>OZ010601.1:65076099-65176099 GCA_963932145.1 Acanthosepion lycidas
TTCGTTTAGTAGATCAACTTGCTGGCAATAAGCATCTTCAATGATGGTCCTTCCATGTTCCAGTAGCTCGTAATGGACATTTTTCAAAGATTTCTCCCCTAAAAAAATGTTTCAAAGCTTGTTTTCAACTTTTGTCGTTTTAATTTTTGTGTCATTTATGAAAGTGCTCGAAACAAAGGAAAATCTGTTGAGCATGGAGAATGTAGAAGAACCGATCATACTTATAATCTTATTTTTATCTTAGATTTAATTTACTGACTGTACCTCTTGCATTGTTATAATAAGGAATGATACCTTTTCTGATTGCCAAAAGCAGAATGCTTTCAGCGTAATGCTACGTTTACCGGATTGAGACATTTTTGTTAAGAATAGCAGGCGAAGGAATAAAGATAAGTGAGAACCGTGTTCAATCAGTTCAGATGGACATGAGATAGAAGCGAACGTGAAGAATCTTGGCCAGAAATCGAAATTATAGAATATGGTACAAATAAGAAACTTATAAATTTAATAGGTTTCCCTTTAATTTAAGCTTTTTTTTTTTAACCATTTCACCCCCAAGCAAAGGCAGGAATGCCACCAGTACGCAGGAAGCTACAGAGAGTGAAGGTGAGAGAAAAGACTGGGTATGAGGTGGGGATTGAGGAAGGATAAAAGCTGAACGGGATTCAAGAAGGTAGAACATGGCTATTAACGTTGCATTTAAATTTCTGAAGATTGTAGTTAGCAGGGAAAGCAAATAAACGGCAGTAATTGCGAAAAAAAAATCTGTTGGAGTAGAAGTGGAGGTTACATTTAACTATTTCAACAGTAAAAAATGTGGAACCTATATGCCAATCTAGTATCACGCTTAAATTCATGTAGTCGGGACCCCCGGGGGTGGGAAGCTCGTCAGAAGTTGCCATGAGGATATTTGTAGAAAAGACAGAGGGAAGCCACATCACGTCGGTGAGAAAGCGACTGAAGTCGAGATGCCAAGTCAGGATCGATTACAACTGCAGATCCCTCTTTGAATTTCAGCTTCATAAATTTTTGGAAATTAATTCCGGTGTGTGTGTGTGTTCTGGTGGGCATTTTTGTGTGCGTGTTCAATATCTGAAGATAGTAAGGTTGTGTATGTGTGCATATCAAGTTTCTAGTAGGTCGTGCGGGAGTTGGTGTCGGTACGCGTGTTGACTGTTGGTTAGACGCATGTTATTAATATCAGGAAATTTAGAGTTATGTGAGTGAGTGTTTTGGTCTAATTCTGTTATGCATATTATTGTTATATATGAGTCTAGTGTATCTAGAGCGGCTTGGTCTACTGGAGAGAAAGGTTACGTCACCGCAGGTATCTGGATCTTACATTCCTTAAGTACAAGTTTTATGAAAAAGTCTATCTGGCGTGTGTTTATCGAGAGAAGAACATTAATATCCCTTCTAAATATTTTCTTCGTAGTGAAATGTACTTTTTTTCTTTATTGCGGTTGTATTTTTTTAAATTTTTTTTTAAATCGAAGTTATGAATAGTCTTATTTCTGTGTGTTACGAGAGAATTCAGTGGGTTATTCCAAATCAAAATGTTTACATATATACGGGAAAGCGAAAAAGCATAGATTAGATGAAGATCTATAGAATATATATATATATATATATATATATATATATATATATATATATATAGGTACCATTTGCAACAATAATAGGTTTTTAACTCAGACAGATAGACACAATGTACTTTATAAAGAGCTTCTCCGACATGGGTGCAAAAAGAAGAAATAGTTTATTTTGATTTACTTATCTCCAACACCGGTACATGCCACTCTCGACACACAGAGAAAAAAACAAAACAAAACAATGGATTACGTATTGTAAATGCTGGGCGGAATCTTTACGTCATTCTACGCGAAGGAGTAGGCGTCAGGTAACAGTTTACGACATATACTTTAATTCTTTCTGCTTTAAAGACAAATGCTAATACCATGTGATTAGCTAGTTACCCCCCCCCAAAAAAAAAAAAAACCCTTTACAATTCACTGTGTCGGGTGAGACAATTTTTCTCTCGGGAATCTATCTTGAATATCTTTAAGTCTACCATTCGTTCATACCTATAATATTCCTGCCATATATAGTCCGGTGCTGCTGCTATTTACCTTGAGCTCCTTGATAAGACCCAAAGAAGAATCAGCAATATTATTGGTCCTGATCTGGCGGCTCGGCTTCAGTTACTTGCCTACCGCCGTCAGGTTGCATCTGTCTTTTTTTTTTTTTTTTTTTTTTTTTTTTTTAAATATAAACATTTTCATGGTAATTATGCGATGAGCTCTTCGCTATGGTATATAGACTCTTTGAATTTAAGCGCAATACTAGACTGGCGGCGAGATCTCATCAATTTACATTCAAGCTAGCTAGACATAGCCGTAAATTCTATGCTAACAGAATCTTTTCCCTTCTGGCTACACGCTTTCCAACCAACTTTAATCTGCAGAAATTTAAAAATGCAATGTCAATCGCTATCTATTGTTCTAATTAATCTTTTGTCTTTCTATGCGTTACTAATGTTTCTGTTCCTAATTCCTCCACACCCTATAACCCGTTGCGTGTTAGTGGCTGTACCGCCTTGCATGGGGTGATAACAATTAAAAAAAAAAAAACTACAATCTAACTCGTCGCCAACTTGTTTATTGGCGGGAGACGAGGATCGGATATGACGGACCAGGGGAGGGCGGAGATGGAGGAGGATCGGATATGACGGACCAGGGGAGGGCGGAGATGGAGGAGGAGCGGATATGACGGACCAGGGGAGGGCGGAGATGGAGGAGGAGCGGATATGACGGACCAGGGGAGGGCGGAGATGGAGGAGGATCGGATATGACGGACCAGGGGAGGGCGGAGATGGAGGAGGAGCGGATATGACGGACCAGGGGAGGGCGGAGATGGAGGAGGAGCGGATATGACGGACCAGGGGAGGGCGGAGATGGAGGAGGAGCGGATATGACGGACCAGGGGAGGGCGGAGATGGAGGAGGAGCGGATATGACGGACCAGGGGAGGGCGGAGATGGAGGAGGAGCGGATATGACGGACCAGGGGAGGGCGGAGATGGAGGAGGATCGGATATGACGGACCAGGGGAGGGCGGAGATGGAGGAGGAGCGGATATGACGGACCAGGGGAGGGCGGAGATGGAGGAGGAGCGGATATGACGGACCAGGGGAGGGCGGAGATGGAGGAGGATCGGATATGACGGACCAGGGGAGGGCGGAGATGGAGGAGGAGCGGATATGACGGACCAGGGGAGGGCGGAGATGGAGGAGGAGCGGATATGACGGACCAGGGGAGGGCGGAGATGGAGGAGGAGCGGATATGACGGACCAGGGGAGGGCGGAGATGGAGGAGGAGCGGATATGACGGACCAGGGGAGGGCGGAGATGGAGGAGGAGCGGATATGACGGACCAGGGGAGGGCGGAGATGGAGGAGGAGCGGATATGACGGACCAGGGGAGGGCGGAGATGGAGGAGGAGCGGATATGACGGACCAGGGGAGGGCGGAGATGGAGGAGGAGCGGATATGACGGACCAGGGGAGGGCGGAGATGGAGGAGGAGCGGATATGACGGACCAGGGGAGGGCGGAGATGGAGGAGGAGCGGATATGACGGACCAGGGGAGGGCGGAGATGGAGGAGGAGCGGATATGACGGACCAGGGGAGGGCGGAGATGGAGGAGGAGCGGATATGACGGACCAGGGGAGGGCGGAGATGGAGGAGGAGCGGATATGACGGACCAGGGGAGGGGGAGATGGAGGAGGAGCGGATATGACGGACTAGGAGGGCGGAGATGGAGGAGGAGCGGATATGACGGACTAGGAGGAGCGGATATGACGGACTAGGAGGGCGGAGATAGAGGAGGAGCGGATATGACGGACTGAGTGAGAAGAAAAAAGAGAGGTGATATGATGGACGGTTGTGGGGGTGGAGAAAAGAGTCAATATATGAGGGAGAAGAGAGGGGATATAACGGGAGGATGAGCGGTGTTACAATAAAAATTTATTTTAAATTGGTGTATATTGATAAATTGTCAGACTCAAGCCTTGAACTTTTAACACCTCTCAAAAGTACAGGATTAAGAAATGTTTTTTCCTGTTTGAATTCGTTTTTTTTTTTTTTTTCAATCTAAAAACATTCCGCCGTCACTCCCACTTCTTGCGGAAAAGGCCAGGTCACCTTGCTGATAAGAAAATACGATAACGTCTCCAAAAGCAGGTCACACATAAAAGAAAGAAAATCCAACACTCCTTGCTCTTCTTTCCACCCGTGATACGATAAAGAATGTCAGGCACAGTAATAATGCATGCGTCTTGATTTGAATGGGTAAATTGTAAAGTCTCCAACGAGCTTCTTTTTCGGAATAGGGGGCAACCCTAAACAATACACCCCCCACTCGTCCGGGTGAGGGAATAAAAATAAAAATCCCTGAATACAAAGTAAACGGACACTTCCTATTTATTCAACGTGACAAAAGAGCGAAACAGGCGAAACGAGACCTTAACGGCTGAGACGAGACTGAAGCCTGAAAAATGCTTTTTTTTTTTTTATATAGGGCTAAACCTTTCATGAATAATATGCTTTACATTTTCTGCCGCTATTAAAACTTAGTTCCCTTTAATTTTGGGGCGAAAAAGAGGACAAAAAATGCCCTTACATTTTTTTTTTGTCTTGGTCTGTTGGTCATCCTTAAATTATCGAAGAAGCTAACCAACCTTTAAAAAAAGAAACCAATTTACTGCAGCGACCAGACAAGAAGTGGGCGTTCTAGAATACCCTTTAAAATTCTGAGCACAATACAATAAATAGGGTCAAAAAGCGCGCGCGTACGTGTATGGGGAGGGTCTTTCTAGACGAGATTTTCGATCCCCCACATGCAGGTTCGAGGTCGACATGTACAAAACTTTCTCTTTGTTTATTCAGATCACAAACAAGCTTGAGAAAATGGAAACTAAAAATCTACACAGGGTTTCCCGGAAAAGGGTGCAGCTTTATTGGCTGATATTATTATATTATAATAATAGAAAGTAATGAGAGAGCTTCCTTTTTTAAAAGCATTTTTAAAAGATCTAATCTTGTAAGCTTATAGAAGAAAAATATTTCACTTTCATTATACACATTACAGTCAAACATGTTACGCTTACCTAAATTCCTTACAACTGACAATCCTTTTCATCCTTCTAGTCAATACACTCAGTGTTGAAACCCTATTTAAACAAATCAAGTTCAAAGTTTCTTAATACGAAAATGACTCGAGCGAAACAGAATAGCAGTCATAATGTCAGTACGATCTTTTAAAAAGCAACTGCATTTCAATTTAACGAGTTGCTCAAAAGATTTCACCTATTGTCCAAGTCACACTCCACCCAGCTTTTTGAACAGGAGTAGGGGTTTATCGCTAGTTTCCTGTTTAGGATTGGGTTTCCGGTTCATCCTAAAGTTTGCTTCTCCACTTACCTCCGACTGAACTTGCAAATGATTATTCACTAATTAAATCTTGTCAACTTCAAGTCTACAATTGGCCGTTGTCTTTCCTGCAGAGCCCCAGGAACTTCATTTTTCTTACGCTAACACCACACAGTAACCGTCTAGTGGCTCTTGGGGCTTGTATTGGGTGAAAATTTAAAAAAAAAAAAAAAAGGGAGGGGGAAGTGTCTTAAGCTATAACAAAAATCAACAAGTACTGGCTTCAAATACAACCGTGATTATTGTTTCAAAAATCCTGCCCATTTGATAATATCAACCTCGAGACGAAAGCATACCACGGGTTGAGCGAAGCCTTCCCCGTGAAACTGGGGTGATGAAACTATTCAGAAAACGTCGATGATTGTGCTCGCACAAAGTCGCAAGACTGAGAATTTGAGTTCTGGTCTTGTTCATTTACTGATCACAACAGATTATGCACTTTGTATGAACCACAAGACGCTGGAATATAGCTGAGCAGACGTCTGCAACAGAGATTATCTTGCCGGATATTATTGATATTACATGACAGTTCAATACTATATTCTTCGTTTCTAACGAAATTTTCTTGTTTCCTAATACTTTGCTTAGCTTTTGGGGGCACATTTCACTATTCCAAAGTGAATTCGCATTTCTGATTGGTTGGTTGGTTGTTTAGAAGCATGTCAACCTCTATGGGTTATTTAATACCAAAGTCTAAATTTGCATGTTTTTTCTTAGTTAATCGTTTTAACAATACTAATTAACCCATAGCTGAGGAGAAAAGGTAGATTCATACCTTTCCCAAGGGAATTTGCGAGTAAGTGAATATAACGAACCCAACTGGAATTGGAATTCGGCTATCCGATTAACAATTCCGAGCCATTATCCAAGCTTACAGTGCCTGGTATTAACAAATGATCACCCATCTAGGTACTGGCCAGGCTTGATGTTTAACTGAGGAAAATAAGGAGTACTTGCCACGACACTTAAAGAAATACACAGGTTTCGGAAACATTGGTGTTAGCAGCAGTCCTGTGTTTTCCGTTGAAAATTTATTCTTGATCTCCTTGGCTTATCAGAAATTGTAATAAACATTCTAATTGCAAGTAAAATAAAATGGCTTGTATTATAGGATTCCATAGACTCATCAAGTTCCAAACAAAAAACTTCGGATGGAAATGGGAATTTTGCGAGAAATGCTACCAAGAAAGGAAATATCAAACCCGGAACTCGTCAGCAGAGTCATTAACGAAGATAGGTGTAGTTTCGTATAAGTTGATGGGATTATTTTTTGTCTGAATTTCTGTAATGAAGAGTTATTTATATTCTTTATATTCGGACTATTGTCCTCGTTGTTATTGCCCTCTGGCCTTACTCAGGTATATCCCGATCTGGGAATGTCAAACTGAACCCTTTATTTCATTTACGGGGGTAGACTTTTCTGCTGCCGACTTGCTGTCATGTTTTTATTAGAGCTTCCCATATTGTTAGGCCAACTAAGTTCTATGTGCTAATTCTAATCCCTCATGGGATATGTTGTGAACTCCTGAATGACTTTAGATTCGTACATTTCTCCCTATTTGATATTTTAAGATTTGTTTAGAGTTTCGTAGTTTTTTTTTTGTTTTTTTTTTTTGTTGTTGTTAGTATTTCTCTAATGTCAATCAACTTAATACTATTCGTGCCCTACCAAGGGTTCAGTGACATGAAATTTGGCGATGAGAAAAAGAAAATCCTTAAAAAAAAAAAAAAAAAAAAAAAAAAAAATCAACTTGCGAAACGCTTTTTGCAGCATTTCGTAAAGGTCATCACCATGACAACTACATCCCTACAGGGTCAGATTAATGATAATCTCTAAGCCGATTTAATGCGGTTTTTTTTTTTTTTTTCCTTTTTTTTTTTTTTTTTTTAAAAAAAGGACACAAATTTACCCGAGAAACAGTAAATCCCGTCTCCGATAACGTATGTTGCTTTAGACGATTAAGAATTAGAACATAAATACACTAACACTATAAAACATGAACACGTGATGTCTAGCTGACCAATGAAAAACGAACAGAACTTAAAATAACGGAACATTTCTTTCCACAACTCATTTTAAAATTTCTGATGGAACTTAAATAAAACATCAAATTTAGTATCGTTTCTTATTTGTTCCTTATTCAATAATTCGATGCATATATACGCCTTGGGTGGGTAGGAAGAGATAAAAGGGGAGAATTTGGCAAAACTAGTAGGTAAGAGTTTCATGATTTTTTTTTTTTTTTTTACCGCTGGTGGTATTGGATTATCAACTTTTTGTGATGACGGCGGATCAACGGCGAAACCTGTCAAAGTAAAGTTTTTCCTAAGCTATATATAAAATCCTAAAAGAACCAGGAACTACCTACCTACATTTTACCTAAATGGATCTTCAGGGTACCCGGAAAATCTATTTAGGTGAGGTCTGGCTCTAGGGTTATTTTATTTCTTTGGTCTACTTAGCGTATTGAGCATTCTACGTTTTATTTCAGTTATTCGCTTGTTTTCTTTTTTCTTTGGACTGGAAATTTAAGACATTGGACGATTTTTTTCGCCCTATTCGGATGTTTCTAGTTTTTTTTTTTTTAATTTTCCCTTGGATACCAATTTGTTTTGATATACTTGCAAATTGTGCCATCCGAGTATTATATATATATATATATATATAAGGATTCTCATCCAAATTTAGTTATCTAAAACTTTTCTAACCATCTCCAGAAACGTAAATAGATTAAAAATAAATAATCGTGTGAACTGAAATATTTTGTATTCTATCAGTAACCTTGTGTTTTATTCACGTGTTCAAGAAATTGTAGTTAAATCTTGTCGAAGGTAATATATAATATTATTCAAATAATTTGAAAAGGTTTTAGAATGAATAAAAACAAAATGCCCATTGTCGTGAGTGACTATCGAAAGAAATTTGCAGAGGTGTCTCCAAAGATATAAACATTTGTCTTGAAAGCACGCCAAATTGGCGACTATACGATTATCCTAGATTAAAAGGTCTTCGTGAATAAGTTTAGCAGAGTGATTTTTTTGGGGTGGCTATTTTTTTTTTTTTTCTTGATAATTTTCGTACTCCAAAACACGTTCAATAATATAATTTGTCAACATTTTTTTTTTTGTGGTGTGTGGTCAAAAGAGGTCATATCATTTCTGAGTTTGGGAGGCATTTGATTAAAGAAAAAAAAAAAAAAAAAAAAAGTAAAAGTAAAATAAATAAATCAATAAGATATGAATCCAACCTAAAGATTTACCCGCTCATTTTATCACTGAGGGAATTTTAAGTCTGTTCAATCAGTTGCCTAGTCAAAGGGTAACTTATTGCGGGAAATTTCGCCTTTACGGACGCAGAAATTCTGTTCCTAATTCGTATTATATACGTGCTGTTAACACCCCTCTCCACTCAATTCGTAGACACCTGATACAGGATAAAGTAATAAAGTATTATTGTAATATAAAAGTATAAAGTGTAGCGATTACATAAGAAAAACTGATGCAAACTTTAAGGTGTGTACAAGAATTTTATTTTCAAGTAGCCTATTTGACGGCGCCTGCGAAGTATTTAAGAAAATGAAGGGTATGAAACGAACTATTGTTGTCTATTAGAAAAATCTCACACGCACAAAGGTGGGGGCTTACTTTTCATTATATATATATATATATATATATATATATATAGAGAGAGAGAGAGAGATATATAGATATTATTCCCCACGTAAACAAAAAAAAAAAAAAAAAAAAAAAAAAAAAAGTAAAAACAAACAAAAACAAAAAACGCGTGTATGACACATCCTGCCTTAGTGGGGAGGCCGGTTATATATTTTTCATTACTCTCTCAGTACTAAATGTTACTATCGAATTAGCTTTTTTTTAAACTAGATTCATTTAAAAAAAAAAAAAAAAAAAAAAAAAAAAAAGATGCAACAAATGACGCAGCACTTATTTCGATCAACCGCGTTACTTAGAACAATTCGCTACTTAAAAACTGTCAGAGTTGGCAGTACTTTGACAGAAGGCTATAAAAAGATACTGCTATTTACGGCAGGTTTGCTTCCAATTTCAAAAACGAATTTGTGCATATTAGAATTTAAACAATGGATGGATAAGCTTCCATTTTAGCGTCCGAAATGCTTTTTGAGCGTGGCAACTACAGAATTATCTCCCTTAGTTTTTACCCAACCTCATATTCCCGAGATGAAAAAAAAAAAAAAATAATCCAACTTCTGTGAGATCAATAACATAATTTTTTAGCTTTTAGATAAGAAATCCTCGCACCAGAAATAAAGTAACGTAAGAAATTAAATTATTTCATCGTATAACAACTAACATTTTTTAAAAAATTATTTACAGGAAAAAGAAATGTTTGCTCGGAATATGAGTCTAGATAATATTATCTAAGGGGGGTAATTCTGTATTTTGCATTTCAAAGAAAAAAAAAAACAAAAAACAAAAAAAAACAAATAAAAATGAAGAAACAATTTCGGACGCTAATTGAAGATATTCCAAGGAAGATTTAGAAAAAGATCCTTTCGTAAAGTAGTTGAGGGTAAAAAAAAAAAAAAATTAAAAAAAAATTATAGATAAACGAAAAAGAAAAAAAAAAGAAAGAAAAAAGTGAACTACATAAACAAAAAAAAAGTGAGCTAGATAAAAAAAAAAAAAAAAAAAAAATTAAAATCGTTTACTTTGCAACTGCCTCCACCGGCCACACGTACTTGAATAATGAAGAGTGCCTCTTAATGAAACGACAGGTAAATTGAGGATTTTACAAGCAGCACAAACCTGACCACACCAGGCGACGGTTAGAGGCGGGGGAAAACGTGAATAATTTCACGATTGTAAGCAAGAGCTTAAACTGGTTATGTAAATAGAACAAGGTCATTACTAACTGAGCCACAACAGCTACACTGATTCGTTATTTAAATAAACTAAATTTTTCACACACAAGTGTGAATGAATTTTGCAAATTATCTACGCACAGTTTTTCATTATAAATTCTTTTTTATTCCTCGATGTGCGTGAGAAAGAATGTTTGCTTTATCAACATTTATTTATTACAGAAATCCGAGTGTCACTGTGAGTAGGATTTTAAAACTCAAAAGTTTCTTGAACCGTAATTTTCAGAGGAAAGAAGTTATTTTATTTTTTTAAGGCTAATATAATACTGGGACACATGAGGAAAGAGGATTTGGAGAATTTAACATGCAAGGGGCAGAAGGAAACAGCGGGTATCCTACCAAACGAGTTTGCGTGAATGAATGGCAGAGCCTGTGACAAAGGAGGATGGTAAAAAAATGGAAGTTATGGAGAGCCATGACTGTCCTGAAAGAATATGGCATAGAAAAGAATGGAAATTATAGTCGTTTATTTCATGCAGGCTTCAAAACAGAAAATACAATTCATTTTAGCTGCAGATATCAGGGAATGCCGTAAGCCACCCTGTCAGGAGCGGAGATTTGCTTCTGAGGGAAGCATAAAACATTTTATAACACTAACAGCCAGAGCTTTTCGGGAAATATTGCTGAGATTTTGAACAAAGCTATATATAATTGGACACTAAGGTCCATACCAGGAGGCGACAGTGTTTCACGTAATCTTCAGTCGTGAAGAGAGCACAAAAGTGTCGTCCAGTTTTATATTTATATTTTAATATGCTCTATCTCTGATACTGAGCACTTTTACCTATAAATATAGCATATCTTAAAACTATATATCTCACTAACCTACCGATTGCTTTGTAGGTTATTTCATGAAATGTCACTATTCCAGTATAATGTATGAGTTTTTTTTTTTTTTTTATGGCGGGAGTTTCTCAAAAGCTTTCCGCACCTCATTGGATTTGATTTTTTTTCTTACACAGTGAAATTAATGTCAACTGGCCTAGATCAGGAGGCACATTTTGTTTTTCGTCGCACTACACTTTCTAAGCCGGTAGACAATAATTTCACTGTTTTTTTTTGTTTTTTTTTAAAAAGCGGCGTGGCAGCTGAAACATGTTTACCCACTAAAAATAACGTTTATAGTAATAAAAAAAAAAAAAAAAAAAAAATGATTAATCTCTCAATCTCTCTTAATGTTATACAAATCTTGTCACTAATTCTTCTCTTACTTCCTGTCCAATGAACAAGGCTTTTTTTTTTCTTTTTTTTAGAATTTCAATAATTTGTTACTATAACGTATTTATTCAGTCAAGTGGGTGTTGAAAAATCCGCGGCCCGGTCAGCTTCACAAAATTTGATCGAATTAGGTAAATATCAGAATTTTTGGTACCTTGATCGAACTTTTCTACTTGTCGCGTTGTTAGACGGATGTTCACCAAAAAATATATGCATTTGAAACGCCTCACCACCAACATCTGCGATTTCCTTGTTTGAAACTTACGATGAAATTAACGTTTATGCAAAATAAATCAATAAAAATACAGGAACTTCGGCGCCAATATTTTTTTCATGCAAGCAACCTTTGAGAGAGAAGCGCAGAGAGAGAGAGAGAGAGAAGCGCAGAGAGAGAGAGAGAGAGAAGCGCAGAGAGAGAGAGAGAGAGAAGCGCAGAGAGAGAGAGAGAGAGAGAGAAGCGCAGAGAGAGAGAGAGAGAGAGAGAAGCGCAGAGAGAAGCGCAGAGAGAGAGAAGCGCAGAGAGAAGCGCAGAGAGAGAGAGAAGCGCAGAGAGAGAGAGAAGCGCAGAGAGAGAGAGAAGCGCAGAGAGAGAGAGAAGCGCAGAGAGAGAGAGAAGCGCAGAGAGAGAGAGAAGCGCAGAGAGAGAGAGAAGCGCAGAGAGAGAGAGAAGCGCAGAGAGAGAGAGAAGCGCAGAGAGAGAGAGAAGCGCAGAGAGAGAGAGAGAGAGAGAAGCGCAGAGAGAGAGAGAGAGAGAGAAGCGCAGAGAGAGAGAGAGAGAGAGAAGCGCAGAGAGAGAGAGAGAGAGAGAAGCGCAGAGAGAGAGAGAGAGAGAGAAGCGCAGAGAGAGAGAGAGAGAGAGAAGCGCAGAGAGAGAGAGAGAGAGAGAAGCGCAGAGAGAGAGAGAGAGAGAGAAGCGCAGAGAGAGAGAGAGAGAGAGAGAGAAGCGCAGAGAGAGAGAGAGAAGCGCAGAGAGAGAGAGAGAAGCGCAGAGAGAGAGAGAGAAGCGCAGAGAGAGAGAGAGAAGCGCAGAGAGAGAGAGAGAAGCGCAGAGAGAGAGAGAGAAGCGCAGAGAGAGAGAGAGAAGCGCAGAGAGAGAGAGAGAAGCGCAGAGAGAGAGAGAGAAGCGCAGAGAGAGAGAGAGAAGCGCAGAGAGAGAGAGAGAAGCGCAGAGAGAGAGAGAAGCGCAGAGAGAGAGAGAGAAGCGCAGAGAGAGAGAGAGAGAAGCGCAGAGAGAGAAGCGCAGAGAGAGAGAGAGAGAGAAGCGCAGAGAGAGAGAGAGAGAGAAGCGCAGAGAGAGAGAGAGAGAGAAGCGCAGAGAGAGAGAGAGAGAGAAGCGCAGAGAGAGAGAGAGAGAGAAGCGCAGAGAGAGAGAGAGAGAGAGAAGCGCAGAGAGAGAGAGAGAGAGAAGCGCAGAGAGAGAGAGAGAGAGAAGCGCAGAGAGAGAGAGAGAGAAGCGCAGAGAGAGAGAGAGAGAAGCGCAGAGAGAGAGAGAGAGAAGCGCAGAGAGAGAGAGAGAGAAGCGCAGAGAGAGAGAGAGAGAGAAGCGCAGAGAGAGAGAGAGAGAAGCGCAGAGAGAGAGAGAGAGAGAAGCGCAGAGAGAGAGAGAGAGAAGCGCAGAGAGAGAGAGAGAGAGAAGCGCAGAGAGAGAGAGAGAGAAGCGCAGAGAGAGAGAGAGAGAGAAGCGCAGAGAGAGAGAGAGAGAAGCGCAGAGAGAGAGAGAGAGAGAAGCGCAGAGAGAGAGAGAGAGAAGCGCAGAGAGAGAGAGAGAGAGAGGAGACATTAAACTGTGTACTGAAATACAGAGAGCGACACAGACACCCACACCTCGACTCTTTAATGTGTTCATTTTGGGGGAATAGCCTGTCACACAGAAATCGCTGTGAAAAATGAAAACGACAGCAGTGGTTGGGGCGATGACGAAAGCGGCGGTGCTTGCTACAATGCGACACCTACACGAAGGAGGCTGGCGGGCGGCGGTGGAGCGACTGTGATGGGGGTTGGGATGGAAAAAAAAAAAAAAAAAAAAACGACGCGCACCAACCTCTCAGACGAACGCGTCTCTCCCTCCTTCGAAAACTTGCCTCCACCAAAGACACCACCCCTGCTGCTCCAAACTTTCGCGTTGTCTTCATTTTCATTAGCGAGCAGGAAGGATAAAGCATCATTGATTCTCACCTTCGACGATTTTGAGAAGAAAAATGGTGCGGTGGGTGGGAGAACAGGAGGGATGGACACGGTGGGTGCAAGGTCGAGAGAAAGAGACACAGAGAACATGAACATTTCGATTTATTTCTTTACAACCCCATCTCGTTACACCGCCTGATGCTAAGGACGGGGCGGGGCGGGGAGGGAGAGTTTGAGAGAGAGGGGAAAAAAAAAAAGAAAGTATGCATGCACTCTGACGGAGACCGCACACACGCAACTTCGCAGACATGTCGTTAACAAAGTGACGAAGAAAAAGTTTCCCGCCATTGTCGTCAAACCGACAGCGGGTCAAAAATGCAGAATAACGGGTCCCGGCGCGCATGAGTAGAAAATAGAAAAAAAAAAAAAAAAATAAAAATAAAATTGGACGAGTACGGATACATTTTTTTTTTTTTTTTTTTTTTTTTTTTTAACTATTATATATCATTTATTATTTTAATTAATGGCAGCAACTGTATATTAGAATTCTTTTCTGAATAAGTATTCACAAATATGTACTCAATCATGAATAATTCCTTATGTGCCATTTTCTTGAGGGGAAAAAAAACTAGATAGAACCAGGGGGTCGTTATTGTGCATTCTTAATTGACCGCGTTAGAAAAAACGTCTTCAAGAGCTAATACTAGACCTGTAGTAAAACGTATAAAATATACCCCCCATCCCCGGTAGAAAAAAAGAGCTCGGCAATAACTCGCCATGGAATAAACATTGATTATATATATAACAAAAGCGGAAATATATATATTCTTGTGCGGTGCGTCCTTCAGAGACTTTATCAAAGCAAATGTAGGATTTATTTTGTTGCACGTGTTTATATACAAGAGCAAGGATGTCATTAATTCATCAAGGCTTAAAGCCTACATTTGCCTTAATAAAGTCTCTCGAGAGACGAAACGCGTCGGCTAAATTTTTTTTCCGCTCGTCTTTTTATTTATTTTGTTCCTTCACTCACTCACTCTCTCTCACACACACACACTGCAAGGCCCAAGAGTCACACAAGCTAGATGGTTACTGGATGAGAATGCTGACGGCTCATAAAATTTACTTTTAAAAAAAATCTACGTGAAAAATTAACCAGGTGTTTAATATCAATAGAAGAAAAGCCTACATAAATGTGCCCCTCTCTTTTGAACCTTATCACAGGTCTTGAAGAAAAGCCTACATAAATGTGCCCCTCTCTTTTGAACCTTATCACAGGTCTTTTCTAGTTTTCAAAACGGAAGGAACTGTTTTACTTTATTTTGTTGAAAAATTATAATAATATAAAAAGCTCGTATTCTATATTTATTTACATTTGGACACATTTAAGTTATTATCACAATGCTTCGATCATTGTAACACCATAGCCTACGTCAGGTGTTTGTTGACCTGGATAACCTTCAGTAAATTTCAAACTGAACTCTTTAATCTATAGAGGTTGATTGTCATTCTTCTGTCCATGTCTAGGGATATCTTGTCTTGTTCTTATTTCATACTGCTCAGTTATTGCTCGCCCCCCTATTTCCACCGCATCTTTACTACCAAGCTCAAGGATTGAACTCCCGTTAACTGAACGTAAATAATGATAACTCCATATTTCAGACAGGATTGTTCAGGTTTCACCTGGAGGAAGACGTGCCGCAAAAGCAAGGCAATTATTGTAGTTGATGATGGCAATGAAGCAGCATGTGCGAAATTCTGGCAGGAATGGCTTGCAAAGTTTTAAAATATGAGTATTTTGAAGGGTCGGTACAGTACAAACGGTCAAATGAAGTTAGAGTAGAAAATTTGCAAGCGTTTAGGCATTTTTTTTTTTTTTTTTTTTTTTTATCATCAGCACAGAACAAAAACTTTTTGGGATAAGAATAACGAGGATTTTGGTTGGAACTACTAGAAAAAACAGAAACAGACAGCTGATATTTCTGCGACACACGAGGAATGAAGGATTGGAGAGTTTAACATTCAAAAGGATACACCGAAGGTAAAAATAGGTAAAAAGCAGCAAGCAATCTGCTTGATGAGTTTGAATGAATGGATAGCAGAACAAGGTCTGCAAATGACAAAAATATGTGGTAAAGAGTTAAGATTTACTTAGAACGAAAAATGGCAGGATGTTATTCAGGGACCCATGGCAGGATGTAAAAAATAGTTTTATCATGAGATCCGAAACCAAAGAGTCATGGTTAAGATAGATAAGTCTTCAACTTTTCGGTTCCGATGATATCTGTTGTTTAAGGGAAGTTCTTTTGCGTTAGGATTCAGAGGGAGGTTTATCATTTCACCTCAAGCAAGGCAATAAAGGCACTAAGACAAGTTCTTGAGAGTGAAGAAAACCGAGGAAACGTTATTGAGGAGAAGAGACAATGAAAGGGATTCAATGTAATAGGTGGTGACGATTGACGTTGCATTTACATTTTTGAAAATCGTAGTTGAAGGGAAAGCAAGTAACTGGAAGAGTTCCACATGCGAGAAGTGCAAGAGAAGAAACTGTTAGCATAGAACTTACGGTTACATTTAATAATGTCGACAGTAACCTAATTACCAGTATAGTACTATGAATGAAGTATACATACATTAATTGATGCAAACTACAATGTTAGGAAAAACAACAATGTTTGAAGTTTACTCAGATTGCATAATCTTTAATATGTATAGCTGGCCACTCGTATTGGAGGATACCTGTCTACTAAGGTGATAGATCAATCCCTATTGCAGACGCTTGCCCAGGCGCATTTTGTGTTTATTCAATACCCACAGACCCCACCTGTGGTTTATACTGCAACTGCGCTGAGCAGACCTTAGTTACAGTTTCTGGGAAAGAGCGTGTTATCTAGCCTGATCAACAATTTGAACAAGGCCAGAACGCTCAATCTCTCGGCCACGATGACTTGTGACTTCGTGCTAGCAGAGCTACCGACGGCACCCAAGGGTTCCGTCTACCCAATTTCGCTCACAAAGCTTGGATCAACGCTTGGTATGGTTTTCATGCACTTCCCAAAAAGGTGCCACACGCTGGGATCTACCCTTCCTGTCCGATAACATCAGAAAGTCTCCTTCCTGAAAAATCATCCAATATACAAGATGTATATTTGGTATTGTTTACTAGAGTTTATGTGGTGGTGAGGTGGGGGGGTAGTTGTACGACGACAGAGGCACTGACTCACTGAAACATAGAAATGTGTCGGAAATTGTTGACAGAATTTGAAATTAAAAGAAAAATTAAATGGAGTTCGATTTTGAGTCCGAAAGATCTAAGAATGAATTTGAAAACCGAGGAATTGAAGAAACATTTGGATAAAGAAAAAAAAAAAAAAAAGCTATAGCATTTTGCCGGGGGAAAATGCCTCTTCTACAACAGCATGGGAAAAACAAAAATATATTGAATCCAAATTACGACGAACCTTCATGATCAACTAATGAAATCTTTCTGGTTCTTAATACTTTGCTTAACTTTTGGAAGGCTTCTTTTTTTGCTATTCCAAAACACCTTCAGATTTCGGTGTCATTTTCACTTCATAGAATTTTTGTACGCATATTGAACGGTTTCTTTTGCTGAGAGCCAAACTGTCTTCTTAAAGTCTTTTCTTCTCTCTTTCCTTTACTACTTTATGTAGCAGGGACTGTAGCTTACTTAAACAAAAAAAAAAAAAGAACCCCCCCCCAAAAAAAAAAAAACAAAAAAAAAAAAACAAACACAAATTATTCCTTGTCCATTTAACAAAAATATGCATAAAAGTACGATGGCTGTATTATATATATATATATATATATATATATATATATATATATGGTACACAGTATGTTTCTATACATTGTGTCGACCCACCTGCCGAGAATTAATCAACTCTTTTCATTTATATTTATGGTATCAATACCCAATAATTGAATAAGAATCGATTTTTTTTTCTTTATTTGCTAGTTCCATCATTTCTTTCTTCGTCCTTTCAATGGAAAAATTCTTGACTGGCTCATTTTTCTTGTTTCTCATAAAAAATAAAAATGATTTTACCTCACAAAATTATCTATTGTTATCTTCTGCATTATCTTTTCTCGTTTTTCTTGCGTTTCAACTGATGACCCCCACCAATTCACAAAATGCTTATATATATATATATATATATATATATATGTGTGTGTATAGGGGGCACTGAGAAGTACTTAGCCTAAATCATTTGATCGACTCATCAAATAGAATTTATTTTAAAATCCTTTCTTGGTCAGACTAAGAACTTGTCGGCATTTTATTTCTCCTATATATTTCCTAAAGAATAAATTTTCAATTAATTTTTAATGGATACCCAATGTTTGAACAAGCTCCGGTTTCGTTTTTTGTTAAATAAGTAAAGAGAGAAAGAGAAAGAAAAGCAGCATTACGTCTACCGGTCTATGCAGACGAGGAAACTTAAGAATTTTCTTAATGTTTTCCTTGGTACACAGGCAGATAGACGCAATATGTAAAAACAAAATACAAAAAGCGGAACGTCTATTTCAACCATGGGCATGCACTAATATATATATATATATATATAACACACGCACACAGGTGTGCTGAGAAGTACTTGGCCTGAATCAGCTCACAGAATCTGAACAACTAATCAAACAATTTATTTTAGAAGCCCTTCTTGTTGTAAGACCTTTTCAGTGTTATATAACAGAAATTTGTACTTCATTTAAACAAGAAGGATAATTTTGTAAGAATTTATTTAAGGCAAGGTCTCCTGAAGAGTGGCTGTGATTTCATGTAAGAATAGAGAGACATTCAACAGATAAGTGTATTTACATATTTATTATTAAGTATTATTGTCATGATTACGATAATATTGAGACAATGTCTACAATAGCAATTACACATAATTTTATTAAGACAATTAAGGGCCATAAGCGATACACGCTTGGGTGATCATGTCTGTTTCAATTCACGACTGGCTAGGCAGAAGATTTTTCCCACGGTAAGTTGACATTTATTTCGCAGTAGACCGGTTGCCAACCAAGGCTATAGGACCCAGCCTGTCTTACTATTTAACTCATAGGTGGTAGGGGGGAAGGGGAAGTAGAGATGGTTTCACACCTTTCCCAAGGGTATTTGGGTGGTAGTGAATATAACTTTACTATAGTAGTAAAACTAAAATCCTTGAAAACTTATATACGAACTCAAAGACAAAGAGTGCTAAATTGCTACGTAATAGCAATCCTTCAATATGGCTGTGAATGTTGGCCAGTTTCCTCACAGATGAAGGGTAGACATCAGGAAATATGGTTCTACAGAAGGAAGTCGAAAATATTAACTAAAAAGATAGTGATCAGAAATTTGTGGGACCCATAATGAGTGTTGAGAGACTTTAACACGCACAGGACATACTGAAAGCAGTAGTGTGGGTGGTGAGGGAAGAGGGGGGGAAACGGCGTATGGCCTACCTAACGAGTTTGTATGAACAGATGTTAGAGCGGGGACAGAGAGAGATAGTAAGCAATCAAACGTTGCTCAGAGCTACAAGAAACAGGAAGTTGCGGAGAGCCATGATCACCCACGTTCTGGATGGAAACGGCACATAACACACACACACACACACACACACGATTATGCTAATAAATAAGAGAGTCAAATAAAAATGATGCTGCAGTTTAAAATGTTGGACAAGAAAGTCAGCATCTATAAGTTAGTGAATGGGAAAACAAGCCCTATGTCTTGGCGAGGGTGGGAGAAAGCACCCCCCACCTACTCCTTCAAGTAGATTTAATGAATGAAGGTTGGGCATACAAGTAGAGGAGGTTGGGCTTGGTCATAAAGTACATCTAATTGCAATCCCTGTGGGACAACATACATGTAAATAGGATTCCACTGCTACAAGAGATTTTGGGCTTATAACAACTCAAGAATAAACACAAGACATTTAATCGCTGTCAAGAGTCCCTGGGATGAGGAATTATTTACATTCAGACTAATGTCCTCATTTTTGTTGTTAGCATCACACAAACAATGCCCAGATCACAAACCCACTGATCGCAGAATGTCTATTCACGTAACTTGAAGTAGTTAAAAGGTTCAATGTATTTTAAAAACTACTTTTAGTTTCATACAAATACAAACATTTAAAATTGGTTTATTTCTTGTAAGCATTATGAGAACTGTTTTTTTTTTTAATGGAACATCGGATTTATTTATGACCAGAATTTTATTTTACGCGAAGTCAATATTAGGAAATCTCTCTCGCATATATAAGGTATGCTATCGTCGTAAGTAAAAGTGCTCAATATCAGAGATTGAGTGTATGTAAATATAAAAGTGTACATGATATCAACACCAAGCGTCGGCAGTCTGTTTCATGCTTGAACACAATCTTCATATTGGCGCATATATATTAGGTTGGTGCAAAAATAATGACGGTTTTTAACGTTAAAAAATACGTCAAAAACAGTCATTATTTTTGCACCAACCAGATATATATATATATTATATATATATATATATATATATATATATTATTCCATCGAACAAGGTTTGTTTACGTTGATGCGAATACTCTCACCCGTAAGGATTGCCAGAAAGAATATATTGGAGAAACCCCAAGAAGTTTAAATAAACGATTGTATGAACAAAAGAGACATTTAAAAAAATAATAAAAATAATAAAAATAAATTAAATGCATTATTTGCTCACCGTAAAAAATGCTACTCTAATTAAAAGAGAAAACAATTCCCTAAGACTGAAATGTTTAGCAAGTTCTTTAATCTAGTTCATCTACAGTAGATTTGTATAGAACTTTTCACCATGTGGGATATTTAACAACAAAAATGATGGAATCGGCTTGATTATATACTCAAAACACATACAAAAATTTTAATTATTTTTTTCCCAAATTTAAAATTCCCAACATCTCCCGTTCGTGTGCATGCGTAGTGATATCAACGTAAAACAAACCTCGTCTGATGAAGTCCTAAAAGGACGAAACGGGGTCAAACTTTTTGTACTTCGAAATTCATTTGGCATATGGAGGAAAGATGTATGACAACGTGAAAAAATTTATAAATAATGTTTTATATATTATAACAACAGACAGTAAGTAATTTAACTCTGAAAGGACATTTTCTGTGACCTTGACATCTTTAAAATGTAATTAGATATCCATAAAAGGTCTAATTAGTTTTTAACCGAAGTTTCTTCACCTTCGTGACCAGGTCACGTCGGCTTATCTCAGCTACAAACAGATTAGAGGGACAATCGATACACACACACACACTATAATATATATATATATATATATATATATATATAAAAAACTTGCAAAAACTGAATAATTACACGCTTAAAATGAGAAATAGTCGTACGATTTAAGTACCCCGTGCGTGTATGTGTGTCGGGGAAGGTGGGTACTCGTTCAATTTTATGGCTTAGTCTTTATTAACTTGACTATTATTAATCATGGCAGGGAATACTGGACAATTTCATCACCGATGAAGAGACTTGACAGAATAGATATGATTTTACAAAAAAAAAAAAAAAAAAAAAAAAAGAAAAAGCTGAGAGTAGAGATGTGAGGAACGAGGAAGTTAGAAGGAAAAAGGGTAACGAAAAGGACGCTTATATTTAACTTACAATCATAAAGAGACAATCGATATTTCGTTGTACACGAGGAAAAGGGGGCTTGGAAAAACTGACACTCACTGGATAAATTGAAGGCAAAAAAGGATAAAGGAAGCTAGCAACCCAATCAGTTTATGGTGGAACAGGGGGGGGGGATAGTAAAAAGACAAATAACGTCTCTCGTTCGTGCGCATGCGTAGTCGCATGAACGTAAACAAACTTAGTTTAGTGAAGTCCTAAGAACGAAACGCGTCACACGAAAACCTTTCCCACTTTGTTCTTTATATATATATATATATATATGTGTGTGTGTGTGTATATATATATATATATATATATATATATATATATATTATATATATATATATATATACACACACACGTATGTACATTATATATACGTGTGTGTGTGAGTAACGGTTAGTAAAGCAGAAAGAAATCAACGAGCCGAATTTGTTGCATTTATTTTTACAAATGACCTTGGGAAAGGTATGAATTGATCTCTTTTCTCATGTCCGAATTAAATACCAGGGTAAACTGAGCTCACGAGCCATGTTTAACAACCGGCCTAGGAGAATGAAAATCCCAAATTCAAAACCAGTTATGTAGTTCTGGTGACGCGCTTCCTAAACAGTCATTGATCAGATTATGGGATTAACAATCAACTGTGATGCGGGTGTTGTAGACTATGATATTGACTGTGATCAAATGAATTCATCTCACGTATAAAGTTGTTGAAATGTTCTAAATCCGATCAAGAAAGGATTCCTCAGTAATTTCTCATATTTGATTATTAGTTTAGATTTTGGCAAGCAGGTCGGGCCGAGAACTTTCCAGCACATCCCCATGCGTAAATTGCCTGTTATTAGGAAGCTGACCTTTAGAAAAGAGTGTAGAGACTAATTTCACAAAGAGAAACGAATGCCGAATAAGTGTCACAGTACCATCGTTTCGATACTACATAAACGAGGGCAATGTTTAACCTTCGTGCCCCCCCCCCCCCGAAAAAAAACAAAAAACAAAATGCGGTGTTTTAAAAGGACGGTTATTCCCTTGACACCTATATTACTGTATACGCTTCCGATTCCCTCGGCAATGTTTATGGTTTTAAAAAGCGAAATAGACAATGTTTGATAAAATTTTCTTTTATAGTCCATTCGTATTTTTTTTTTATAAAATTCCGATTTAAAAAAACGAAACCCCCAAAAACACCACACACGAATTTGTTTTCAGTCATTTATAAAATGGTAAAATCAAATATTGCACTGACGAATTGGATTACTCCAATGTGCCGTAATGGTTAGCAAGCTTGTTTCGGTTTGCGGCCTTATTCCACATCTAAGTTCAGTCAGTCAGTTATGTGCCATACGCTTAGGCAATCACGTATCTTTCGATACATGACTGACGAGGCAGATTTTTTCCCTGCAGTAGGTTTCCATTTCTTTTTGCGGTACACAAGTTGCCATCCGCTGCTATAGAATACTGCCCTTCTATTTACCCATAGCTGTAGAATAAGAAGATTCATGCCTTTCCCAAGGGTATTAGCACGTAAGTCAATGTAATGGATACGACTGAAATTCGAACTCGGCATCTAAGTTAGTTACGCTTCCTAAATAACCGATTTGAAATCAGCTTTATACGATTTGGGGCGGTCGGTATTTTTTTTAACCCGATATATCTTACGCACTTAAATTGGCGCATCACAATCTTCTTCCTTCTAAGCTTATTAAATATCTAGCTAGATTATATAAATCTGTCATATTCGCGTGAACATATAATATTCTGGATAAAAAGGTTGAACAGAGTTAAATAAGCAAATAAATCTTTGGGGTAAAAATATGCGGAAACAAATCGAAAAGTCGCCATAACACACAAAGAGAGTAGCAGGTTGAGAAGGAGAAAAAAGAATCAACACTTGACTGAAGTCATGTTTACTGCCTCAGGCATAAAAGGGTTAAATAAATCAAGGGAGACAACTAAAGTTGCAGTTCAGATTGAATAAATAAAATTTATGATAAACAGCCTTACATAAGTATTTCATCGATTGGTTAGGATTTATTATAGTTTTTCGTGCATAGTTAAAAAGTTTAAATGATTTTAAATTAAATAAAATTGTCTTATTAATACTATTAAAGAAATTGTTAGTTTTAAAATGGCAAACATTAGTAGAATCTTGTGCCGTTTAGTTTAGCAAGTCGGTTGTCGGTGCAAAAATAATGACGTAATAATGTCGTTTTTTGACGTTAAAAAACGACATTATTACGTCATTATTTTTGCAACAACCTAATAGAAAATAATACATTCTCCGATGGTATTTGTAGGAAAGTGAATGTATAAAAATAGTACGACTGACTGGGCTCTGTAGCCATGTTTGCTAATCAGTCTAAGAGAAGGACAACTTTTTTTCTTTTTAAATCAATTCACGTTAAGCAAGACGATGATACCCACTAAGACGCAAAGGGGGGGGGCTATTGAAAGTGAAGCAGAATTAAGAAACTATAGAAGGAATCGGAAACCAAAGTCTAAACAATGAACAAAGTTTAAACCTTTATTCCTGTTCAAAAGAACGGAGAGGAGCTTAAACCGGACGATAGACGAATCTAGCTACGCCTATATTGAATTGTTATTACTTTTGAATCAAGCAATACATCACTCCCATTTGGGTCACTATTTTGACGTCGAAAGTCGCTAGGAATCTTTACTTAGCCACCAAATCGCACTTATCGAATAGTATGCGAAGCGCATATTGTTTGATATCTTGTTACGGCTTATCAAGCAAATAAATCTTGGGATAGAACTGAATGAAATATATATATATATATATATATATATATAATGAGAGAGTCAAAACCAATATTTTTATTTATGCTGACCACCACGAATTTTTAACTTAACTTCACCCGCACAATTCAAGCATAATATTTAAGTCCCACTGCACTGTATATGCAATGAAGGAACAGCTGTGATTAATGGCTTTAAAGCAACTCACATAGGGAAAGAGAGTAATCAGTTACAATATGAAGTTGATTCTATTAAGACAATTGCAAAATATCTAACTTTGTGATAAGAAAGCAATTCATTACATAATCTTTTTTTTAAAAATACAATTGATCTTCATTGTTGGGAGTGGGGGGGGGGTCAATTATAAAACATGGCGAATGTGGTCTGAATAAATGTAGCAGGGATTAGAGTGGGTGATGGTGGCCGACCCCATAAAAATATGGAAACGAATGAAGAAAGTGAACTCAGATTTTAGCTGTACGGGAATTCATTTAAGTTTAAAGCAATTGTTGTTGGCAAAAGAGATTTGTAGTGGGTTTAATCCCACTGAGTATGCAAAACACCTTAGATAAGAAAATGAAAAGGTAGATCGGTAGCAAAATGTGGGGGGAGGGGGAAATTATAGAATTAAAAAGCGTTCCGTTCTTAACTAATTTTTGTTCTCATGTTGTTTCAGTGGTCAATAATACATTTGCATGTCAGTAAAATCAGCCATACATGAAAGAATGACAGAGAAGAGAGAGAGAGAATGACAGAGAAGACAGAGAGAGAGAGAATGACACAGAGAAGAGAGAGAGAATGACACAGAGAAGAGAGAGAGAGAGAGAGAGAGAATGACACAGAGAAGAGAGAGAGAGAGAGAGAAAGAATGACAGAGAAGAGAGAAAGAATGACAGAGAGAGAGAGAAAGAATGACAGAGAGAGAGAGAAAGAATGACAGAGAGAGAGAGAAAGAATGACAGAGAGAGAGAGAAAGAATGACAGAGAGAGAGAGAAAGAATGAAAGAGAGAGAGAGAAAGAATGACAGAGAGAGAGAGAGAAAGAATGACAGAGAGAGAGAGAGAAAGAATGACAGAGAGAGAGAGAAAGAATGACAGAGAGAGAAGAGAGAAAGAATGACAGAGAGAGAAGAGAGAAAGAATGACAGAGAGAGAAGAGAGAAAGAATGACAGAGAGAGAAGAGAGAAAGAATGACAGAGAGAGAAGAGAGAAAGAATGACAGAGAGAAGAGAGAGAGAATGACAGAGAGAAGAGAGAGAGAATGACAGAGAAGAGAGAGAGAATGACAGAGAAGAGAGAGAGAATGACAGAGAAGAGAGAAAGAATGACAGAGAAGAGAGAGAGAGAAAGAATGACAGAGAAGAGAGAGAGAGAAAGAATGACAGAGAAGAGAGAGAGAGAAAGAATGACAGAGAAGAGAGAGAGAGAAAGAATGACAGAGAAGAGAGAGAGAGAAAGAATGACAGAGAAGAGAGAGAGAGAAAGAATGACAGAGAAGAGAGAGAGAGAAAGAATGACAGAGAAGAGAGAGAGAGAAAGAATGACAGAGAAGAGAGAGAGAGAAAGAATGACAGAGAAGAGAGAGAGAGAAAGAATGACAGAGAAGAGAGAGAGAGAAAGAATGACAGAGAAGAGAGAGAGAGAAAGAATGACAGAGAAGAGAGAGAGAGAAAGAATGACAGAGAAGAGAGAGAGAGAAAGAATGACAGAGAAGAGAGAGAGAGAAAGAATGACAGAGAAGAGAGAGAGAGAAAGAATGACAGAGAAGAGAGAGAGAGAAAGAATGACAGAGAAGAGAGAGAGAGAAAGAATGACAGAGAAGAGAGAGAGAGAAAGAATGACAGAGAAGAGAGAGAGAGAAAGAATGACAGAGAAGAGAGAGAGAGAAAGAATGACAGAGAAGAGAGAGAGAGAAAGAATGACAGAGAAGAGAGAGAGAGAAAGAATGACAGAGAAGAGAGAGAGAGAAAGAATGACAGAGAAGAGAGAGAGAAAGAATGACAGAACGTTGATTAGAAGCAAAGATTCTCCGAGTGAGGTGGGACAGCAGCATCAGCAGCAGCAGCATCAATTCTTGGAAATCCAGTAAAACAGGATGCGGTGGTGTGTGTGTGGGGGGTGGGTGGGGTGGAGAAGCCAGTAGTTGCAGCAGTCGTGAAGCGGGTGGAAGACGGGAAGAATGGCAGGAAACTGGTGCTCGAGAAGCTCCCATTGGGATAGAAATGGATTCAACATGGAATCTCCCAAATGGAGATGGGAGGACAGGTATCAACAAAAGAGAACGGCCAACCGAGTGAGAGAGAAATGGTTTAAATAAAGTAATAAATAAAAAAAAAGAGAGAAGAACATGTTGCACTTTGAGAAATTGAACAGAGATTTGAGGCCAAAACACACACAAAGATGGAAGACAACTGCGTCTATAAGAAAAAAAAACAAAAAAAAAAAAAAGAAGCAAAGAAAAAGTAAAAAAAAGATTCATTATGAAAATGCTCAAGGAAAAGAGTCGAGGAGAGATCCGGGAGAAAATCTGCGATATTGAAATTTAAAAGAAATTAATAGAAATCCTTTTGATTATATAACCCCATCCCTTCCACACACCGAGAAGGAGAGAGAAGAAAATTGAGTGGCTCTTACGCGCGTGTGTGCGCGCGCGCGCGCACACGCACACACACACACACACACACACACACACACACACACACACACACACACACACACACACACACATGTGAGAAACCGAATCACATGACGGCGAGGTGCTACTACACATCAATTGAAAGTTATCGACGAAGAAATTTGTCATTCTAAAAAGAGAAATATATGATAGGAGAAAGAGAGAATGACAGAAAGAATGACAGAAAGAGAGAGAGAAACAATGAGAGAGAGAGAAACAATGAGAGAGAGAGAAACAATGAGAGAGAGAGAAACAATGAGAGAGAGAGAAACAATGAGAGAGAGAGAAACAATGAGAGAGAGAGAAACAATGAGAGAGAGAGAGAAACAATGAGAGAGAGAGAGAGAAAAAATGAGAGAGAGAGAGAGAAAAAATGAGAGAGAGAGAGAGAAAAAATGAGAGAGAGAGAGAGAAAAAATGAGAGAGAGAAAAACGGAGGCCGGGGGGGGTGGAGGAGAGAAAAACGGAGGCCGGGGGGGGGTGGAGGAGAGAAAAACGGAGGCCGGGGGGGGGGTGGAGGAGAGAAAAACGGAGGCCGGGGGGGGGTGGAGGAGAGAAAAACGGAGGCCGGGGGGGTGGAGGAGAGAAAGACGGAGACGGGGTGGAGGAGAGAAAGACGGAGACGGGGGGGAGGAGAGAAAGACGGAGACGGGGGGGAGGAGAGAAAGACGGAGACGGGGGGGAGGAGAGAAAGACGGAGACGGGGGGGGAGGAGAGAAAGACGGAGACCGGGTTGGGGGGGGGGGAGAAAGACGGAGACCGGGTGGGGGGGGGGGAGAAAGACGGAGACCGGGTTGGGGGGGGGAGAAAGACGGAGACCGGGTTGGGGGGGGGAGAAAGACGGAGACCGGGTGGTGGGGGGAGAAAGAGAAAGAGAATTACGGAGACCGGGGGAGGGGGAGATAAAGAGAAAAAAAAAATTGTTGAAAACAACTATGTAACGGACGCATGAAGTAATAATACGAAAAGATATCGACTGTAGTAATCGGACTATTTTCTCCAGCAAAATTTGTACCCTTTCCAATCTTTTTTTTTTCTTCTTGGGGTGGGCGAAGTCTATTCAGATTTCACACATACTCATTATATATATATATATATATCCTAAGTCAAAGACTTATCCATCCACCTCTTGTGCAGTTTTGACGCATGATAAAAATAGTTGTTTTAGTTTAACGACCGGAAATCAACAGTACTTCCTCACGCACACGCAAGAGAGAAAAAAAAACCTGTTACCACCTCCTTTTTTCATTCCTTACAAGGATGGACTCACCCTCATTATGTTTCTAAAAATAGCCAGAGCCTGTTGTCAAGGGTAACAACCTCGAGTGCTGTTTCAATTCAGAAAGGAACGAAGATGGTTTTTTGTTTGTTTTTAATAAGTTTTTTCAATGAGAAAAAAAAAAAAAAAAAAAAAAAAAGAAATAAGACAAACAAACAAAAATAAACACACCCTTCCCACTTTCACTCATCGTTCCCTTTTTAAAAGGAAACATTGTGTTATTAAAAAATATCCGAGTTTCTTTTTGCCGATTCCCCCCACCACCATAATGTTACCCTCTCCGCCACCTTTTTTTTTATGAATCCAATTTTTAACAATAAAAGAAAAAAGGAAAAAAAAAAAAAAAAAAAAAAAAAATTTCCGGATTTTTCATGCAAATTCATGAAATTAAAAGAAAAAAAAATCTTACACACACTTGTGTGCGTGTGTATACACATGACTATTACAACAAGTACACAACAACAAAAAGTACCCGACATTATTGTTCGTTTTTCATTGTAAGGGAGAGAAAGAGAGATAGAGAGAGAGAGAGAAAAAAGAAAAAAAAAAAAAAAAAAAGTAAAAAAAAGAAAAAAGGGTAACATTATTTTCAATAGGAAAAGTGAGCATCACGGAGTCCAGTGTCCAGAATTTAGTTTCTGCATCACGTTTTTCTTAATTTTTGCTCGCGTGTTAATCTTAAAAGATGAAGTAATTTAAGTCCAGCTGATTTTTGTAAGAGGTCATCTTAATTCTATAAGCAGTTCACGATTTTTTTTTGTATGTCATCTTTGAAAGACTTCAGTAAATCATCAAACAGAATCCGTAAGGTGTATATTTCCCCCTATTTTGTGCAATAATTGTAATCCTTGGAGTAGTTTAAGGGGGAAAAAATAAATCATCCGTCCAGCAAGTGAATATTTTCCAAGATTTTCAACACATCCGTTATTTCCTTAGTTGATTCCATTTTGAAACCAGTAAGGTTGATTGGTAAGTCAGTATTTATAAACTGTTCTTTTTATGCTGTGTATCAAAAGTAGTTAAGAATTTAATTTTAAAAGATATCCGTGAGAAAGAGAAAATATTTCCCCATTTTAATTTTTCCATTAATTTTTCTTTAAATCCATCGAAAATCTGAAATGCTCAAGAAGGTAAATGTGGGAATAAAGGAAAAAAAATCTTGTTCATCTTTAATTACCATCAAAGTCTGTAGACACACAAATATTATAAAAAAAACAAAAACAAACTAATTACCTTAGGTTGGGCTTTCCTCGGAAAAGCAACCTTTGGGTCAACCTAGAAAATGAAAAACAAATAGGCTTAATCAAGCGAAAGAAATCTAACAAACGAAATATCTAATATAATTTTTTCCGTTTTAGAATCAACCTTAAAATTTGAAGCATTATTAATAATTTTTTTTTCTTTCTTCAAATTACAATGCCCGACATCGGGTGATTCTGTTATAAAACTACAACGCAATTTTCATTGAACTGCTTGTGAAAAAAATCTATTTAGGGTAAAACCTGAACACCAAGATAATATTTACCAATTTAAAAAAAAAAAAAAAAAAAACAGAATTGATATTTTACAGCTTTTTTGGTGGGTGGGTATGTGAGTGAGAGTGAAATATATATATATATATATATATATATATATATATATATATATATATATTATACAGAGCCGTTAGGTGCATTAGTTGAACAAGATCGATCCCTGATAGAATTAAGAAACTCTTCGCCCGTTTTGCGGTTGTAATTATTTTAAAAGTGAAAGTTTAGAAAAGGTTATATTAATTAGTAAAAGGGTTTGTTTCTCATTAGATTAACAACCAGTTCAAATCAGGAAATGAAAAACCCGAAATAAAAAACATTGTTATTGTGAGCTTTTCTTCAAAAGTGTTTTAGAGAGACAAACGGGGGAGAAGGGCGGGACGAGAGAGAGAGAGAGAGAGAGAGAGAGACAAACGGGGGAGAAGGGCGGGACGAGAGAGAGAGAGAGAGAGAGAGAGAGACAAACGGGGGAGAAGGGCGGGACGAGAGAGAGAGAGAGACAAACGGGGGAGAAGGGCGGGACGAGAGAGAGAGAGAGAGAGAGACAAACGGGGGAGAAGGGCGGGACGAGAGAGAGAGAGAGAGAGAGACAAACGGGGGAGAAGGGCGGGACGAGAGAGAGAGAGAGAGAGACAAACGGAGGAGAAGGGCGGGACGAGAGAGAGACAAACGGGGGAGAAGGGCGGGACGAGAGAGAGAGAGAGACAAACGGGGGAGAAGGGCGGGACGAGAGAGAGAGAGAGACAAACGGGGGAGAAGGGCGGGGCTAGAGAGAGACACGAGAAGGGCGGGGCTAGAGAGAGACACGAGAAGGGCGGGGCTAGAGAGAGACACGAGAAGGGCGGGGCTAGAGAGAGACACGAGAAGGGCGGGGCTAGAGAGAGACACGAGAAGGGCGGGGCTAGAAAGAGACACGAGAAGGGCGGGGCTAGAGAGAGACACGAGAAGGGCGGGGCTAGAGAGAGACACGAGAAGGGCGGGGCTAGAGAGAGACACGAGAAGGGCGGGGCTAGAGAGAGAGAGAGAGAGACAAACGGGGGAGAAGGGCGGGGCTAGAGAGAGAGAGAGAGAGACAAACGGGGGAGAAGGGCGGGGCTAGAGAGAGAGAGAGAGAGACAAACGGGGGAGAAGGGCGGGACGAGAGAGAGAGAGAGACAAACGGGGGAGAAGGGCGGGACGAGAGAGAGAGAGAGAGACAAACGGGGGAGAAGGGCGGGACGAGAGAGAGAGAGAGAGACAAACGGGGGAGAAGGGCGGGACGAGAGAGAGAGAGAGAGAGACAAACGGGGGAGAAGGGCGGGACGAGAGAGAGAGAGAGAGAGAGACAAACGGGGGAGAAGGGCGGGACGAGAGAGAGAGAGAGAGAGACAAACGGGGGAGAAGGGCGGGACGAGAGAGAGAGAGAGAGAGAGACAAACGGGGGAGAAGGGCGGGACGAGAGAGAGAGAGAGAGAGAGACAAACGGGGGAGAAGGGCGGGACGAGAGAGAGAGAGAGAGAGAGACAAACGGGGGAGAAGGGCGGGACGAGAGAGAGAGAGAGAGAGACAAACGGAGGAGAAGGGCGGGACGAGAGAGAGACAAACGGGGGAGAAGGGCGGGACGAGAGAGAGAGAGAGACAAACGGGGGAGAAGGGCGGGACGAGAGAGAGAGAGAGACAAACGGGGGAGAAGGGCGGGGCTAGAGAGAGACACGAGAAGGGCGGGGCTAGAGAGAGACACGAGAAGGGCGGGGCTAGAGAGAGACACGAGAAGGGCGGGGCTAGAGAGAGACACGAGAAGGGCGGGGCTAGAGAGAGACACGAGAAGGGCGGGGCTAGAGAGAGACACGAGAAGGGCGGGGCTAGAGAGAGACACGAGAAGGGCGGGGCTAGAGAGAGACACGAGAAGGGCGGGGCTAGAGAGAGAGAGAGAGAGACAAACGGGGGAGAAGGGCGGGGCTAGAGAGAGAGAGAGAGAGACAAACGGGGGAGAAGGGCGGGGCTAGAGAGAGAGAGAGAGAGACAAACGGGGGAGAAGGGCGGGACGAGAGAGAGAGAGAGAGACAAACGGGGGAGAAGGGCGGGACGAGAGAGAGAGAGAGAGACAAACGGGGGAGAAGGGCGGGACGAGAGAGAGAGAGAGAGACAAACGGGGGAGAAGGGCGGGACGAGAGAGAGAGAGAGAGAGACAAACGGGGGAGAAGGGCGGGACGAGAGAGAGAGAGAGAGAGAGACAAACGGGGGAGAAGGGCGGGACGAGAGAGAGAGAGAGAGAGACAAACGGGGGAGAAGGGCGGGACGAGAGAGAGAGAGAGAGAGAGACAAACGGGGGAGAAGGGCGGGACGGAGAGAGAGAGAGAGACAAACGGGGGAGAAGGGCGGGACGAGAGAGAGAGAGAGACAAACGGGGGAGAAGGGCGGGACGAGAGAGAGAGAGAGAGAGACAAACGGGGGAGAAGGGCGGGACGAGAGAGAGAGAGAGAGACAAACGGGGGAGAAGGGCGGGACGAGAGAGAGAGAGAGAGACAAACGGGGGAGAAGGGCGGGACGAGAGAGAGAGAGAGAGACAAACGGGGGAGAAGGGCGGGGCTAGAGAGAGACACGAGAAGGGCGGGGCTAGAGAGAGACACGAGAAGGGCGGGGCTAGAGAGAGACACGAGAAGGGCGGGGCTAGAGAGAGACACGAGAAGGGCGGGGCTAGAGAGAGACACGAGAAGGGCGGGGCTAGAGAGAGACACGAGAAGGGCGGGGCTAGAGAGAGACACGAGAAGGGCGGGGCTAGAGAGAGACACGAGAAGGGCGGGGCTAGAGAGAGACACGAGAAGGGCGGGGCTAGAGAGAGACACGAGAAGGGCGGGGCTAGAGAGAGACACGAGAAGGGCGGGGCTAGAGAGAGACACGAGAAGGGCGGGGCTAGAGAGAGACACGAGAAGGGCGGGGCTAGAGAGAGACACGAGAAGGGCGGGGCTAGAGAGAGACACGAGAAGGGCGGGGCTAGAGAGAGACACGAGAAGGGCGGGGCTAGAGAGAGACACGAGAAGGGCGGGGCTAGAGAGAGAGAGACACGAGGACAAGGGCGGGGCTAGAGAGAGAGAGAGACACGAGGACAAGGGCGGGGCTAGAGAGAGAGAGAGACACGAGGACAAGGGCGGGGCTAGAGAGAGAGAGACACGAGGACAAGGGCGGGGCTAGAGAGAGAGACACGAGGACAAGGGCGGGGCTAGAGAGAGAGAGAGAGAGACACGAGGACAAGGGCGGGGCTAGAGAGAGAGACACGAGGAGAAGGGCGGGGCTAGAGAGAGAGAGACACGAGGAGAAGGGCGGGGCGAGGAAGTGAGAGTAGATAGAGAGAGATAGGAGATAAGTGAGGGAGAGTTAGAGTTACCACGCGAAGACGTTAAGAGGAATTACAAATTAATCCTTCAGGTCATAATTTTTGTTACTTCTAGCAAATCTCAGAAAATTGAAAGTCCTTAAAAATAAGTCATATAAAAAAAAAAAATAAAAAAAAAAATAATGGATTTGTAATCGATATTTATTATGATGTGTAATATATCAATTTGCCCATTCATAATTATATTAGTTTTTACTATCAATGTTTCTCGGGTTAAAATTTTCTAAGGAGTCCTACTTGCTAATCTTATGACCGAACATGTTTGCGAAAGGTTTGACTTTCCAATGATAAATATTAAATATCTCTTCCGACATAATATAGTGATTTTTCAAGCGTAGCTTAGATGCTGCACAAAGGCGAAAGTATGGGCCACCCAGTGAGGATCGAACGATTCAGTCGTAATTGTTCTAGCGAGACAAGCTTGCTAACCATTACACTGCCTCGAGGTACCCCTCTTTCGACATAATTATATAGAACTGTTTATCACTCGAACATCATTCAGTTAACACTTCTTTGCATAAGAAGTCCGTCCGTTCGAATAGGACAGCGTCTCTAGTATCATTTTTTTTCCCTCGTAATCGAAGCGGAATTGTCCATTATTTAAGGGAATGGCAATATGTAACCTACATGCGATGAGATGAAGAGCCTCGTTTTTAAATTAATGGAACTCTTGAAAAATCAAAAGCTGACCTAAAAATCCGAAAGTTTAGTTTCAAAATTTAGTTGGTTGTTTTTGCTTGGAGGCTTATCAACCTTTATCCAAAATGTAAAAGAAAATGAGTAAGTCCTCTGACAATATCTATAAACAACCATGACTTTTAAAACATGGAGTGATACTTCAACCGGTCCCTTGACTGATTAACATCAGTAAAATGACCTTGTGACAGATTTCGATAATTTCAATATCTATTATCATGCCGCAAGCTCTTATTAATTTAACCAATCTTCATTATGTTGGCCTTTTGTCAGACTAAGCTTTGAACACTGAAATCACTAGAGAAAGAATTCAAATCGATCATGAAACACTTACCGTTTTTGAATCCAGTTCATGCGGTCCATTTGCTAGAACTTTCTCCACGCTAGCCGGATCCCGAAATGTAACAAAACCGAATCCCCTGAAATAGATAAATGAAGTAAATGATAAAGAGGTAGAAAGGAGACCACGGAACGAAGAAAATAAATAAAAATAAAATCTGAAATAAAATAAAATTCATAGTACCACCTGAAGATGGTCGAAGATTTTATCAGGTCATCCCATAAGTTCTGTCCGAATTTTAACTTTGTTAAAATGAACGAAATTTAAAGAGTATTTTATAATGTCTAATGGAGCTGAACATTATTTTTATGTTTAGATGCATTTAAACTGATCAAATTTTATTTCAGAGAACAATAAAATTAAATTTTGTTTGATTAAAACCCTGCTAACATGGAAGTACCCAAGAATCATTTGAGGCACATAATGCTTTATGAGTTCAAGAAAGGAAACCCAGCAGCCGAAGCAGCTAGAAACATTCACTCAGTTTATGGAGAGGAATGTGTGAATGAAAGAACTTGCAGAAGATAGTTTGCAAAATTCAGAGATGGAGATTTCACCCTTGAAGATGAAGATCGAACCGGGCGTCCAGTTGATTTTGATGAAAAGCTTGTTGAAGCAGCCCTTGAAGAAAATCCTGCTTTATCAGTTGAGGAATTGGCAGTGGTTCTCAGTTCAAACCATGCAACTGATCCTCATCTTCAACTAAACTTGGAAAATGGGTGCGTCAGGAATTGTCTGAAAACAACCTCAAATTCCGAGTTGACATCTGCTCTTCTCTTCATTCTTGCCAACTTGTTTCACCTTTTTTGGATAGACTTGTGACTGGCGACGAAAAATGGATCTTTTATCAAAATGTTAAGCGTTGTAGACAGTGGCTTGGTAAAGGGGAAGGGCCCCAGCCGAGAAGGGAACTTCATCGGCAAAAGGTTCTTCTTTCAATCTGGTGGGATCGCCAAGGAATAATCCACTTTGAATTCTTACCACCTAATGCAACAATTAATGCTCAAATATATTGTCATCAATTAGAGCGTTTGAACCAAGCTTTGAGGAAAAAAAGACCTGCTTTAGTGAATCGAAAAGGAGTGATGTTTCATCAGGACAATGTGCGACCCGACACAGCAAGAATCATGTCACAAAAGATCGAAAGGTTGTGAGAAAATTCCTCATCCACCTTATTCTCCCTATCTTGCTCCTTCAGACTACCATTTGTTTCGTAGCTTACAGAATCATTTGGAAGAAACAGCTTTTGTAACACAGGAAGAGGTTAAAACTGACATTTGTGAGTTCTTCGAATCAAAGCCAAAAGAATTTTAAAGTAATGGAATTAGTAAGCTTGTTAATAGATGGAAGGAAGTCATAGATAATCAGGGAAAATACATTGTTGATTGAAGGAAGTCATAGATAATCAGGGAAAATACATTGTTGATTGAATCTGTAATTAAATGTAACATTTGGTCACTTGTTTTCTTTATTCAAAATTCGGACAGAACTCATGGGATGACCGGATAGTATCGAAAGCAAAGAAACTATAACACACAGTTACTTCTGTCAAACCACTAATTCTGTTCGGCTATTTTGATCGACATTTCTCCGACTGTTTTTAGTTGACAGGTCTCGCTTATAAACAATTTTCGATGAGCAGATGCACGTTTTGTCGAAAAGGATTGTAGTGTATTTAAGGCGTTATTTCAAATGACAATTATATTGGTTTATTTGTTTATTTTTTTCTATCGCAAATGGTATTCAAACCTAAACGAATACCAGGATTTCGAAAGGTGATATTTAAAATAGGCAGTCTCTCTCCTCTTAGAAGTTTGGCGCAACACTATCTCTTTAGCACTATAGCTTAGACATAGTAATAACGAAGGCACTTCCACATGATGTAGGTGTTCGAGCTACGGAAAAGCTTGGATTTTTGAGATTTGATTGGCTCTTCTCACTTCGGTGACCGGAGCTAGAATATCTTCCTATGCTTATACCCATATTTAGAAAATTATACTTGACTAAAAAATGTGAAAAATGGCTTGGAATTAGTCCCCCACCCCCAAGTAAGCCGATTACCGGCAAAAGCTAGAAATTGGGAAAAAACGCCAAAATAAGCAAAGTTGTGTGTGTGTGTGTTTTTAATGAAAACACTCACCACAAAAAAAAAAAAAAAAAAAAAAAAAAACTTCTGGAGAATGTACCGTGGCTATGTAAAATTTTTGCTTTTCCCACTTAAAATAAGTCCTTGATGAACATGGATTATCAGACAGAGGTTCATTTTTTAATACATCTCTCAAGTAGTAGAGAGATCATGGCTCTCTACGGGTTCTTTTTCTTTATTATCTCTTAATTGATGTAACATTTAAAAAAAAAAAAAAAAAATACAATGGCTTTGTTTCCCCAGTTACCTTAAAATTAGAATCAGGAAAATACGCGGTTCATTGTGAGGAGGAGCTTGATTTGAGACGGGAAAACATGGCTCGACAAGGGGCATTGTATTTACCGCGATAAATATTTCTGTTTTCTGTTGGTTAAGGAAAAATAAAAGCGTGTGGATAATGGAAAATTCGTTATTGTACATTAATTCTGATTTTAGGCCAATTTTGTTTTGACTTTGATCGACCAAAAATAAGCACGAGTCTTAAGTCCGTAAATTCTTTTGGTGTTTATCCATTTAAAACTATTAAGCATGTACGGCCATTTTGATAGCTGGCGAACTTCCAACGAATTTCGAGAAAAAAAAAAAAAAAGAAAAAAAAGAAAGTAGTTTATTACATAAATTACTGCTGTCCTGGCCGTTATCGTAACAGGGTAACGCCCTCAAGTTTAATCTTATAAAGTATTACCATACCACCTGACGGATTGAGATTGTCCGCAATAAATTGTAAGTATAAAAAGTGTAATTGTGTAAAGTGTCATTGTAAGTAAAAAAAAAAAGTAAAATAAAAAATAAAAATGTAATTGTGTAAGTGTGATAGTGACAATGTGTCAATGTAAATAAGTCTTATTGGAAATTTAGAATCATCTATAAGATACCCCCCTTCTCAGCAGGTATTTTTTTTTAATTGATTCACCCCAAGCAAGGCGGGAAGCCACTAGTACGCAAGGGGTTACAGAAAATTTGGAGCAAGATCAGATAGGAGTGATAGAGGAAAGGATGAGGAGAAGGGTAGTGGATAGATCAAGGCAACTGAAGACGTCGATTGACATTACATTTGAATAGTTGGAGATTATAGCTCTTAGGGAAACTGGAATAGGGAAGGGTGTTCCACAGGCGAGAGGTGCGAGATATGAAGCTATTGGAGTAGAAGAGACGGCTACATTTCACAATGTCAACAGTGAAAGGGTGAAAGCGAGATGCCAGCCTCGTAGGACACTTGAATTCATGAAGTCTGGGAACCAGCGCAAGCAGCTCATCGGAATGGCCGGAAACATACACTTGACGATAAGTACCGACCGAAGAAGAATGCATTTGATTTGTTATTTTTTTTTTTTTTTTTTTTTTAGGGGGGGGATTAAGTCGAAATCTCCTAGGGAAACATTACAAGATAAAGAGCACACAGTGTATGACATTTATATGACCAAGGTAAAAACATGAAACAGAATGTTAATCACTGTTGCCAATAATTTGCAGGCTAATTTTATTTTAGTCTGAACCACATTTAACAGTGTTTAATTGATACTAAAAAGTAATGCAAGTGGAGAAAACCTGTTTGAGTGTCGTTTTAAGAAGTTACAAACCAAAGAGGTGAAACAGGTGAGAGAGAGAGAGAGAGAGAGAGAAAAATGACCTACATTTTAAAGAGGCGGGAAAAATAGCGGGCGAGCAAGTTGGGATACAAGACAGTTTCAAGTTACTTTTGACCACGGGGTGTATGAACTATCAGCCCCTTCTTACCAACCTCTTTACGAGAACGAGCGAGACCTCATTTTCCTACAGATAAAGTTCACGTTCGATATTCATTATTCACGGGGAATATAATCTTATGTGTATTGAAGTTCGAATCATAGTTGTTCTTTGTATTAAGGGCATAAATTCGCCTCTAGCAAAAGGTCAGAAATTACTACCCGCTTTTACTATTCTGTAACCCGGTAAACCTTTTTGCATGCTACCCCGATGATCTATATCATCAAATAGGTTTTATTTCTACGCAAAGCACGTAACACCGACAAATGCTGGCCATAGTAGACTAAAATATTTTTATCTAATTTTTATACACTATTTACATTGTTCGGACTATCGTCCTCATCTTTGTTGCCATATATATATCACAACGTTTCGGCCGTTGTACACTCCAGCTTTTTTCAGGTGGTTGGAATGTCGAACTGAAGCCTTTATTTCGCTTGCTGGGGTAGAGTGTTCTAGTTCCACATGCCATGTCTAATGGATGCCAGTTATCAATTATCTCCTGTTAATTCCCCTCTTCAAGTTCTGCACCGCCTTAACCAGGTATTGAACTCACACACTTTGGGTCCTGCCACTGGATCTAACCAACGCCTTTATCCACTTTATATAAAAATTGCACCCGGAAATTCTTTTAAAAGCTATGTTTAATCAGATAAATAAGTTGCTAAGAAGATTATAAATTATATTGACAGTAACCTAAAGTTAACGAAAGAACAAACACCGTAAATGTGAATGCCATTAAAATGTGTAAATATCTACTGACATTGTTTATCTAATAGAATTATCAAATTTGATTCAATAGTCAATTGACAAAAATTGTTTACTTCAGTGTTAGGTTTGTTCATGACGCTTTCATTGTATACGTTTTTTTTTTTTTTTTTTTATTAGCATCAGGTAATTTTAGCTGAGCTTCGTCATGCTTAGTTAAATCGGCTTTATATGCTTATTTCATGCTTTTAAATGCACCCCTAATGAGAAATTTCAGTTATTTTCTTTCTGTAAGTTGAGGTGTGGTGGGGGGTGGTCAGTTTTTATGCCTTTCTTCGGGAGGCTATCTTAAGGCGATCTATTTTGTTATTTTCAGTTTGATTACTACGGGGTAACCATATATGCGGCATGAACAGCTTTGTTTTGCTTACAGTTTGCAGTCATTCATCCGTTTAAAAACAAAAAACAAAAAAAACAACCAAATAAGAAAACAAACAGGTCTACACAAAAATGTGTACCCACTAAATACAGGATGTCCCAAAATAATGTATACACTCTTTGAATCGTTATAACTTATTCAATTTATGTATTTTGACTTGTAAATAAGATTAATACAAGAGAAAGAATACACATTTAAAGAATTTGAGAGCAAAAAAAAAAAAAAATAAATAAAAATAAAAAAAATAATAATAAAAATATTGAAAATTAACTTTAATAAGATAAAAGCTACTTGGGGCAATGGCAGAATGTTCATATGAGGCGTTCACATCAAGTGCTCAAACTGGTTGCCGTTCTATTCAATACACTTTTCATATCTTGAAGAATAGACCTACAAACGTCCATTATCATTTCCTCTGGTATTTAAGCAAATTCTTCTTCAATTGCTACTCTCATTTCAGCAATTGTTTCAGGTTTCCTGCTGTAAACCTTGTCTTTTAGAAAACCCCCATAAAAAGAAATCCAAGGGTGTCAAATCTGGTGATCTAGGTGGGTATTCAACTATCCTCCTTCTTCCAATCCATCGGTTTTGCATATTTTCATCCATATAAGTTCTCACATTACGGTAATGTATTATCAACTATTAATACTTAAAAAGTGTATACAATATTTTGGGACACCTTGTATATAGTGATTAAAAAAATTAATTTATTAATAAATTAGTATTTAGATGCGTTTATCGCTTTGTTCCATTATACAGACGTTAAGGTAATATGAATGGTATACAGGATGGGGGCAATATCAGAGTACAGTTTCTACGAAACTTGTGGGGGATGAGAAAACATGTATAATTGTCATTTTCAATTAAATAAAAAATAAAAAAAAGTTCTGAACCGGAACTTATGTATGTGATTTCACTCTACCCCAAGTCAAACCCAATGAATTAAGGGGATCCTGCCAACTGAAATTATTGATCCGCAAATTTGAACCGAGGGCGGATGCTAATGGACGCGTACGTAGACGGGAGTGGGGACAGAAATTGCACAGCTTTCTTCGGTATTCCGTTTCGAGAGACGTCGGCCAATGATCATGGCCCTATCCAGCTATGCTCAGAGAGTAGTACTGTGTAGTACAGACTCCACTCTTGAAAGATCTGAGGTTATACTTACAATGATCAAGAATGGTTGTAATCCCTGGCAGAGGCAAGAAAAGGTTACACTAACTGAAGCCCTGGATTAATGTATTTTTAGTTGATGGATAAACCTAACAAGAACGTGTTTTATCTGATTTACCTGTAACACTGGTTCTCGTACGATCACCGAAGATAAGAAACGTGAAACATGGTCAGTATTTAGATCAGTGACCACATGAGAATACAAGAGCTGTAAACTTGAATGTGAGGATGGTATAATGAATAATGGCTCGATAATTGGAAATCGTAGAGCTGGGTTTCAATTCCAGTCAGGTTTGTTATAAGCGCAAATACACTTAGAAAAGAGTATGAATTCACCTCTTCTACCCCAACTATGGGTTAATTAGTAGGTCTTGTGTCAGTAAATTATTATCTCACAACATTCTTACCATCTAAAAATGTTCTTGATAAACCATAAAACAACAACAAACACATTCCTCCGAAATGTGGGCCTTACATTCTCGCAACCGATGTCTGGGCGACTTTGCCCCGTTACCACTGAGGTGCGTGCTCGTATGTCTATACGTCATGCAGCTATTTCCTACGCTTGCCACCCAGGTGCACCTGGTCCGATCTCGTCCGCACGCCACATGGCTTCTCTGAAGGACACAGAGTGCAAAGGTTGATAAGCCGTAAAAACTAAAATCAATTCCTGTATCCGAAGGCCGTGTGCAACAGCACAGAGTATATCCGTTGTTATGCTAGGCTAAGCTTTTTTATACCCTGGATAAAAGTCAAGCTAGTTTAGTTTATACTCTTAGGTATAGAAATTTGCTACGCTAGAATGTATCCCCTGCTCCTCCCGTGTAATTGACTGTATTTCATTGTATCCACAGGGAGACTGTAGACCATCAGGCATAGGCAACCTTTTTCAAGCTGTGGGCCACGTAATCTATGACTCATCACAAGACGGACCGCACCGATAATAAAAAGGCTAACTAAAAAAGTAACTTTTCCTAAGAGGTACCCCACGTATTTTCACTATAGAATAAGAATTACATTTAGAAATATAGGAAAAAGTTTTTCTTTAACTAAGAAATTGAAGTTTTATCATTGATGACAGTGCTGCTGTGTGTAATTTATTTCCAATTTATTCATTTGAAAATTAAAAAAAAAAGCACGTTTCTTCTCCAGAGGAAAAAAAAATCTTGTTTCCGGTTTCAAAACCAAGGAAGATGAAGCTTTCTTGGTTAAAATCGCCAATGGTTTAAAATGAAAAGGTTACCTTTACTGCAAATTTACAAAATTCAAGAAACATTTGTATTCGTCATTGTTTACGTATATGGTTATGTATTAGAGAATGTGTGAGTGAACAAGTGAGAATGAAACAAAACATTCTAAGAAACGTTATTTCTCTTATGAAATTAGGCATGCCATTCAGAAATGATAAACAGTTCGCAGTTTGACCACAACCGTTATAAGATCATTCAGTATTCTATGTCCACTATAATTTCTCTCGTATACATTCTACAGCCCTCAGTTCTATCTATATTCATTGGTTTACACATTAGTAGGTATCTGGATGCCTATAGATTTTAAACAAGATTTTTTTTTTTTTTTTTTTTTTTTTTTTTTTTTAGAAACATGGCAACCCGATTACTAATGAACGAATTTATATCAGCCATTGTTACCAATTTGTAGACTGGGGAGTTGTTGATTATCATCAGTGGCCGACTGGGACTACGAATATTAGTTGTCAGGACAAAAAGGGGGCCCACGCACAATACTATCATAATTTTTGTAATAAATAATATTAAAAAAATACAGATAAAAATGGTTACCATTAAAATTTCTGAGGAAAAAGTGTATTTCTTAGTAATTACAGCGTACATGTACTGTATATGTTACTAGCAGTAGATACCAAAATGGTATAAACTTATAATTGAATTTTCTTTTAAATTGATATTTAAATAGTTTACTGCACAATTGAACAGATAGTTCAAAAGCACACTAGAGCATGATGTCGGCTATATTACGAAAAATCGTTTGTGTTCACTAGATGATCGTTTCGAATGTTAATAATAATAACTTCTTCATCCAATTAATCTAACAATTCCTTTTCAATAAATAATATGTACGATTCCAAATTCTCCCCAGACAGCGAATTTCATAACAATGGCTTTATGATGAAAAAAAGTTCTGATGACTTTATCAAGTTCGGCCATCCTGAAAACACGGACGATTTTTCATTGACACCGGCCTTATTTTAACTGCCTTCACTCCGACAATATTTATTGCTTAAAGAATAAACAAATAAATAAAAAGAAGATTACAATTTTAATAAAACCTAAACATACGAAAGCGAATTTATTCATTTTGTTTTATTCTTTAGAATTGATAACAAAAATAGACACTAAATTGTTTATGGGAATGGTTGGCAAAAAACATTGGCTAATTGCCAATCAATTCGAACGTTATAAAATTTTAATGAATGATTTCCTTAGAGTTGGTTAACAGTTTAATGATTTGGAAAATATTTATAAATTCATGAATAAAAAATTGTTTACATATTTATTTCTTTATAAAGTAGTAAATGATAAATATTGCATTGCCTTAGTTTTAATACGATTGTATCAGTTGAAAATGTAAAATTTTTCTTGTAAATAAACAATTTAATAAAGTGTTTAATATTTTTGTTGTAAATGGCCAAGAACAAAAATAAAATAAAAATGTATGAATACACTTTCATCACATGTTTACATTTTATGGCAATTCTAACCATTGCGTTTTAAAAACAAACATCGGCAAAGAGTGACGGTAGTTCAAATAATACCAGTTTCAAGGGAAAAATCATCCCTTTGACATTCCGTTTTTTTTTTAGGGCACGAAGGTCCAAAAAAGTACAGTGTTTCATTAATCCTTGGTTGAATAAGTAATGTACAATTTGTTAAATGGCCAGGTTGTCAGCATGCCCGATGGCAAGTGGCCTCCACCTCCCAAAATCAAATAAAAATTCAATAAAAAAAAAAAAAAAAAAAAAAAAAACTGTTTTTGTAATACAGCGTAACCCGGATATAAGAGAGTTGTCGGGACCGGAGAAGTCTCTTATATCAGGGTTTCTCTTATATCCGGGTTTGGTCTATTTTGTTTAGGTAAGTATGGCTCTAATTTGGGACCAGAGCAAATCTCTTATATCCGGGTTTCTCTTATATCCGGGAGACACTGTAAATGAAAAGGAATATAGCGAGACAAGCTTGCTAGCCATTACATCATGTCGTGGTGCCCTTCGACGTGGAATAACGGTTAATAAGCTCACTTATGATTGAATTTGAGGTTTGAGCCTCAATGCGTACGCCATACTTTCGACCATGCGCCATAACTATGCTATGCTTAGAAAACCATTTAGGCTTTTCAAAGTGGTGTCATCGTTACCAAGATTGTCTCGTTATATTACTTACGTCTGAACGGAGTTCGATCCTTACTGGATGCCCCATACTTTCAGCCTTGTGCTACATCTAAGCGTAGCTTAGAAAAAAAATCACTATATTATGTGTGACGGACAGAGAATCACTTATTTTATAATATAGATTGTTCAAGTTTTAGAGTTGTCATTTCTAATATAATCCCGGCAAAGTAAACTGATTATAGTAGAAAAGAATTCAGAGTTCAGTGATATACCTGGCCGCCTACTATTTCACAATGGAAGGCTTGTCAAAACTTTGCCATGGGAGAGCCATAGGGGTTTAACAAAGACTAGTTAGAGTCGAGAGAAAAAAAAGCAAGCATTTCTAATGCTGATTTTTCAAAGTAGACCTTCCTTTGACGTAACACAATCTTTTTACTTATTTGGCCTTTTGACAAGCTAAGATTAGTATATTATATTTTTTTCTGGTTTCAAATTACAACGTCCCAACATATTTGTCCAAGTTTAATTTAAATTTGACTTATATAATTTCAAACGTTATTAAAATGGACAGTTATTTGAAAATAGAGCGGCCATTTATATTTATTAAACTGTGTGTAATACGTCTATCGACCTGCGCATTCAAGAAAATATGTCCTTCGGCAAGGATCGAACCAGTTTCCCCATCCTGGATAAAGTTGTAGTCCCCCGCCTTACAAAAAGAGGGACACAGGTTCGATCCCTGCCGGGGGGAACATTGTTTTTGCTTAGATTACTTGAATGCGCAAGCCGATAAAAAAATTGTGAACCAGAGTGAGAATTCATTACAGAAAACTCAAGACTTGCTTTCACTTAATCCAGATTACGCCACCATAATAAAGTCGAGAATTAGAAGATTATCTCAACTTATCTCCATAAACCAGTGCTGTAATCCAGAAAAAAGAAAAGTTCTTTAGAAAACATTATCTTAGCCCTTCCGACTCCTTTACCCAATCCTTTCTCAAAATAAACCTATACAATTTTGTAACTAACAACGGCTTGTTCAACAGTAAACAAATGAAAAAACTTGTTCAAGGTTAAATTAATAATGACGGCCGGAAGGACATCAAAACTAAATCAAATGCCGTTATTTGCGCGTTTATTTAAGCACGGTTTCTCTCGATTTTTTTTTCACAGAAATGCCTATGGTGGCGGGATGGGGAGACACCAGTTTATAGAAAAAAAAAAAAAAAAAAAAAAAAAAAAAAAATTATGTAGCTTGAGGTCAACTTTTCTACGTTAAAAACTATGTACATTTCATTGAATGCGTTGGTCAAGGAATTTGTTTTCTTTTATGAGGACTAAGTGTACAGATAGACAGTAAATCTCTACAATCTGTAGCGATTTGCTGTCTGAAGGGCTTTCGGTTAATAATAATATTGTAACTAATTTCACTAACCAAGCTCAGCCAACGAATTCCTTGAAAATAGCTGACAGATTAGACGAAAGCACTCGGGACAGTAATCACAATGGGCGGTTTCTACCAAATTTAGACCCCCCCCCCTAACAAAAAAAAAATAAAGACGCCCATAGAAAGAGGGGAGAAAAAAAAAAAAAAACAAAAAAAAACAAAAACGAAACGAACAAAACAAAAAAAAGAAAAGAAAAATTTGCCGAAAACATTCGCAGGAATTCAGGATTGCGGGTCCGGATCTGTCCCGGAACGTTTTTAATTTGCTCACGTAGTCGATACCATGACCCTCTCGGAATAACTGATACACTGGCATTCACGCACACAGGGCGTGTGTGTGTGTGTGTGTATATATATATATATATATATATATATATATATATAAAATGAAATGGACTAAGTCCGACAATTATTTTAATATATTTTCCGTTTATACGTTATTATTACGGATACAAATATTTAAGTAAATGCTCAGTTTATAATAAACAGTAACAACATTTACCGGCCTGAATGTCAGAGAAATCTCAAAAGGAAAAGGTGTCCTCGGGCAGGAATCGAACCATTATCCTACACGGAAGCGTCATATAGCCCGACGTGCTTTTCTATTTAGCTACAGAGGAAGCAAAGTCAAATTACTGTGTTTAAACCTTCCCCTATAGCTAAATGGTTTAGTAATTCAGGCTATATGACGGTTCCGTGTAGGATAATGGTTCGATTCCTGCTGGAGGACGACACCTTTTCTATGAAACTTCTCGGATATTCAGGTCGATAAATGCAGTTAATACTGTTTATTATAAACAGACCATTTACTTAAATATTTCTATTTATAAAAATAACATATATATAAGAGAGAGAGAGAGAGAGAGAGAAAGAGATCCAGTTAACTCAAGTTGTGTTTTTGTTATTTACTTTTATTATTGATCTATCAAATTATTGATATCGAACGCTTTTTCAATCAATAATATTCATTGAATTGTGTTCATGTGCGTGAGGCAATGTCCGCATGCACAAAGAAACGTTCATCTGAATTGATCAATAAGTAGCCTGACAGTTATTAGCTGAATTTAGATTCAAAATTTCCAGTGTTCGATCTTTGTAATTAGGGGGAATCGTTCAGGAATAAATATTTATTTTGCAAAAGAGAAATGTTATTTTTCATCATTACTGACGTGCCTATATGTGTAAAGGGTGCGTCGCTAGGAGGCGAATTTATACGTAGAAAAGAATTAAAAACAAACAAAAAAACATTTTATCGCCTAGCCGAGTGGCTAGAAAGTTCGTTTTCCGACCGTGAAGACCCGGGTTCGAAACTCACCAACGTCGATTTGTCAGAAAGGTGACCTTAATGGTATCAGTCCGAGGATGGGCGATCCCAGCGAATGTCATCGCTAGAAAAACCATACCCTACGGTTTGACTAAAACCTTGCGAGTGAAAGTGAATTGTTCGTCGATGGCTGTATTAGAACGAGGTTACAAGTCATCGTGACCGAGAATTTGAGCGTACCGGCTTTGTTTAAACTGTTACTCACGCCAGGTGATGCTTTATTTCCCAGAAACTGGGGTTAAGGGCCGATCGGCATATTTGCAGTATAAATCAAAGCTGGCCTCGCTGGACATCAACAAGCATTGGCTAGCATACTCTGAAATGAGCGGTCAGTCATATACATGTTATTAGAGATACAAATTAATAAACATTTATCAGCTTGAATGTCCGAGAAATCTCAAAAGAAAAGGTGTCCTCCGGCAGGAATCGAACCACTATCCTACACGGAACCTTCATATAGCCTGACGTGCTATACCATTTAGCTGGTTAGCAAGGTTAAATTACTGTTTTTGAACTATAAATTTCCCATGATTTCTCTTGAAAGCTCATATCGGTTCGATCCCTATATATTCTTTGATATTTCTCAGATATTCAGGCCGGTAAATGTTGCTAATACTGTTTATTAATTATTTACTTAAATATTTGTATATATAAAAAATAACGTATAAACAATAAATATATTAAAATAATTGTGTGTGCGCGTTTTATTAATTCATGCCATCGTTTGAATTTTATTTTTGGCTAGATTTCTAAATGCATTTATGTATGAAAAGTGCATTTAGACAAGAATTATTTTAAACAAGATTTGTTAAACATTAACCAAACATTTTCATAAACATGCAAATCATGGTAACAAATGCCACAGTCGAAAGTACTCGGATTAAAAAAAAACAAAAAAAACAAAAAAAAAAAAAAAACAAAAAAAAAAAAACAAAAAACATTGGAATGTTTACCAATTCTAACGATATCAATTTAGTTGTAAAAAAAAAAAAAAAAAAAAAAAAAAAAAGCCTTATCGGTAAGGTTTAAGGAAGATTATATATAACATTTTTGAAAAAAATAATTATTGGTCTACTCTTAGTATTGAGCTCTCTTTTGAATTAACGCTGTGAACGTTATAATTCACGTTCTCATGACATTAATTAATATATATTTCAGATTATGATATGGCCTTTTTAGTCAGTGTTATTTGCGCGTGCTGTTTCGTTTTATTCAATGTTTTGTGGTGTTTTTTTTTTGTTCAAAAGATTTATACTAAAAAAAAATAAAAAAAAAAAAAAAAAAAAAAATCCCTGCACTCATTCTACAGCTGAAAGCAACTACCTGGCTAATCCCACAGGTAAAATACGGTTGATAAATCTTTAAGTTAGTTTTGATAATTGCTTTGATATATATTTAGAATACAAAAGGATAAATCTTAACTAGGGTAATATTTTTTTTATTTATTTTTATAATAATGATAAGAATAATGATGATAATAATAATGATGATAATAATGATAAGGAGATCGATGGATTTGTTTATATTTTTACGGCTTATCAATCCTTTGCAGGTTATTTAAAGCCAGGAAATATATTTCGACTGCGAGATATTTTGGGATAATGATTTTACTGATACAAATTTTAATAATTAACTCATAGCTGGGGGAGAAGAGGTGGATCCATACTTTTTCCAAGGGTATTTGCAGGTGATTGAATATAACGAACCCAGCGGGAATTAGAATCGAGCGCTTCGATTAACAATTCTGAGGAACTATCCATTACACCAACCGCACATCCAAGCGGTCACCCATCTACGTAGTGACAAGATTCGACGTTGCTTAACTTCGGTGATCGTGTAGGAACCGGCGAGTGTCCCTCCTGAATGTGTACGATCATGGTTCTCCACAACTTCTAATTCTTTGTAGCTCTTAACATTTGAACTTTTTCTTTTACTATCCTCCGAATTCTCTGTTCTGTCATCCATTCACAAGCCTGTGGGGGTAGGTCACTTAGCATTTCGATCTGTCCCTTCTGTCGGCAATATATCTTGTGTGTGTGTGTGTGTGTGTGTGTGTGTGTGTGTGTGTGTGTGTGTGTGTGTGTGTGTGTGTCAAGTTTTCCTAAACGCTTTTTTTTTTTTTTATTCATTATGTACAGGTTAAAAACTTTAGAAAAGTTTAGTTTCAGTAAGGCCGAAAGGATAAGGCGACTAGATAAATTAATTGCAATGTTATTGAACTCCTGTGTAAATACATCTGTAGTAGCGAGTTCGGTCCTCACCGAGAGGAAAAATTAGCAACCTAAATCTAATTATTACTAGATATTGTAAGAATAATGTTCTATTTTCGTAGCTTTATGGCAGACATGGCTAAGCTTCGTCTTGAAGGTAAAGATAAATATAATCTAGTAATCCAATGGAGATGGGTTCGTTTCTCACTAGATGCTGCCTGAACAGACTTAAAGCTAACGAAGGGTTTTATTTACCTGTCAAAGACGACCACGGTAGTAGCATTTCATTGTTCTGACTGGTTATGTAAGGTTATGAGAGAGAACCGCGCTTAAAAGCTTTTTATGTGACACACAGAAGGGAGAATGGGGTACTCCGACGTGGGGTAATAGTTAGCCAGCTTATCTCACTAGATCGATTACGACTGGAGCAGTGAGTTCGATCCTCACTGGGTGCTCCATACTTTAGGCCTTGTGCCATATCCAAGATACACTTAGAAAAATCACCATGGAAGGGAGAAGTCAACTCATGCCTTTCTTAAAGGCATCACAACAAAAGTTTGCCAGTTAAACTGGTTTAAGAAGTCCCAAATGAATAGATGTTACGCCGTACGGACAATGAACACCAGTCACAGTTCGAATGCAGTTTAGGCCATTTTTTTTGTAAACATGTTTGCATGCGAGACTTGGACAAATATACAAATGTTGATAGTTAAAATAAGCATCGTAAAGTATACAAATCCTTAGTAATGAGAAAAACAAATCTATGAAAATAAAGTGGGTGGGTGTGAGATATATATATATATATATATATATATATATATATATATACACACACACACGTTCTGTTAAATTAAAAAAAAAATTAAAAAGACCGACCTTGTCTGTTAAATTTAGCACAACTTGTTTAAATGATTTCTTGCTGCTTACACGCACTATATATATATATATATATATATATATATATATTCAATTTTGTTTTGGTTGGGGGAGAGATCTCATTTTCGTAAAATCGGTTGAATTTAACAAAACGTGTGTGTGTGTGTGTGTGTGTGTGTGTGTGTGTGTGTGTGTGTAAAAATTTAAGCAAACCTATGAAATGGAAAAAAAATGTGTAACCATCATTTTGATTAAAAGAAGAAAAAAAAAGGTACTATTAAAAGAGAAAGCAATTGTATAGAAAGCGCTTTAATCTGTACATTTTTGTGTTAATTTTTACGTACATCAACGTAAACATCACTTTTAGTCCGATCAAGTCCTAGATGATGAAAAGTCACCACAGGAAAACATTTTCTCCCAATGTCATAGATTTTCTTTTATAAGATAAAACAATGGTTACGATTAATAAAATAAAAATAATTAAGTTAACACAAAACATAGCAAAACTTAAATGCAATTTGTCATTTCTGGTACAGGTAGTACTTTCTTATTCTATACCCACCTCTCTCCTACCTACCTAACACAGTGAGGTTCTAATTCACTGTAGTTGTAATAAGTCAAAATCGTTAGGTGGTGTTATAATCAGTAACCCATTGAATTTACTGGACATTATCATGGTTTAGTTACTTTTATATGAATGTACTAGTTAATGGCATTAGTTTAAATTTGGTAGTTTACATTTCACTTAAAAAAAAACAAACAAATTTTAAACGTAACTTCATTTCGGAGAGTACGTGTTGCTGAGTTTTTCTAAAATCTCAAATCACTGCCAGGAAAAGCTCAGAGCAAGTGAGTCATACTAAAAAAAAATTAGAAGTAAAGATTTCGTAGTATTATTAGGTTGGTGCAAAAATAATGACGTAATAATGTCGTTTTTTGACGTTATACGTCAAAAAACGACATTATTACGTCATTATTTTTGCACCAACCTAATATAAAACGGATAATTTAATACTACACTACTAAATACTGCATTAAGAAGAGGAGAAAAAAATAACCTTTATCTTATAATCGTCCAGATGAGAATTTTCACGTGTGTGTAAATACTAATATAAAAAAAAAGCGTGGACAGACATCACAACAGGTCAATTCCTGTCAGTTTCACGTCTCAAAGCGCTCTTCAGACCATGTGTCACAACTCCTCCATAGAGTTCTATGATTAGTCTACTGGAGGAATTAAGGGAGGAGATCTTTCCCAGTTCTTTTGCTTTTCTTATATATAGCTTATATATCTTAAAGAATTAGCCCTAAACAAAAAAGCAGGGTCGACTCAAGGTACTGACAAGTAGAGCAGTCGCCCGGGGCGCCATATCACGTGTTTGGGATCTTCCAAAACTAAAGCGTATAAAAACATACTTGCGGTCTTCTATGACTAAAGAGATTAAATTCTTCGGCTGTTTTGTCAACAGAAAACGTTCTTTTAAAAGATAGATGTAGGAAGTGCCATTGAAGAAAAAAAAAAAAAAAAAAGAAAAAAAGTAAAAATTTGCAGATCTAAAGGCTAGAAAAAATGTTTTAGGTAGGATAATGAAGGTTTTATTCTGGTGATTATTAAAACATATATATACACTTGTAAGGGTGCTGAAGTTCAGTTTGCCCGGGGTACCAGTAACCGTAGGCCCGTCACTAAAAAAAAAAAAAATCCCTCCTTCCTCATAATTCTCAGGTGTGTGTGTGTATATATATATATATATATATATATATATATTATATATAACACACACACACACAGCAAAAATCTTAATTCGCCTAATCTAGACAGAGTTATCAAAAATGAAACGAAATCCTTGTGAGACCGAGCCTATGCTGGCACCAGGCCATGTTCGTTGAGCGCCCAGTGAAGGACAAACTCATTAACAATGACTTGTGAGAAAGTTAACATTGTAAAACAGGTGCTTACCCGAAAGATTAAGAACGTAAATGTGTGTTGGCGTCAATCTCAATATAGCATCTGGTTGCATTATTGTCCAGGGGGCCACGGGTCTTGCAGCTCAATTTCTACCTCACCCCAACAAATAATTATCGGTGACCGACAGGTAAAAGACTAATCATTCTAAGAAAGGCTACATGATTTTATTTTCATAGGTTTGTTGTGGGAAAACACTTTCAGTCTGAACTTTTAGATTTACATTTGAATAACGAGCAACTAGAGAGACCGCAAGGAAAATGGCGTGAGGACAGTTACATTTGTATTATAGTTGTGGTTAGATATTTTAATAGACTGACCGCATCGACTCTGAAGATCGGTTCCAGGAATACAACGTGGACAGAGTGAAGATTTATTCAAATTAAGACATTTTTTCTTTTTCTTTTATTACTAATTGTTCACCTAATAATAGGCCCAAGAGCCACTCAAGGTAGATTGATGTTGATGCGCATAGGAGGAGGTACCAAGTGCAGTTTATGAGGATATGTAAGAAAGATAACAGTTAAAATTAAACTTGAAGAGGTTAAGATTATAGTGATTGGGGAAGCAACCACTCTAGAGTCCGTTACACAAAGTAGTTGTTGGGGAAAAAAAAAAAACTGTTCTTACGAACGGAATACGAAGGCAATGGGGACGATTCCCTCCAGTGTACGTGGCAGAGTGGGTCTTAGCTTTGAAGGTCTGAACTGGTGAAGCTAAGGACGTCACTAGTCAGAATATTCGCCGGGGATATATAGAGACTCGGCGGTCTTAATGCGATGAAACATTCTGTCGAAACAACAATAATATTCAGGATTAGTCAAATAGGAAATTACTTATTTAAGTCTATTAGGATTTGTCAATTTGCTGAGCCTGACAAGGCTACAAAAATGGACCAGATTCTTGGAGTCTGGTCTTGCAAGATTAGCTACTCCACGACGGGGGACACTAGAAAGATGTCATATCAGTTGGGGAGGAAGGAGGGGTGTGAAGAAAAGGTCGGCAAACGAGTGACCTATTTTATTAAAACGCTCACGTGGGCCAATCGGATGTCAATTAAATAAATGTTATCCCGCTCGTAAGTAATTTTTCTAATAATTTGGGTGCTCCATACCCTCGGCCCTGTGTCACATCGGAGTGGTGTAATGATTTGCAAACTTGGATCGATTTCAACTGAGCAAAGACTTCGATCCTTATACTCACGGCCTTGTGCCACATCAGAACTACGCTGCTTATGTATTATAGAATTTTATTGAGGTGAAACGAGTAAGGGCAATAAATAAATAAATAAAAATAAAATAAAATAAACCCCTATACCCAGACTAAGTGTGACACTTCAAGGCAATAAAATTAAGACTTCAGTGAGAAATTTAGAAAATTAAGATTTTCGTACAGAGGTTGTGAGTTGGCGCCAAAGGACATTACTTTGGTTCGAAATACACGATTCTCAAAGCTGAAAGCAAAACAGACATCGCGCCTTTTTTGGGGTGCTTCTAAAAATCTACGACACGAAAAAGAAAAATAGGGTTTATAGTCTTAAAAAAAAAAAAAAAAAAAAAAAAAAAAAAAAAAAAATCGCACCAAAGAAAGAATTTCACGGTTCATGCCTTTTAGAGAGCAGAACCACAAGGTAGCAGTAAATTACGAATATTTTTTAGCGCACTGATCTAGCACATAATTACCACCGCGTTGCGAGATCGAGTAGGCACCTCTTACCAAACCAAGCGCTGTTCAAAAATCACACATATATATATATATATATATTACGCACACGTGATTCCTTAGTCGGTAAGCAGGAAGGTAAACTTACGATGCAGTTATCAACTTCCAAGACAAGACTATAAAAAGACTGACATTATATATTAGGGCAAGAAAAAAAATCCCTTCTATTAATGTCGGTCAAACTTTGACCGAGAAAAGAAAGGAGAAGGGATACTTTTATGAAACCTGTTCGGAAAAAAAAAGAAAAAAAAAAAGTATGCCAAATTAGTATTGGTAAGTGCCTTGGTTTGGGGAACTGGTTAATGAGCTAGTCTGGTTGGCCATTATTAGTGAGCAACGAGTTTGATCCTTATCAAGTGCTCAATACGCGCAGCCTTACGCCAAACTACGCCTACTGATAAACATTAAGATTTGGTGTCAGCTTCTCAAAATCTTCAGAAGTACACTAAATCATGGATTTTATTCATTAGAAACACACACACACACACACATATCTATCTATATATATATATATATATATATTACACTTACAGTGTAACCCGGATATAAGAGAGATTTTCTATAGTCCCAAATTAGAGCCATACTTACCTAAACAAAATAGACCAAACCTGGATATAAGAGACTTCTTCTGCGGTCCCGACAACTCATATATATATATATAATATTATACAGTGTAACCCGGATATATCACTGTATTCGATATTGTATTAAAGCATTTTTAAGGCAACAACAATGCTGGAGTTGTCTAGCTTAGTAGATTAACACATTTTAATTTCCAGAAGTCTGATAACCACGCGTGCGCACACACGCGCTATTTCTTTACCCCCACCCCATCCCAATTTACAGAGAAATGACAAAACATAACAGCAGCTGAAAAATTCCCGTCTGTTGTTAAAACAACCCCCCCCCCCAAAAAAAAGAAGCCTTTTCTCATACCGATAAACATAACTTTTTAAAAACCACACAGTACTATGACGTCGCAGAGAAGGACATTAGTTAAGCATATCCGGTTAACTGTCGGTCAGACTCAATCTTTGGGCCAAGCAACCCACACAACCCCTACCTTTAAGTCATATAGCATTGGTTTAGTGGAAATTGCAGACTAGCCGACATCAAAAGGTCGAATTACAAGATGAAGAATAAACAGAAACTAATAAGAGAACTTGATCGGACTCGAAATGAAACAAATGGATTATATATATATATATATATAAAGGTACTATTTGACATTTCTTGTGTTTACTTCCAGCCCACTAGCAGGCACATGGACAAGATCAATGGAGGTGTGAAATTGACATTCACTATGCTGTGTAGCGTCCTATGCCTACTCGATATCTATTGGGTGGAATAAAAAGTTCATTAGGTTTATTTTATTTAATTTTGTACTTTTTATCTTTTGAACAGGAAGAGGTTTATCTCGCGTTTCCTGTTCAGGATGGGGTTTCCGATTCTGTCTAAACATTACTTCAACTCTATACTTCTAACGTCTCCGCCTAAACTATGATAGTTTAAAATAGTAAATAATTTACTATTTATTTTCCTTTTTTCGACTGTCGTCCGGATCACGGTCCTTTGCGGTCTTTTCAACTCAAGTAGAGGTTTGCTTTTTGCACTGTTTAGGAATGGGTTTCCGGATGCTTCTAAAGTTTTTTTCATTCTCTTTCACTCCCCGTAGACCCAAAGAAAAAAACAATTCAAACTTAATCGAACGAACTTTTTGGCCAACCCTGTATAAACGTTATATCACTAATGAGTACATTTCCTTCATAAATTTTGTAAAATCTAACAATATTATGACAAGAGAGGATTCTGTGAATTATCTGTGTATTCCAAGGTTAGAAAACCCAGTCTGCAAGGCGGGAAGCCACTAGGACGCAAGGGGCTACAGAAGATTTGGAGCAAGATCAGATAGGAGTGATAGAAGAAAGGACGAGGAGAAGGATAGTGGATAGATCAAGGCAACTGGAGATGTCGATTGACATTACATTAGAATAGCTGGAGATTATAGCTCTCAGGGAAACTGAAATAGGGAAGGAAGATCCACAGGTGAGAGGTGCGAGACATGAAGCTATTGGAGTAGAAGAGACGGCTACATTTAGGAGTTTCGACAGTGAAGGGGTGAGAGCGGGATGCCAGTCTCGTAGGGCGCTTGAACTCATGAAGTCTGGGAACCAGCGAATGCAGCTCCTCGGAGCAATCGCCATGAAAGTATTTATAAAACAGACAGAGAGAGTCGACGGCGAGTCTGTGAGAAAGTGACTGTAGACGAGATGCCAGAGCAAGGCCAGTTATATTGCATATCCGCCTCTGGAGCCTATCAAGAGCCCCAAGGCAAACAGAAGGGGCTCCAGACCATATATGGCAGAACTCGTTAGTTGAGAGGGAGAGGGAGAGAGAGAGAGAGGGAGAGAATACCTTCCATAAGGGCATCAGGGCGAAAACGAATATTAAAAGTTTTGAATTTGAACTTGATTCGCCAATTTCTCTTTCCGTGTTATGTTACTCGCACAAAGCAATCTGTGTATACAATGATTCAACGGTCCCTCAACCAATTAAAATTTCAAAAAGACACCTGAAGACAGGAAGGCACATTGGTTGAAACACGTTTTTTTTTTTTAATAACTTACACGAGAACTTGTGAAATGAACAGAATAAGAATTAAAAAAAATAAAAATAAAATTTGAATAGTTTCGTTTTTCTTTATTCAGACACAGAGTCACTTACGTGGCGCAAGAAAGACCGTGTTGCGCCACACTTCGAAAGGTGACCGCCTAGTATACGACAAAAGGATCGTCAAATTAGCATTTGCTAAAATGCTAACACTAGTTGGGAAAATACGCAAATAAACATTTAAAATGGGTTCGTTTCTTATTTTCACTTTGGAGCTATGGATCAATTAGCAGGATTGACTAGGTTTTTCTGGCCTTGGCTGTCAGCCAATCTAGGAGAAAGACTCCTAATTCCAAATCGTCGACAAAGTAACTGGAAACCACTATTCATTCCCAAGAAGTGATGGGAATTCTCAGATAATTAAATCCAGCCTAGAAAGTCGTGATCGCCCACGGGGGTTGGTGGATATGACATCATTTAAAAAAAAAAAAAAAAAAAAAAAAAAAATCCAAAAATTCCCATTACACGAACAATACAAATCTTTTCCAGAGACATTATCTTTTTGCGAGACACGTGAAGACGTACAAACACAATATTCGCTAGAAGCTGACGTGCACTATTTTGGGAGATAACTGAAACCTTTAAGACTTCCTCTAATGCAGAGGCTCTCGGAGTGTGCACCGTGACGCCTCGGGCCGCCGTCGTTACCTCCCAGGGGCCCCCATTGAATATTTTAATACAGTCATACAGTCGATTTACGGCAGACTCACTTTACGGCAGTCCAATCCCAGATACGCCCCCCCCCATAAGAGATTAAAACCTCCGTTAATTTTCGATGACGATTATTTTTGCAATTATGTAATTAAAATGGAAATGACAAAAATATTGTTAGATTGCGTGATCGATTTTTAATGTAACTAGATGTTTATACGTTCTTTTTATAGATACAAATATTTAAGTAAATACTCTGTTTTATAATAAACAGTATTAATGACATTTACCAGCCCCTGAATGTCCAAGAAATTTTCATAGAAAATATGCGTTCTCCCACAGGAATCGAACCTGTATCCTATACGGAACCGTCATATAGCCCGACGTCGTTTACCGATTGAGCCACAGACCTTGCTAACCGAAACGCTTCTCTGTGGCTCAATCGGTAAAGCCCGTCAGGCTATATGACGGTTCCGTATAGGATACAGGTTCGATTCCTTTGGGAGGACGCATATTTTCTATGAAAATTTCTTGGACATTCAGGCCGGTAAATGTCGTTAATACTGTTTATTACAAACAGAGCATTTACTTAAATATTTGTATCTGTAAAAATAACATATAAACATAAAAAAATGTCTTAAAATTAATAGTATAAATAGATTGAAAGTGTACCCGTATATTGTCAATCGATCTCTTACTTCAGTGGTTATCAAATATTTTTACCCATAGACCAACTTATTTTTTTACTAATAGAATTTATTATACAAACAGTAAATGTATACGTTTTATTTTGAAGTAAAACTAATGAAAATGAACTTGTATTTAAAAACTAAATTCTATGGAACATTTAGGTACACTAGTAAAATAATTCATAAACCATTTTAAAGTGTGGATAATCATTAAATTAAAAAAAAAAAGTGCAGATTTATTCAATTAGATCTTTGTGCTTGAGGCTTCTCTGCGAGTTATTTTTTTTTTTTATATTCGACTCCATCGATGTCAATGATAGTCGAAGATCACCCCCACCTTTTCGCAATGTTGAGTATATTACTATATTAATTTATATTATTTAAAATTATTTATTAATATTAAATTAATATTTCATAAATCATAATCTTTATAAAATCCTTCCTTTATATATTCTTGTCAGTTTTTATTCAACTTTTACAATCAAAACATCCGGTAGAGTAAAAGGGACGCTAAAACTTACATCGCTTGATCAGTTTTCAGTTGTAACTACCGTTCCGAAATGAAAATGCTCTATGGATCACTAAAATATTACCGTGGATCCCCAATTTGCTATATTTTATGTAATAATGTTACATGGATCTTCTGGGTCCATATGGATCCCGGTTGAGAATTACTGACCTGATTATTCTCATTCAAAGCAAAAATATTTTTGCATTGAATTTTGACCAATAATTAGCCATTTTTTTTGGGGGGGGGAGCTGGATGGTGAGCCCATTGAATTAGAATGGCGGGACAGTTGAATTTTTGATTGATTGTGGAGCAGGACCATTGAATTTTATTGTTTGGTTGTGGTGGGGGTTAACCATTGAATTATACACAAATTAAAATATGAAAGTAGCATAACACGGAAAGTGAAACTAGCGAGCCGAGTTGAAATTCTGAGCAACCCTGTTGCGTTCCTTCTCGCACTAATGTCCTTGGGAAAGGCATGAACCCTTCTCTTCTCTACCCGAAGGTGTTAAATAACAGGCCAGATTGGGTTTTCCGATTTGAGAACAGTGCATTTAAAGGATTACTCCTAGCCCCTGGTTCCATGCAGTCTGATACAACTAGTCGCGTATTACAGAGGAGATGGGCGCCGCCCTGTAAATCTTTGCGACCCCCACCTCTGAGAGAAGCGATGCGATGAAAAGCAATTACTTAGAATAACACAACAACTATCTCATGGGTCATGGATTGAAAACGAGACTGGAGACATTTTGGTAAACAAGAATGTTCTCAAGGTTAGTGGCAAAGCAAACTAAAAACTGTGGAAAGAGTAAAAGGTCGGCGTGGGTGAGGTGGTTATTTTTTTTCTTAAGTGCTATGTATTTTGAAGAGCAAGGATTAAATTATTTTTTTGCAATTATATATATATATATATATATATATATATATATATATATATATATATAAGTGCAGAGGAAAGGAGAGAAGGATATACCAGGGTAATTTATCGAATGTAAAAGCTTGTCGCTCGTAATTAAACAAATAACGCTACTTGTTAGGCAAAATTAAGTAGATATTTTAAGACTCCGTCAGGATGTAGGCGATCATGGCTCTCCACAATTTCCTTTTGCGACACAGTTATCGGCGCGTAAAATGGAATCGGTGAGTAGAGTTTAAATTCCCGCTTTATTCTGTTGCGTTCACTTACGCACTAATACCCTTGGGAAAGGCACGAAACCATTCTTCTCTACCCGTTCCACCAGCTGTGGGTTAAATCAGCAAGAGAGACTGGACGTTCTTATCATTGGGTGGCAACTAGTCGAGAAGGACCAGTCCGAATTAAACATTCCATGGAGAAGGCAACAGGAAATAAATTCCACCAACTTTCTTAAGGAAAAGGTATTGAAATGAGAGAGAAAAAAAAAAAGAAAAAGAGAAAAAAAATAAACGAAACCCACGCGACAAATATAAACTAAATTAAAAACATATTGATTTTTATAAAACCGCCATTTTTGCACATGACAGTGCCTGCACACATTCTTATATAAAACCATCAGGGTTGGGACAAAAGCTTCACAAGGTATAGCTCTTCCAATGAGGATCGAACTCGTCACAAAACAAATTGTTTTTGGAAAATATATTATATATATATATATATATCACACACACACACACACACACACACACACTTCAAAGTGTTCGATTATTGCAAGCCAATTTACCGAGCCGGTTTAACATTATTTGGGCAACAAATCGACGTGTTTTGTACAGTTTATCATGAATCGGAAAAAAATTCTCCTTTTAGTTCATTTGAAACTCAGGCAAAGCCCTTGGGTCTTTGCGGGGAAATGAAAGGTTATTGGCTCGATCCACTCCCCCCACCGCTCTCTCATATAAGAGCGCAATCATACTTTTGTACATCTTCTATTTAATTGTGAAGACCAAGGAAGTTTTGTTTTTTTAGTTTTTCTAAAATGGTCTTCGTAACCTTTGCAAAAGGAAAAATTTTACCACCATTAGAAAAAAAATTAAAATATTCGTAAAATTTTCCTCCCGCATATATTTATATATTCTATTGAATGTGCCGGTCAAAGAAAAATTTACGTATAATTTTTCTAATGTAAAAATGTTCCTTTTAAACCCAAGCTCATCAGTTTAGTTGCTCGCTGCCTTTCCCTATCTCTTGGCCTCAATATGCCACATAGGGGGTTAAGGTTTCCAAACCCTCTTTCCTCATTATGTATCTAAGGAATTTCAACTGTTTTTGTTAAGTTTTGGCTGTAATATTTTCAGGTTTTTACTGTATTAAAATTATCTCCAATGTACTGGCAAACTTTTCCTTTTTTTTTTTTTTTTTTTTTTTACTAAGACGGGAGGTGAAAGAGTTTAAAAACAAGACAATTATAAACACACAACCAACATGGGACTTAAGCAAATATGTCATCACATGTAAACAAAGAAAAAAACCTCATAGCAAAAAGTTAGATATCTCATGTTTCTTTTAATGACATCTCAGGACGTTGGCGAACATGGCTCCCCTCGATTTACAGTTTCTTTTTGTAGCTTTTAGTAAATTTTGTCCATTATCTCTCCTAAATTTTGTTCCATCATCTACTTACACAAGCTCGTTAGATACGTTTTCCGTTGTTTGTCTCAGTCTCTTCGGCCTTCAATAGTGAGTGTCAAATTTTCCAAACCCACTTTACACACTACATGCCCAAGAAATTCCAACTGATTTAACACTTTCTGATATTAAGTTTAAGCGTCCCTTTTCTTTCCATTTTCTCTAAAGCTTCAATATTTGCTCACATGTTCAATCCATGGTATACTCAGCATCCTTCTGTAGACTACATTTCCGTTGCTTCAAGTCTGTTTCTGACGAGACTGTCCATCATTCACTGTTTTATAAGAATACCGATATTACATAAGTAATCCCCCCACCCCGTTTCTTAATATCTTGCTTGGCTTTCTTAATCTAATTTCAGAGCCGAATTATCTGTTTCTGATTTAACGCAACACCGAACCGACTGTTAGTGTCACTCTGAAATTTAACCAATTTATAACATCTTACTCGTGCTCAGATTAGAACGTCCGATCTGGCGGTATGAAGGTCAATAAAGTGTGTGTGTGTGTTGTGTGTATATATATATATATATATATATATATATATTGGAAAATCACTACTATGCTGAACACAGCTATAATGATCATATATATATATATATATATATATATATATATATATATATATATATATATATATATATATATATATATACACACACACACACAGAGGATCATTATAGTAGCTGTGCTCAAACAGTGATTTTCATATATATATATATTGGAAAATCACTGCTATATATATATATATATAGCCATTTCATATATATTGGAAAATCTCTATGTTGAGCACAGCTACTATAATGATCCTATGTGTGTGTGTTTTTATATATATATATATATATATATATATATATATATATATATATACACACACACACACAGTCATTTTTGATGGGTAGTTTTAAACACTTATCTTGTTTAACTAGCGAAAAAAATATTGGCATGGTGTAATGGTTAGCAAGCTTTTCGAGCCAGAACAGTTACGACTGGGTAGTGAGTTTGATTCTCACTGGGTACCCCATACCTTCGGCCTTGTGACACATCAAAGCTACTTTTAGAAAAGTCATTATATATATGAATTGTTCACATCTGTACTCAACACTTCTGATATTGTCATGGAAATAGAATTTTATTTTTACCTTTTTTTTCCGTTCATTTGGCAAACACTGAAGTATTTTAATGCATGATTTTTTTATGTGTTTGTAAACCTATGCCCGACGTATTGTCATTTAGGGTCAGATGTATATAAAGTTTTGAACGTCATCATAGACGCATCATTTTTAATCTAAATTACGTTATATTTGCAAGACATTAAGTTACTCGTAAAAAGGTATTTTAATGTGGTCTCCGAGACATTACGTTTACAACTGCCATTAGCAGAAATTTAAACTCGAGAACATCAAGTTTCGTGGACATTCGCAGTTGTTAATATATTTTTTTATCTAAAGCTAACCACAGAAGATGCATAACATTATATATATATATATATATATATATATATACACACACACACACACAAATTGTCGACCTCTGTACTGGGCACTTCTGATGATGTAATGGAAATAGAATTCTTTTTTTTTTTATTGTAACAATCTTCTTTTTGCAGGTAATGGTTTAGTGATACAAGTCTAATTAACTCATAACTGTGGGGGAGGGAGAAGAGGTGGGGTCATGCCTTTCCCAAGGGTATTTGCACATAAGTGAATACAATGAAGTCACCAGAAATTGAAACTCGACTCTCCAGTGAACAATTCCGAGCCGTTATCTATTACACCAACCGCACAGCACTTGGTACTCCAAAGCGGTCACCCATCTAGATACTGACCAAGATCGACGTTGCTTAACTTCGTTGATTGTACGAGAACCGGTATTTTTACAGCAGCGAGGGATATAAGAGAGAATTTAAATGGGTCAATATGCCCAATTCTAGACCTTTGAAAATGCTGTCAGTCCTCTCGCTCTTCCCATTATCTGCGTTTTTGGTTACACGCGGTCAGTCTCAGAAGTAAACAAGCCAAGTTTTCTTATATAACAGCCCTAAATCACAAGAATAGAGATGCTGCCATTCTTCACGACTCATTAGGGGAAGGTCTACAACACAATTTACGTGAACTATTATCCTCAACTTTGTTATCACAATGTTTCAACCCTCCGGACTTCATCAGGTGTGTGTCGATCCGGGTAACCTATAAGGAATTCGGAACTGAACCCTTTAATCTACGGGGCTAGACTCTTCTTGTATCACCGCCATTGTCTAAGGATATCTCATCTAGTTCTTGTTTTGTTTTTTTTTGTACTATATAGTATTGCTCCACAAAGTCCAAGTATACACTGCCAGGCTCTGGGATTAAAAGGGAAAGCACTCCACTCTGTTTGCCAGAAAGTCATTTTAATTAACAGATAAAGAAAACGAGAACCATGAACTCCTACGTAGGTAACAAGCATCCTAACAATGACGATGATTTGTCAGCATAGAGATAAAAGAATACAGGGAAACGTGGATCCATGCCTTTCAGCTTTCGCAAAAGCATTCACACAAAAGATTCAGCTGAAATTCGAACTCCGCTGGCCAATACCATTTTACGGTATCGTTTAACCGTTACCCCAAAGAGGGTATTGAAAAGGTCAGCAGGGTCGTTAACTAGCTGGCCTTGCAGACCAGTTCGCTCTGATAGTGTTCAATCTTTTCCTAAATCGCTTAGGGTGTTGTAGTTGGCCACTATAATCGAAGACAATGCTATAATTTGTTTAAAATCATTATTACCATTAATTTTCAAATTAAGATTTCATATTCCTTTTTTCGGCATTATCTTCTAAAATGTCTATGGAAGTCTTAAACACGAAAAAGTCTATAGGGCTCATTCAAGAAAATGAATATGAACGAACACAAACACACACACAAGGTTTTAATGGATAGGTCGAAGAAGTTCTGTTTACCAGACCTCACACTCTTGGATTTTTTTGCTATACGGCCTTATGAATTCATTTGTTTATCAGACATTAAATATTGAGAAACTTAAAGAAGTCTTGAGAGACTTAAATTCATATTTAATTTAATAAAATGAGACCGGAATCTCTCCGATGTGTTAATAAATCAGGCAAGGAAAGAAATGAAATGTTTTTTGTGAAAAGGAAGGAAGACATTTTGAACAGCGAATTATAACAATTAAATAAACAGTAAATAAAATTTTCATGTGTAATTATACTTTTAATAAATTATTCCTATCCTGGTCTTCCACTTAGCGAAGTCTTTTGTTTTATGGCGCCATTTCTGATATCCACTGTCCAACTACCATGTCTGTACGTTAGAAGACTGGCGCAATACAATCTTACTGTCGAAAATTTACTTGTTTTATTTTTCGATCTACCCAGCTAGACCGAAAAATGAATGTCGGGAAAAAAGAAAAAAAAAAGACAATATCTATCTATTTATCTAACTCACACACACACTGAAGTGATGAACATCATCACTTCAGCTACGATCTTGTGTCAGACTATGGCGAATTCAGCTCATCTCTTGCCTGTCACGGGTTGCGACAGTTGCACATTCCTCATTGGTACTAGTGGAACGATTTAGAATGCCGATTGAAAGAATGGCGCAACACAATCTTCACTATGTCTACAAGTTTATCTTCATGCCCTATTCAACATATTTAATACAAAGACAAGACGGAAAACAAACAAAACACCCAGGATAAAGATAAATAGCGTAGTCTGGCACAAGATGATAATGGGGAAGCCAGTAAGGAATGAACTCACTAGCCAATAAATATGCAAGATGGATGGTGTCCCATTAAAATGAGGGACAAAAATAGATTTAGCGTTGTGGGTAACCAAGAACGAGAGATGGAGTTGGCATTTAACGCAAAATAAAATGATGTCGTCGAAATAGACAGTTTGTCAGCTGCAAACTACAAAAGATTGAAGAAACGTAAAGCGTGTTGAGAAAGACGAAGATGGTAAGGCAAGTTTCAATTCTTGGGAAAAACAGAGAATAGAGAGATAACAAAAATCAAAGAGAAATGGAGGGGGGAAAAGACCAGAGAGAAGGAAGGGGAAAAAAAAAAAAAAAAAAAAGACCAAAGAGAAGAAGCGGGGGAGACCAAAGAGAAGAAAAAAAAAAAAAAAAAAAAAAAAAGACCAAAGAAGAGGGGAAAAAAAAAAAAAAAAGACCAAAGAAGAGGGGGAAAAAAAAAAAAAAAGACCAAAGAAGAGGAAAAAAAAAAAAAAAAAAGACCAAAGAAGAGGAAAAAAAAAAAGACCAAAGAAGAGGAAAAAAAAAAAGACCAAAGAAGAGGAAAAAAAAAAAGACCAAAGAAGAGGAAAAAAAAAAAGACCAAAGAAGAGGAAAAAAAAAAAAAAAAAAAAAAAAAAAAAAAAAGACCAAAGAAGAGGGAAAAAAAAAAAAAAAAAAAAAGACCAAAGAAGAGGGAAAAAAAAAAAAAAAAAAAAAAAGACCAAAGAAGAGGGAAAAAAAAAAAAAAAAAAAAAAGACCAAAGAAGAGGGAAAAAAAAAAAAAAAAAAAAAGACCAAAGAAGAGGGAAAAAAAAAAAAAAAGACCAAAGAAGAGGGGGAAAAAAAAAAAGACCAAAGAAGAGGGGAAAAAAAAAAAAAAAAAAAGACCAAAGAAGAGGGGGAAAAAAAAAGACCAAAGAAGAGGGGGAAAAAAAAAGACCAAAGAAGAGGGGGAAAAAAAAGACCAAAGAAGAGAGGAAAAAAAAAAAGACCAAAGAAGAGAGGAAAAAAAAAAAGACCAAAGAAGAGAGGAAAAAAAAAAAGACCAAAGAAGAGGGAAAAAAAAAAAAAAAAAAAAGACCAAAGAAGAGGGGAAAAAAAAAAAAAAGACCAAAGAAGAGGGGAAAAAAAAAAAAAAGACCAAAGAAGAGGGGGAAAAAAAAAAAAAGACCAAAGAAGAGGGGGGGGGGAAAGACCAAAGAAGAGGGAAAAAAAAAAAAAAAAAAGACCAAAGAAGAGGGGAAAAAAAAAAAAGACCAAAGAAGAGGGGAAAAAAAAAAAGACCAAAGAAGAGGGTGGGAAAAAAAAAAAGACCAAAGAAGAGGGGGGGAAAAAAAAACCAAAGAAGAGGGGGGAAAAAAAAAAAACCAAAGAAGAGGGGGGGAAAAAAAAGACCAAAGAAGAGGGAAAAAAAAAAAAAAGACCAAAGAAGAGGGGGGGGAAAAGACCAAAGAAAAGGGGAAAAAAAAAAAAGACCAAAGAGGAGGGAAAAAAAAAAAAAAAGAGCAAAGAGGAGGGAAAAAGAAAAAAAAAAAAGACCAAAGAGGAGGGGGGGGGGAGACCAAAGAGGATGAGAAGGAAACGGAGAAAAAAAAAGACGGAAAAAGGAAAAAAAAATGTGTTGAGAAACAGAGAAGAAAAGAAAAACTGAGAGATGATGTCTAAAACCTGTCGAAAATGTACGGAGATTAGAATTACCACATAGGCAAGAGAAAAACGGTGGTAGCAAAATAGATAGAAAAGAGAAAGGAAAAGGGAATGAGCAAAGGGAAGACTGTGTTGCTTCAACGTCCTTGATTCACAATCCCGGCTTGAACCCACTTCTGGCGCCTGTAGGAAATAAGACAACTACTTCAACAGGCTGTGTGTGTGTATGTGTGTGCGTGTGCGCGTAACATACATACAGATATCTCAGTCTTTTCCTCTCAACTTTCCCGTTTCCGTCTCCTCACTGGACATTTCACACATCACCCAAATTCACTTCATGATCCAAACAACCTAATTTACATAATTTTTTTCCCTTTATCCATTAAGTTCCCCGAAGGTGTGTGTGTGTGTGCGCGCGCGCGCGCGCGATTTAGAGAACTTTTTCCCTTCATTTTTATGCATGTATTTTTAAATAACCATTGCCCGATCATCCTCATAACCAAAAAACAGAGGGTGTTATTTGTTGGAGGCTGCGTGCGCGCGCAAACAAACAAAGAAAGCCCAAAACTGACTACTACGAAAAAGAGAGAGGAAGGAAAGAGAAAGAAACAAGAGAAACTACAAATATTAGGTTGGTGCAAAAATAATTTCGTTTTTTAACATATGTTACTATGTAGAGAAAACGAAATTATTTTTGCACCAACCTAATATTTCTAGCGCAAATGCTCGTCTGCCTCTCTTTCTCCATCTAAGAAGACAAAGTAAACGAAGGAACGGAGAGAGAAAGAAGGTAGCGGCAACGGGTAAGAAAAATTTGAGATACAAGTATATAACAGAGGTGGATAACTGCAGATTATCCATTTCTCTATTTAGATATCTATCCATTTCTCTATTTAGATATCTATCCATTTCTCTATTTAGATATCTATCCATTTCTCTATTTAGATATCTATCCATTTCTCTATTTAGATATCTATCCATTTCTCTATTTAGATATCTATCCATTTCTCTATTTAGATATCTATCCATTTCTCTATTTAGATATCTATCCATTTCTCTATTTAGATATCTATCCATTTCTCTATTTAGATATCTATCCATTTCTCTATTTAGATATCTATCCATTTCTCTATTTAGATATCTATCCATTTCTCTATTTAGATATCTATCCATTTCTCTATTTAGATATCTATCCATTTCTCTATTTAGATATCTATCCATTTCTCTATTTAGATATCTATCCATTTCTCTATTTAGATATCTATCCATTTCTCTATTTAGATATCTATCCATTTCTCTATTTAGATATCTATCCATTTCTCTATTTAGATATCTATCCATTTCTCTATTTAGATATCTATCCATTTCTCTATTTAGATATCTATCCATTTCTCTATTTAGATATCTATCCATTTCTCTATTTAGATATCTATCCATTTCTCTATTTAGATATCTATCCATTTCTCTATTTAGATATCTATCCATTTCTCTATTTAGATATCTATCCATTTCTCTATTTAGATATCTATCCATTTCTCTATTTAGATATCTATCCATTTCTCTATTTAGATATCTATCCATTTCTCTATTTAGATATCTATCCATTTCTCTATTTAGATATCTATCCATTTCTCTATTTAGATATCTATCCATTTCTCTATTTAGATATCTATCCATTTCTCTATTTAGATATCTATCCATTTCTCTATTTAGATATCTATCCATTTCTCTATTTAGATATCTATCCATTTCTCTATTTAGATATCTATCCATTTCTCTATTTAGATATCTATCCATTTCTCTATTTAGATATCTATCCATTTCTCTATTTAGATATCTATCCATTTCTCTATTTAGATATCTATCCATTTCTCTATTTAGATATCTATCCATTTCTCTATTTAGATATCTATCCATTTCTCTATTTAGATATCTATCCATTTCTCTATTTAGATATCTATCCATTTCTCTATTTAGATATCTATCCATTTCTCTATTTGGTCTCGTGCCAAACAAAGCCACGGCGGACAGTTACTGTAGCGCAATGGATAGCAAGTCACGCTTTCGATCCATGATTGCTCCTCAGGAATGTGGCCTTGTGCCAAACTAAGAAAAGCACCCTAACTTCCCCAAACTCACCTTTTGTCGTTGCTACTCTTTTATATTTCGATTTTCGTTAATATGCGCACTGTAGAAGGTGGATGGATTTTGGAATGGGACGAAGAGGGATAAAAGGTGACTGCCAGAGTGTGTGAGAACTACCGTTGTTTCTATATCAAAGGCTCATATGAATAAGATGGCTTCATTGATAACGACTTCATCTCTCCAATTGAGATCTCTTTCTCTCTTAGATATATTAGATATGTGCGTGTGTGTGTGAGATAGAGAGATAGAGGAACGTTTGAATGCCAGTCGAATCGAAAACGAACCAAACTTCGATCAGAATTTAAAAGCGGGAAACAGATTCATAGAAACACGACAAACAACGATTCTATTGTCTTGTCTACTCAGCCTTTTCGAAGATTGCTCGTAAAAAAAAAAAAAAAAAAAAAAAAAAAAAAGGAGGAGGGGTGGCATTGTCAAACTGCAGACACATCAACTTGTATCTTCAACGAAACACCCGCCCACTAAATATCCAGTTAATGTAATGTGCCTAATATTAAATAAGGGATGTGAATTTTTTTCCCCAATATTCAATAAACGGAATGAGGAGGAGGAGGAGTTTTAGTGAAAATTGGGGAAAAAAAAAAAAAAATCATTTAGTGATTTTAAAGTAGGTGAGAAGTGTCTCTGACATGCACACACTATATATATATATATATATATATATATATATATATATATATATATATGTCAGTTATGTGCCATGTGTGATACACGCTTACACGTTTATGTATCTTTCGATACATGACTGACGAGGCAGATTTTTTCTCGCAGTAGTTTGCCTTTTATTTCTGCTGTAGACCAGTTGCCATCCAAGGCTATAGATCTCTGTCTGTCCTGCTATTTACCCATAGCTGGCGGAAGAAGAGGATTCATACTTTTCCCAAGGGTATTATTAACATGTAAGTGAATGTCATGGATTAGACTGGAATTCGAACTCGACTCTCCGATTCCTCAATCCGAGCCGCTATCCATAATTCAACACATATATGTAAAGCCGACCTCAGAGTATGGCCCCTGATTATTTGGCCATAGTACGACCCCTATTTTTTGCGTAAAACCTAATAAAACCTCACGATTCAGTATATATAATTTTTAGTGGATAGACATATTCGACTAGCTTTTTTTCAACAGTGCGCACTGGGGAAAAAACTTAATGTACCCTTTGGTAGGGTTTTATAATATATATATCCATTAATTCTTTAGAAGATTATGTATGTGTATATAACCTCCCGTCAAAGTAATAATGCAGACCCTCACTATTCTTGTATTTCAAGAACAAAAGGTTTTATTGAATCACTCCGTTATGGTCGAAGCCGCTACAAAGTAGTCTGCAAGTTTAGGTTAACTGTAGTTTGAGTGAAGGGATCATTCCTATCTATGATGTAACCATTATGACTTGTTTCCTGTTAAGAGCGAAAATAGAGCAAAATAACTCCTCTTGTCATCGGGACACCATCATGACCCAACATGGAACTTGTTCGATTCATCATAAGAAAAATAGCAATCAAGGTAATTTGAAGTCTTCGTACATCAGGATGACATTAATTTAGAATTGTATTAGGCAATAACGAATAAAAGTATTTAAAATATAATACGCCAAGCGGAAAAAAAAATATCAACAACAATTGTTCTCTCATTACAAAGCCACTCATATTTGAGTTATTGAATGAGGTGGTTGTAAGTGCGTAAGGGAAGTAAGTGCATTTTACGATGATATGGAGGATAGATAAGAGTTGAACCTAGATTTGAAGAGGTTAAGCTCGTAGTATTCGGAGAAGGATCCACTCGGGAGTCTGCTCCACAAGGTTGTGGTTCTGTGGAAGAAGCTATCTCAATAGAATTTCTTCCTTACCAATGGAATACGAACTGAATCGAGATTAGTCAGTATGTAACATGACAGGTCCAAGCCGTGACAGTCTGAACTGGTGGAACTAAAGAGTGGAGCTAGCCCAGAAATAGCCATAGATTTGCACCTTTTGGTCAATGAGAAAAGGTTGTAGGGTGGATCATAATTCATCACCCACAAGGCCGCGTGGACGTTTCTGAACAATCAAGACTGGAAACTGATGATTGGACGGCTTCAGTATCGGTCTGAGGGAGTATTACCGTCTGATTAAATGGAGATTTTATCAGAAAAAAAAAAAAAAAAAAAAAAAAAAAAAAAGAAGCATACATTAGATACTTTACTAAGCTCGTTTGAGGAATAGACTGGTTCGCTTATCGCCATGTTCACACTCCTTCCTAGTCTATCGAATAGAAACAGAGGTATACTCCTTAGCTCCAGTTTAGGAGTGCGTTTCCAGTGACCCTTTGTATTGTCTTGCTTGGAATGAGATTATATATATATATATATATAAACCCTCAGAAACGTACTCTTTAGTAATGCAAGAGCCCCCATAAGACATTTTATTTGTTCTAAATCTTCTGAATATCTTAAGTACGGTGCATGGGTCATGCTCTCCACGACGTCCAATCCTTTGCAGCTCTAAGCAATATTTGCGCCTTTGCTATCCCACTCTAGATAATATTGTGACTATCTATAACAATCTACACGTCATGGTAGAGAATGCACGCGTGCACACACACAATTGCGTGTGTGCGTATCAAAAGAGAAAAACTAATGGTTTGGAGCCAGTCTGAGTGTAATGAAGGATTCAGGAGAGAGTTACGTTGAAAATAAATATCTACGAGTAAATAGAGATTCGTAGAGACCCCATAACACAGTTTAGTACACGTGTGCACACATACAGAGAAAAGAAGAGAGATTCGGGTAAGCTTCTGTGTACCTGTAACGCCGTGAAGCGACTTCGTTAATCCGGGAATATAGCTTCCATTATCCAAAAGATTTCGATTACAGAGCGACAATGCCTACCTTCGTTGATTTTCTTATTACTAGATTCAATGAGTTGGATAATTCCCGTTAATCCGGAGATTGCCTCAAAGACAACTTTTAGAATTTTACATGTATACCGTGTGTGTGTGCGTTGTATAAACGTTAATTATTATTTTTTATTTATTTATTTATTTTTTTTAAATGGTTACACGTATTCGAGTTGCTATCCCATAACATTGAAATTATGGACAACCAGCCTAGATTAAGAAGTCTTACTCAAGGATGATGCTCCTGACTTCAAGCTGAGCCGGTTATTAACTTCACTATTTAAGGAAAAAAAACAAAAACACACACGCAGATTTTTATATATATATATATATATATATATATATATATATATATATATATATACACACACACACAATATGGTAAAAATGCTCAATATCAGGGGTAGAGCTTGGGTAAATATAAAAGTGGACACTAAGGTCAACACAGAGTGTCGACACTGTTTCAGGCTTGAACGTAATCTTCAATGTGTGTGTGTGTGTGTGTGTGTGTGTGTGTGTGTGTGTATTTGGAGAGCAATTTTTTTTTTTTTTTTTTTTTTTAAACATCTTTCATTAAATACGACAGACATGGAACATTCAATTTTTTAATGTTTTTAATTTATTTATTTATTTTTTTTTTGCATCCTTACGCTTTTCAGTTTTGCACACACAAAATGTGTGTGCGTGCGCATATAGACACACCATCTAATATTAGTAACAAAATACAACTATTTTATTGGTTAACGAACGGTCGCTGTCATAACTTTCAAATTCTTTCGGCTCCTTGTTTGTTAGTATATATATATATATATATATATATATATATATATATATATATATATTAGACGCTCTCTAGGACAGAGTTCTACTCATTTCTGATTACTAAACAGCAAAATAACGAATGGCTATCCAGTTATTAGAGACGGGACAAGAACACAAGTCACATTTCGTAAATCAACACAGGAAACTTGTTAAAAAAAAAAAAAAAAAAAAAAAAAAAAAAAATGCATATCTGACATTTGAAACAGGAATATATGGCTTACTTTTTAGAAAGTAGAATTCTAGTTTGGAGGATCAATAAATCCCTAACCTGAAACGCAGTTAAGATCTGAAACTTTCAATGCATAATAATCTATTCAAGAGCCCTGGCAAAGATGATCATATTGAAATATTTTTTTTTCCAGTAGAATACAGTCTCATCGATCTGTCTACCTATAAAACGGGTAGGAATAGGGTCAATCCAGAAAGATTAGATATATGCTAATGCGAACAGAGAGTGCGCGGTTAGCGTTATGGTTGTTGGCGCGAAAGTGAAAACGGCGAGGAGGAGGAGGAATTCGAAACCAAGCCGTTTACTTTAGCAGCGATGCTCTTGGAATTTTTTTTTCTCTTCCAGCTGTGTGTTTAAATATTGCCTTGAATGGCAGCCTGTTTAAGAGACGAACAACTCTGAATTCAAAACCGTGTAGAAGATAAGAGGAAAACTACTCCACCTTCTTTCCCAAGAAGCTATGACAATTCAATTCACAAATAAAGAAAAAGAATCTAGAATCACTTACGTCTCGAAGGGACAGGGCACGCGAAATATAGTGAAAATATTTTCAAATAATTGTGTAAATTAGACATATACATTAAGAGCAGAGAAAGATATCCGTTAAATCTGAGAGGGTGGGGGAGAAAAATCTGATTGATCTGGGGTTGGGGGGGGGTTCTGTTTAAATATCTGTAAAGAGCAGAAAATTGTGGAGAGCCATGACCGCCAATATCCTGAAGGGACTTCACACATAGAAGAAAGAGGGAGAAAAAGAGGGTATATTGCAACCTAATTTATTTTGTAGATATTTAAAAAAAAAAAAAAAAAAAAAAAAAGTCGGGGGCGGGGGGTTACGAGTGCCATAATTCCAGCTGAGCTTCACTTCGTCCAAACTCTGTTGGGAAAGGCATGAACCCATCTCTTCTCACCTTCACTCTAGGTAATATAGTAGGGGCAGTCTAGACTTTAGCCTTGGGACGACAACAAATTTAAGAAAAGGACAACTGAATTCTCTAAACTATAGAGACGTCAACAGGAAACACTTCACTAATTACATTGGAAAGTAAATGGGGAGGCTGTGAAGAGCCATGACCTATCACCCGAAGAGACAAAGCACTTGAAATAAATAAAGATAATAAAGCTTTTAAGAATGAGAAAAAAAGCTAACTTTAAAAAAATGAAATCAGCGATCAGAGTTCAAATTCCAGTTCTAGTCTGCTGCATTAACTTATTAATGTCCTTGGGAGGAAAACACGTCCCCCACATCTATGGGTTAAGTTAAGTATCAGAGCAGATCGGGATCTATGGCCTTAGGTGGCGTGACGGCCAATACACAAAGAGGACTACTGAATTCAAAATCAGAGAAGGCAATGGGAAACCACTCCACTGTCTTTTCCAAGAAATCATGGTAACTCGTGGATAAATAATAAATCCGTGTATTTAAACAATTTCCGCCCATGGCCTGAAATGCAACCTACTACGACAAGAGTACTAACACCATCCAAGTAAGATACAGTTGTCTTTTTATAAAGAAAAAGAAAAAAGTGATTGAATAGTTAGAAGTGGGAGATGAAATTTTCAGCTTCTTACTAAACACAAGCTTCCTTATTGAAGCGAAATATATTTTGTTATGGGGAAAACAGATGACAGAGAATTCAGAAGAACTTTCAATAAAGAGGGAAAAAAAGGGCAAGAACTCTTCAGTTAGGAAAAAGAGGAAAGGAAATTGACCACTCGTAACAAGAAAAAAATTAAGTAAATTATATTACGCGTTTTATATTCTTTACCCTAGTAATTTTACGTTAACAGATATTTTTTTTCAAAATGTATCTTTGGGTGCAGGCTTTAAAATGGAGAAAAATCCAATATGTGCTCTTTTTTTTTTCCATTACTACAAACAAAAAAAAAAAAAAAAAAAAAAAAAAAAAAGGCTTCAAACAAAATTATACCCCGGGTCAGTAAATAAACAGGCTATATTTGGTATGTTCCTCAGACAATTTTGAGTATTACCTTCCCTTTCATCAAGGTAAGAAAAAAATTACTTACCGTGAACGTTTTGTTGCAGGGTCTTTCATGACCATAGCTTCCTTAATCTCCCCAAATTTTCCAAAGTACTCCCTGAGACCATCTGGAAATGAAAGAAAAATAATTAGATGTTAAATAATAGATAACTTAAAATGCGTGTATGCACTCAAATACGTAAAGAAACCCGAGTTTTTCAGTAGAGGCAATCGATCCGAATTGAAAGTTTCTCTATGTATGTGTGTTCGGACCAATGTTGTGTGTGTGTGTGTGTGTGTGTGTGTGTACGCGTGTGCGTGTGTAAAAACTATCTGTAAAAAGATAGATACATACACACAGTTATCATGTGTGAATGATTCATGACAGGTTCTATAGAAATAATTGTTCGAATTTAGAGTTGTTGCGTTAAAAAAAAAAAAAAAAAAAAAATTCTATTTTTCAATAATCTTTTCCCTTTGTTGAGAGAAATCGGAGAGTCACAGAAGCATTTATAGAGAGAAAATTTCGGATCGAAAACTTCAGCTGATATATTTTTTGTAGGTTTAGATTAGAATTCATCTCTAGGAATAATAATAATTAATAAAAACAGACTCAGATTTTTTTAAACCTTGGAAATCATATTTCCTCGTTAGCCAACTTTTTCCGTTAATGTTGGCTTCTTTCCATGCAACTTATTTGTCCCACATTTCTTTTTAAAATATTCGAGTGAAAAGGGGAAAAAAAAATCCCTAAAACAAATTCTCGCGTGAAAATGAGGATATATTGCTCAAGCGTTAATTTTCTGCATCATTTTTTTTTTAGAAAGTGTATTTAATAAAACTCCTAAATTAAAATATAGCGATATAAATCATCATTAATATTGATCGTTGCATAATTACTCATTTCCCATCTACTAACATTTATAAATTTAGATAAGTGTCAAAAGAAAGGCTTTGACAGGTGCCCATTAGATACACGAGTGGGTAGGCAAATACTTTACGGGTGGGGAAACAGAGGACATTCTAGATGATCTGGGATACTCTTGGTTTTAAGGTGGGGGAGAAAAAAAAAAAAAAAGTGTGTTTGTGGGAGGAGGAGGAGTTAAAATTTAGAGTTGGTTTAAAACCGTATTTAAACCAGAGTTAGCAAATTAGGGTTTTTTTTTAGGGGGGAAGGGAAGCTAAAACCAGCTCTCCCCAACCCCAGAGCATTTAGCTGCTTTAAAACAGATTTTAGCTTTTATTTATTAATGAAATAATTATTAATAAAAAAGCAAGAGATGCTGATTTACAGAAACTTAATAAGCAACGCAGAACCTGGCCAGTGCCGAGATGAGTGACTGCTTGTGAAGGCTAAGTGCTGTAAGGTGCGATGTGCAGGTGTTGCAATGGTTAGTGGCTTGGAATGAGAAATCGGAGGGCAGAGTTCAAATTCCACTCAGGTTATTTACATTCATTTACTCGTAAAATACCGTTGGGGGCGATCATGAAACGAAGAGACATGATCCACCAAGCGTTTCACATCGCCCCTACCAACACATAGTGGACCAACGCAGAAGAGTAATGTCCCACTCCTCTGGGGAAAGGGCCTACGTCCAACAAAGGGACATTCACAGGCAGTGATACGAATACAGAAAAAAAGCTAGATTTATTTTTAACTCCAAAATAGCTAAATCTGATTTGAGAGAGATAGAGAGAGTTCAAAGAAAGTGTAAATTATTTGCCAAAGAGGAAAACAATACAATTTTTTTTTTTTAATTTATTTCGTGGAAGAGTGATTTTAAATGTGAAAATTTCGGCGAAACATGGAAACCACACTAATATATATATATATATATATATATATATATATATATATATATATATATCAATTTGTGCAAATTCCGCAAACTTCCGCACCCCATTGCGCACGCGAATACGTGTGGTGAAGGTGCTGAAAAGTTCTTAGCAGCCTACCCACCACACACACACACACACACAAAAAAAACAAAAAACAAAAAAAACTTGAAATTAGTAATCATTTTTTTTTTTTTTATCTCGGTCTAGGTCGACCAGAAAACGTGTGTGTGACGACCAATTCCCCACACCCAATGTTATATCCCAGCTTAGCTCCAGATTTACACTCTACAACTAACTTTTCGTATTTACATGTGGCACAATTGTGGATTCATTCCAACAAATGAAGAACGTGTCGTGATGACAAGTATATTTTCCAACTCCGTAGAAAAATTTATGGGCATTTACTTCGTATAAATTGGTGTGTAAGGAGACATCGCACAAGGTGGCATTTGAAACTTGCAGAGAATGACAAAGCCATTTTTTTTTTGTACAAAAAAGGAATATCACTTTCCTTTGTCTATCATATGTGGGTGTGTAAATTAGGTGCCCATAACGAAGTGTATTTCTAGAGAAAATCTATCCTTCTATATATGGCAGTGAATGCTAGACAATTTCCTGATAGGTGTACTGTAGAAAATGACTAGAAATGACAAATGGAATTCTGCCGATGAACATTTGTGAGTAACGTTTGAAGTTTTAAGGGAAACAGGAACTCTTGTATGTGCTAGCAATTATTAGAAGAAATACATTTGATGCACATAATGAGGAAAGAAAGATTGGAAAATTTAACTCACAAGATAATGGAGACGAGAAAAGCAAGGTGGAAACAGTGAATAACCTACTAGATTCAGAATGATTTGGACAACAAGAAATAGCGAGGCAAGAGAAGCAAAAGAAAGTCGTGGAGAGCCATAATCGCCGGCGTCCTGAAAGGACATGTGATATAGGTGAAAAGTGTGTAAGATCAGCATCCGTCAATCGAAGTATTGAGGATTTGACTTTTTGGCCCGGTAGAGCTAAGTTTGAAACAAAATAAATAGAAAGACTGGGACGCGCCAATATTTCAAGAAGGTTTGTCTATATACGGAGTTTGCTATATATATATATATATATATATATATATATATATATATATATATATATATACACACGTGTGTGTGTGTGCGCGAGTTAATTCCTGTCATATCTGGATTCGAACTCCGATCGAAAGATATACACAAACGAATATATAAACTAAAAGTAAACAGATAGGCCTTGCCCTTATCACTGCTGCGTTTTTTTTTCCAAACGTTTTGAAATTCAGTAAGGAGGGGTGCTGAAAAATTATTTTACTCTGCCTACTTCCCAAAATCCGACTAAATTATCATAAATTTTTTTTAAAGGATTTCTTGGTCAGGTCGAGGGCTTCTCAGCATCCCCACGGAACTTGAGGGTTGACCGCAGGTTGAGAGTGTATCTCAAACAAGACAGTCTAAACTTGCAAGTTATTTGACAGCTTATTGGGAATTTTTTTCCTAAGAGATTTTATACTTTTTAAATGATTTATTGAAGTAGGAGGCCAATATATATATATATTTAAACTGAAAGTCATGTATCATTTTTAACAATCCCATTACTAACTTTTCTTGCCCTGTTGAAAAAAATCCGACATTTGATGCAAGTGAAAAACTAACTAAAAACAAGACAAATTAATTTTAAGCCGTAGTAGAGACTAACAAGATTTAGTTGCGTAGGTAATAGTCCTGATGTTATTAACACAAAAACATGGATAATGATGTCGACTTTTCCGTTAATTTTAAAAGAAAAAAAAAAAAAAAAAAAAAAAAAAGATCTGTGGTAGTTTGAAGGATCTAATTCACATAAATATCCTACAGTAGCAAATTGATCAGATAGCTTATGGGGGTGTTATTCTGGGTTTTATTTTAGGTAGTCACTAGTTAGTCTTGCACTCGGAGGGGAAAGAAAAAGAAATTACGTCATTTAAACGCTATAACGATCTAATTGTCACTTTCATCGGAAAACACGATTTACTCGATGTTTGGATGTTTTTTTTTTTATTAACATCAATAATATTTCCTGCTTAAATATAATTTTTGCAAGGTTCTTTGTTAAGCAATCAGAATTTAAAAGATTGTAGGATATTTTTTTTAATTTAAAAGTACTTTTAGTACCGTAATAAAGCAAGTGTCATTCCATTGTCTATCTTTCAAAAAAAAAAAATAAATAAATAAATAAAATAAATAAAAATAAAGATATCTACAGTTGCTGTCATAAGTGTGTACGGTTTTTATTAAGATCGAAATAAAATTTTATTACACAATAAGAGGAGGAGGAGAACATCGGGCGTTGGTGGTTGTGTGTGTGTGTGTGTGTGTGAACTGTTAATCTCTTCTTCGTTGTGGTCGTTCAGGGAAACGGGATCTTTTGAAATCTTTTCTCTAGCGTACCCGCCTCCCTACCTTATTTTTTTTTCTTTTTTAAGACCAGGCTACTACTGTCCCACATTTTGTACGGCTTTTCTCGATTAATATCTCTTCACCCCGGGAGGAAGGAAGGAAGGAAGGAAGGAAGGAAGGATGACAGGCAAGCAGGAAAAAGAGGGAAAGAAAGCAGTGATTGGAAAAATAAATAAAATAATAATATTAAGGCTAAATCGATACAGTTTGCCTTATTCACGGTGAATTAAATTCACTCATTTAGAAGTCTTTCTTTAGTGATTTCACTTAGTAAGTTAAAATAAAATGCATTCGCCAAACATACCTGTCCCCCCATGTTTTGGCCAATCTAAAAAGGCTTAGAATGGCGTAAGGCCTCAAGTGCGGACGTTCCTTGAAGCTAAATACCTTTGAAACGATGACAGACTAACCGTGGGAAAAGCATCGTAAATTATATACACACATTTTCTATATAACCAAATATACATGATCATAAAGCGGGAAAGGAATACATGATGTTTTGACATTTTCAGAAACATCACATTCACATTTAAAATATCGATTCAAAATCGAGACATTATTTTGAAAAATTTATCGGTTGAAATATATATATATATATATATATATATATATATATAAATGAAAGATTCTATTTATTTGCATATCTACACTTAAAGTAAAAAAAAAAAAAAAAAAAAAAAAAAAGAAACGAAAAATGAAATAAACGTCTTCCAGTGTTGTCAATGTTTGCATATTTAAATTAGAAGTAGATAGATAAATAAAGAGTTTCGTAAATTGTCAAGTCACTGAAATCTACACGAGGAGAATTTATTTCTAAATTATGAAATAAGGTCAGCGAAATCGACAAAATGAGCTGCTGAATTTAAAGCCAACAACACTTTATTTCTATGGACGGAGACGTCCAGGCCACTTCAACCTGTCCGTATATATTAACGAATAGTCAAACTCAACCTGGCCCAAAAGTCGGGGATCTGTTTATTGTCTTTCTTTAATCGCCATAGAATTGTGAATCACTGGAGTAAATAGGAACTCCACTGCTTGACAAGCGGGGCCATGATAGTGATCCCAGGGTGAAAGAGACGATGTGGTTACACCTTTTGGGACCTTGCTAAGAAAGTGATTTAAAAGCATAAACTATTGTTTCGAAACGACCCCGAGTAGCGTCAGGAAGCGGTCCCCCATTTTAGAACCACCCTGTAAGAAAAATCCTTTTTCTTGGTGTGTGATTATTATTATTAATAATATTGAAGTCCGGCTATTTTTTTATTTTATTTTATTTTTTTTCCAGTAAAGCAAAGTCATTTCTTTTTTTTTTTTTTAGGTTCTGTAAATCAAGATCGTTAATGTTAGGTTATTTTTGGGAAGCAAATAAAATTTAATTGCACAGTGGTTAGAGAAAGTAATATAATTTCTTCTGTAAATTAATAAAAAAGACATAGACGATGTTTTTTTTAAATGTATATTTTTTACGCGTGTAAGGCGTTATTTTGTTTCTTTTTTTAATACAGTGTATGCATGATCATTCATCATGGGTTTTTTTTTTTTTTTTTAAGAACAAAGAAGAGTTCCCGCTTTTCGTTTAAGTAGCGATTTAAAAAAAAAAGAAAAGAAAACGATTATTATATAATCGCTAAGACTAAGAGTCTACAAAGATTGTAATCGAGATATATAACTTCGGGCAGTTTCGGAATAAAAAAAATTGAAAAAAACCCATCAAAATTCAAAATACATCGAATAACTATTTCACGGAAGCGTAAGTATATAGTGGCTTCTGTAGTCTTCGGGTTGTAGGTGCCCGGAGAAGAAGAAGAAAAAGGCCGTAGTCAGAGTGACTACAACTATTAATGCTACTAGGACAGTAGAAATTATCTATATCTATCTAGAAATCTACGAAAGATGCTGAAAAATTCTCGGCCCGACCCACTTCCCAGAATCTGACCAAGCGTTACAATTTTAAAAGTGAAAACTAAAAGCATCTTTCTTTAGTCGAACGAAGAACATGCTAGCATCCCATTCAGATGTTTTTTTTTTTCTTCTTCTCATATAGGATTCGTTAAATAATACTTTTAAGTTCACTAATGAATTCAGAATTTAAAATTGTGTGTGTGTTTTCTCTTCATTTCTTATGAAGAAAAGAATTATCGGATAATGAAAATTTATTTTTCACATCAGAGAAGGAAAAAAACCCAACCACTTTTGTTTTAATAAGAAAAATGCAGTAACGCTTTTTAGTCGAGTTACCAAGTTTTAATTGAAACTTTTATGTCAATAATAAAGATGTACTTTTTATGTACTAGTAATAATAATAATGACTTATGTACTATTAATGATAATAACAACAGTTGTTAAGCTCGGAAAAGTGTACAATGTTTTATTTGACCTTAGTTAGGAAGGATAGAAGACCTTCCCACAGACCAGGGAAGAGAAGCAGTCTCTTTCTCCCCAAGAGTCTTTTTACTATCAACCAGACAGTGGCAAGTAGGTATGAAATAAATTTAAGTACTCGAAAGATGAAGATAGGAAGACTGCTAGTGGCATAAGCGGTTTCAGAGAGAAAGAAAATAAAAAGTCCTTTGTTTTCATTCGTCTCTCTAAAGAGAAAGAAAGAAGTCTACCTATATCTACCTACCAATATTAGATCAGGACTAGTGTTAGTATTTAACTAAAAGTCATATCGATCAGGTTTATATAGGGAGAGGATACATTAAGCAGTTGTTGTTAGTAGTAGTAGTAGTAGTGAAACGGATCACCTCTAAATTTGACTGTTTAAGGACATCAGAACGTTTGCTTCGGAATAATCCTCAAAATTAATCAATGTCACTGATTTAGACTGACGTCAAGTCATCAGCGCTGAATGAATATTGTTTTTTTTCCTAGTTTTTATAGGCGTAGAAGCGAATAGATTTGAATTACGAATAAAAGGGTGGGTAACTAGAAAAGACTGGACTGTGTGTTAGGATGCGTGTTTGGAGAATTTAAACAGAAAAAAAACATGACTAAAAAGGCCAAGCTATAAACTACATTACAATGTTGTGAATACAACCCTCTTTTTAGTTCATCATACCCATAGACAAGAAGTGTGTGTGTGTGTATGTTTCTGTCTATAAAAAATGATATAGCGAGAAAGGCAAATTTTTGGTTTTTAAAGAAATATAAAGGGGAAGGTTTTTAAAGAAATATAAAGGGGAAGGTTTTTAAAGAAATAAAGATAAATAAAATATGTGATTTCAATTTTTTTTTTTTTGGTGGGGGTGCTGGGGAATCAGGCGCCTCACGGTGGGAAAGAGAGAAAGAATGAGAAGAAAAAAAACAAAAAAAAAATACAAACAAAAAAAAAAACAATATTCAAGTGAAATAAAAAGACGTACCTGCTGTCGTTTGCCAACTCAGACCTCCTATAAACATTTTCCTGGTTTTTGGTAAAGGTAGTCAATTTTTAAAGAGAAAGGGAGAAAAAAGAAAGAAAAAGTTAGATCGTTTAAAAAAGAAAAAGAAAAAAGACATTTATTTATATTTTAAAAATAAAATATATCATTTGTTACAAAATCATTTTATTCGTCTACAACCCGATAAAATATTGACAAGTAGAATAAGAAAAATGATCAATAATGCAAACAATATTGATATATATTGATAATATTAGTTTCCTGAGGTTTCAAGATGTAATCATATTAAAAAAAAAAGTTTAATATTTTAAGACAAGCGATATATACACGAATAGAAAGGTTCGTATATAAAACGAGGAGAGTTAAAAAAAGTAAGTACACACGAAGATACAGTGTAAAAACAGAGTGACCTACATGGGATCTTAAAGAAAATGAAAACACAAAAATAAACGCATTTATATCTAAAGAAAAGATCTACACATGACTACATTAGCAATACGACAAGAATTATTTAGTAAATAAATAATGCGTATATTATAAAAATATACGATTTTATCAAGTCGACAGTGGCTATTTACTTTCTTAGTTAACAAAAATCGTTATCTCCAAAAAAAAAAAAAAAAAAAAAATGATTAAGCATATTATTTTGCGGGGGAGTTATGTAGCTAGAACGAAACCCTTGACAAAAATCATTATAATTTTTATTCTTTTAGCTAATCGAAATTGTCAGATTAAACGTCATTTAAAAAAAAAAAAAAAAAAAAAAAAAGAAAAATTGTGGGTTTAAATTTAAAGCAGTCAGTCTTTAAAAAAAAAAATTAATCAATTGGGGACTATAGTCTACTCTAAGCAAGTTATAATTTTAGAGACAAAATAAATAAACAAATTAAAATAACAACAATAACAAAATCAACCTATTTATTTTATTTATTTTTTTTTTCGTGGTTTCTTTTTTTTTCTAAGGGAGAAGTCGGGGGGGGAGGGAGAATAATCGACAAGCAACATTGGAATATTTGAAAACATTCACGGTAAATAAATAGAATCAACGCCAGGAAGAGACAGAACAAAAAGCCATGGAAAGAAAGAAGACGGAGGAAGACCCACACACACGCACGTACCAACCAAAAAGAGATGGTTTTTCTCCCTCTCTCGCTTGCACTACATTAATACGAATAGATAAGAAAGAAAGCTTGGAAAGTCGATGAACGAAGGTAGGCTGATTATATAGATAGATACTAGAATCTAGATAAATAAACGTACGGTTTCACTTGTTCGAAGTGACACTGTACGATGCTTAGAAAGAAGAAAAACAACGCATTGATGTTGACATATCTTTTTTTAGACACTGTTACAGCTTCGAGAACGTGTAATAAATTAATGAATGGGTTGGAATATTTTTTGTCCGTTTTAGAGCGAGGGGGGGTATTTAATTAAAACAATAGTAAAATAATTACTTCCCGAAGCAACGAATTTCTTTTTTTTTTTTTTTTAAAAAAGATAGGTTTCTTCTGAAGAATAATGGTGTTTTGTCTATGAAACGAAGACTTAACGTATCTATGTTATAAGACTCACTAGGTATATTTTAAATCATAGATATATATCTAAATAAACAAGGGGTGAAAACAACAACAACAACGCATACATATAAAGAAAGATATAAATAAAGCCAGAAACAAAACGACATTCATTTTCATTTGTTCATAACGTCTCAAGTGACTGGTTTCACTACAACAACGTCTGCTATGCTTTCTCAATAAGAATCACTTGTTCGTCACAATACATTTACAAGACAGTGGACAAGGAAGGTACACTCAAGTTTAAAATATAAAAAAAAAACTTGATATAAAATCATACAGAGACCCTTAAAAATAAAAAAAATAAGATAAGGGAGGGGGCAATAATAAAATACGTACCCCGGATCGTTAGGAATCTCGTCAGTAGCGTTCGTCTGCTGGGTTTGGGGGTCCATCTTCATATTTCTAACTTCACTACTGCTAATAACTACCTACTTGGCCACAGACAGTTTTGCACACACGTGGGGTCGCTGAGACCGCTTGCTCTCCACTATGGACTAATTGGGGGTGGGCCCTCACAGCCGCGCTTGCCCATGATTGACAGGCGCAAAGCGGCCAACGATTGGTCGGTTACTCGGCGTCATGGCAACCGATGTCAGTTTACATTGACGTCATCGGGGCACCTGGCGCCACGCCTACCACCGAGTTTTCAACACAAGGAAACTGACAACACAATTTAGGAGGAAAAAAGAGAGGGAAATAATGAAAGCAAGCAAGCAAGAAAGACGGCAAGAAAGAAAGAAAGAAAGAAGGCAAGATAGAAGGAAAGAAAGAAAGACAGTGAAAAGGATAAAAAGTGAGAGAGAAGATAGAGAAGGGAAAATTGAAGAAGATGAAAATAAAGAGAAGATAGAGACGGGAAGAAAGAAAGATGAGACTGGTGAAGAGAAGAGGAGGAGGTAAACACAGGAGAGAAAACCAAAAGGGAGATAGGAAAAAAGAAAGGGAGTGAGAAGAAGATGTGAAAGAGTGGGAAGATAAGTGAGAGTGAGAGAGACTGAACACAAGTATGAGAAGGAAAATAGAAAAAGAGTGAGAAAGCGTGAGAGATGTAATAGAGAGGAAAAAGAAAACAGTAGGATTAGAAGACAAAAGAAAGAAGAAGCGTAGGGTAAAGAGAGAGAGAGAGAGAGAGAGAGAGAGAGAGAGAAGATTAGAAAGAGAAAGCGTGAGAGAGACAGAGAGAGAGAGAAAAGAAAAGAAATGGAGAGAAGGAAAATCGGAAAAAAACGAAAGCGGTGTAGAACTGGGAGAGAGAGAAGAGAGAAAGTGCGTGTGTGCGTGCGTGTGTAATAGATAATAGATTCATAGATAGATATCGATATATAGATATAGAGAGGACGAGTGAGGGAGAGGAGGAGGGGAAGAATAAGAGGAGAGAGCAGCAATGATAGTGGGGAGGGGGAAGTAAACCATCAGAAATATAGTGAAAGTAAGATGAGAGAGTGTAAAATGCGTGTGTGTGTGAGAGAGAGAGAGAGTGAGAGAGAGAGAGAGAAATGAAAGATGATAAAGAGAGAGAGAGAGTAGTAAGAGAGACTAAATGGGAATGATGAGAAGCAGAGAGAGAGAGAGAGAGAGAGAGAGGCACAGAAAAAGAGATATGACGAAGCTAGAAAGTAAAAACGAAAGAGGAGAAGGTAAAAGAGAAAGGTGAGAGAGACAGAGAGAGAGAGAGAAATGAGGGAAAACGAGGAAGCAAAAGGTAGGAGAGAAAGAAAAGTGAAATAAAAGAAAAAAGGAAATAAAAGTGTAGGGGTGGGACAGAGAGAATAATGAAATTGTGTGTGTGTGAAAAAGTGAGACGTGTAGTGAGATAACGGGAAAGACAGTATACGGGAAACAGTAGAACGCTCGGGGTGATAAATTAGATAGACAAGGAACGTGATGAGGGAAAGAGTACGATGCAGAGAGAGTAAGAGAGAAAGAGAGAGAGAGAGAGAGAGTAGATAGATAGATAGATAAAGATACAGGTATTAACAGACTGAGCTAGATAGCTAGATAGATAGATAGAAAGAAAAAAACAATGGACGTGATGAGGGAAGGAATAAGACGCTGAGAGAAAGAGAGAGAAGGGGAGAGAGAGAGAGGGAGAGAGAGGGGGAGAGAGAGAAGGTGGAGAGAGAGGGTAAATAAGAGAAAGAGTGAGAGAGGAGGGAAATAGTGCCCGGAGAAATATGAGGTAAAGAGAAGAAAAAACAGAGGGAAATAGAGTATTTGAAAGAGAGAATTGTGAAACGAGAGGAGAAGAAAGAAAGGAACATAGACTGTGTGAGGATGTAGATAGATAGATAGATAGATAGATAGATAGAGAGAGAGAGAGAGAGAGAAGAGGTTGAGAGAGAAAAATGAGAGCCTGCGTGAAATACTGAGGAAAGCTAAATATTGAAGATTTAAAGGAGAGACAGAAAAGGAAAGAAATAGAAATGTTAAGAGGAAGAAAGAGTGAAAGAGACAAAGAAGAGGAGAAAGAAGAAGAAGAAGAAGAAGAAGAAAAAGAGAAGCGAAAAATCCAGGAAGGAAGGTGAGAATAAATGCAGAAAATATTTATCAAAAATAAAACTAAGTAAGATATAGAATGAATGCAAGTTAGTAATCGTCCGAATAAGCATTCCAGTAACTACACACTAATCAGAGGGGATGTCCGCCATGCGTTTTCTTTCGATAGGTTTTTCAGTGAGATGATTTATAGAATGATAGTAGTATAAAACACGCATATACACGTGACCAGGCGCACTTTCCACACAGACACACACGCATATTTGCCGGGTACCTTGGTGTGGGGCAATTTCTAGCGAGCTAGCCTAGCCGACCATTATTATGTAATATGTTCGATCACCATAGAAGACTCCCAACTTGTAACCTTGTACCAAACTTAATACACCACTGTACGAGAGCAACTATTTATTAATTTGAGCCTTATAGATGCCCCACTGTTGTGACCTTATGCTAAACTAAGCTAAGCCTGACATTAAAAAGAGGACGCAAGTTCGATCCCTGTCGGAGAGCATATTTCCTTTTTATAAGATTTCTCGAATACGCAGGAAGAGAGACATAATATAGACTGTTTAAAGTAAAAATAAAATTAGGGCATCCGTTTCAAATAATAATAACAATTGGAGTAATATATATATATATATATATATATATATATATATATGGGGGGGGGAGCTTGCAGTAGAGTAAGGGTTAGGGAATTCGTTTCGTAAACCGATTCACATGTGTATTGCGTTGGGATCCACCTTCGCTCCACTGCTATGACCTTATGCCTTAGAAATATAGCGCTAATTTATAGAAATAAATAACTGTTGGTTGGCTGAGATAGTTGCTCTTTCTTTTCCTTAGCAGAAATGGTACGATTTCGAACGATGAAAATCAAGGAATATTTTCATGGAATATTTCTATGGAATCATCTTTATCTGTACTTCACGATTTAGACTTATACTGCTTCTATCTTTCTCTCTCACTCTCCATATTATATAATGTTAACGTAACAGATACTACACTCTTAGTGAACAGTTACTACAGACGGATCCACACGCATACAGCCACCTCCATATATATATATATATATATATATATATATATATATATATATATATATATGAGATGAGAGAGAGAGGAAAAGAGAGAGGGAGAAGAGAAAAATATAAGAAAATGCGTTGATTCCAGTACATACAGATTAATCCCAGGAATACCCACCCTGCCAAAATCGTGAAATAAATACTGTGAAATGAAATAGACCAATACATAAGAGGTGTTGTTATATATATATATATATATATATATATATATATATATATAATAACAAAACAAAAACAAGTTATATAAGTAAATAATATATATATATATATATATATATATATATATATATATATATATATGAGATGAGAGAGAGAGGAAAAGAGAGAGGGAGAAGAGAAAAATATAAGAAAATGCGTTGATTCCAGTACATACAGATTAATCCCAGGAATACCCACCCTGCCAAAATCGTGAAATAAATACTGTGAAATGAAATAGACCAATACATAAGAGGTGTTGTTATATATATATATATATATATATATATATATATATATATATATATATATATATATATATAATAACAAAACAAAAACAAGTTATATAAGTAAATAATATATATATATATATATATATATATATATATATATATATATATATATATATATATATATATATATATATATATGTGTGTGTGTGTGTGTGCGTGTGTTGATTTAGATAGTCGCAGAGGGGATGGTATTTTGCTGCGAGTCGTTAGTTCACAAGCTAATTAAGGTGACCGTTACTGCTTATCCTAAAATTGCATTGCACTTACATAAGCTCACCTTGGTAAATGTCGATGTGGGGTGTCCCAGTTAGTAAACTAGACTAGCAGACCATTAGTGTTATACAGTGAGTTCGATCCTCATTGATGTTCTGAAGACAAAAAAAGGCCAGTATATACTCATGCATATACACAGGCACGCATAGATTAGCACGCTAAAAGACAGTTTATATTAAAAAAAAACATGTTTAACTGAAATAAGCATTTATATATATATATATATATATATATATATATATATATATATATATAAGTGAAGATAGAAGCCAACACCTAGAGGCGACAGTCTGTTTCATGCTAGATGCAATCGTCAGGCCACGAGAGACTCGTTGCCTGGTGATTGCATCTAGTATGAAACAGACTGTCGCCTCTAAGTGTTGACTTCTATGTCACTTTTATATTTACACACGCTCTATCTCTGATATTGAGCACTTTATCCCATAAATATAGCACATCTTAAGACTATATTTCTTCATATATATATATATATATATATATATATATATATATATATATATATACAGTGGGCTGCAAAAATAGATATACAATAAGTGCAAAAATAGGTATACAGTAAGTGTTTGATTACTGTATATCTATTTTTGCATCATATTTGTATAAGCAATTAAAAAACAAACAAACAAACAAAAATACAAAACAAAACAAGAAACACCGCAAATTCGAAGATGATGGCTCAGTGATTTTCGGGGTAGACTTCCAACCAAGACATGGGTTTTTCAACAAAGATCCTTGTTAGAATCGACTCTAAGGAAACTGAACCCATTGCTCTCAGTTAAGTCTAACGTTCAGAAAACTTACTTTTCTCAAATGTGCGCAACACCACAGTGATGATTTTACAGAGAACTGCAATAAATTTCTATTTTCTTCTCAACTTTTAAAATATCAGTGTTTTTTTTTTTTTAAATTTATTAGTGTATATATTTAGAATTTAAAAATAAATGTATTTGAATTAAATATGTTGATTAGTGAAAAGCGTAAAATGATTCCCCCCCCCACCACGAACAGTTCAAAACCTTAATATGAAAATATAAGTGGAACAAGTTTTTTAGCCTCGTTACGATTTGTAAGAATTTGTTTTAGTATTTTCATGTGATTAAATTACTCTAGAATAATTTTATCTAGATTTCTGATGGAAAATGTATTACAAGTTTATTGATTAATTTTCTACGGCTTATCAACCATTTGCAGGTTATTTAAGACCAGAAAATATTTTTAGAATATAAGAAACTTTTGTTGATATTACTGGTTGAATGATACAATCTTATTAATTAACACATAGCTGGTGGTTAAGAGGGGGCTTCATAACTTTCCCAATGGCATTAGCGCGGAGAATGCAACGAACCCAACGAGAATTGGAACTCGACTAACAGTTCGTAGCCATTATCCAGTATATCACATCGCACATCCAAGCTTATAGCATTTGGTATTCCCAATCGGTCACCCATCTAAGTATAAGTCAGGCTTAACTTTTATTTTCAATCTGAGTATTGAAAGAATCATGTTATAGTATTAAAAGGAATTAATCCATTTTGATAAGAGGTGGTCTCATACCTTTCACAATGGTGATTGCAACAAAGCCAACGAGAATTGGAATTCGATTAATAATTCCGTGCCATTATCTAGTACATCACATTGCACATGCAAGCTTATAGCATTTGGTATTCCCAATCGGTCACCCATCTAAGTACAGGCCAGGCTTAACTTTGCTTTACAATCTGAGAATGGGAAAGAATCCCATTATAGTACCAAAAGGAATTAATCTATTTTGAAAAGAGGTGGTCTCATACCTTTCCTAATGGTGAATGGAACGAACCCAACAAGAATTAGAACTCGGTTTACAACTCGTAGCTATTATCCAGTACATAATCTGGCACATGCAAGCTTATATCATTTGGTATTCCCAATCGTAGCTTATATCATTTGGTATTCCCAATCCTAGCTTATAGCATTTGGTATTCATAGCTTAACTTTTCTTTTCAGTCTGAAAATGGGAAAGAATCCCGTTATAGTACCAAAAAGAATTAATCAATTTTGTTAAAAATTGGCCTCATACCTTTCCCAATGGTGAATGCGATGAACCCAACGAGAATTGAAAATCGATTAACAATTCCGAGCCATTAACCAGTACATTACTCTCACATCCAAGCTTATAGCATTTGGTATTTCCAATCGGTCACCCATGTAGGTACTGGCCAGGCTTAACTTTGATGATCATACGGAAACCGGTGTTTCAACGGGACATGGCTGTAAGCCTTTTGTAAGCTTATATTTAAACCCAAGAATATAAGCATTGATCATAATGCATAAACTTCGTTAATTCGGACTTACGCGCATTCATCCTTTGGAACATGAGTAGGCATATTTTTTTCGTAGGGCTAAAGTTCCAGAAACCGGTTCTAGAAAAGCAGGTAATGCTTATTTCCTTTTCAATTTGAGAATGGAAGCGAATCACTTTACAATATCCGAAAGAGTTAAACTATTTTGGTAATTTACTAGAAAACATTTATTTATTAAGATATTTCCAGAATTAAATTCTGTTCTCATCATATTTTTGTTGCGACTATTGATGTTTTTTTTTTAAACTCTAATTGTCATCAGATGTGTTATGATTTCTTAGCCACATTTGAAGTGAATCGCTGCAGTCCCAAAGCCAAGACCCTATCAAAGTTATCACTTGACGATTTGTCATATTTTTAACTTCAAAACTCTAGAATGGCGTGTATCTGTTAGAGTTTCATTAGACGTGCTTACGAACGTAACTAACATTTTACCTAGACCATAGGCTATTACTATATAAGATTATTTACGGATAATTCAACAACCGGTTCGCTAATCTTTTATAATTTTAAGAAACGGTTGCTTGGTGGGTTCATGTCGTGCGGTAGGTATAAAAAAATACCTGAATAATGAACTTGAAAAAAGACGGAAATTCCAGTATTCACTTAAGGCAATTATTCAATTTCAATTCGTCAGTATTCCCGCATCATTACATGGTTAGATAATAATTTAAGACACTGTTTATTGCAAAACTAAATATGGTCACACTATACAACTGCCAGTTTCTGCGATGCTTATTTCTTCAATGGGACTTGTTCAATTGAAGTTAATTGTCGGCTTGTACGAAATGAATTTGGAACCTTGTTGTATCTACAAATTTGGTAGTTTTTCATGAATATTTTATGAAATGAATAAATTGTTCTAGATTTGGCATTCATTTCCATCGGACATTAACTAAAATTGACAAGAAGAAAAACTGATTAGACGAAAATGGAATAATGCACAAAAAAACTTTTTTTGTGTAATACTTTCTGCATAGTTTGCTCCTCACATGTCCATCACCTTTCCACCGAGCAAGCCACAGTACGGTCCAATGAACTGATCTTTTACACTGTTTATATAACACCCACCTCTCTCTCTCCCTTTTTCACATTATTTTTGCTACATTTTTCTTTCCATGAGACTAGAATTGCTCTCCCACCACTAAAAAAAAAAAAGCCAAAAAAAAAAAACCCACTGATTAACCGAAAATCGAACAATGTACGAAAAAGATTTTTCTTTGAAAGGTTTTCGCGGGCCGCACTGAAACGCACCCGTCGGGTAGTAGTTTGCTCACCGCTGCCATATAACTTGGCTGGGAACGTCATGTTGTTAAAAAAATAAAAATAAATTAAAAAGATATGCAAAAAAAAAAAAAAAAAAATGGTTTGCCATTGGACCCTGTGATTTCTCAGGTTAGGCATGATCCTTGTTTACAACGATTTGAAAGAATAACTGCTTCAAGGTGTCGATGTTTCAAAGTAAGGTTTTCGAGAAATATACTTTTGTTCTTTGAGACCTACTACCACAGAAGTGCATATGGTTAAGCTCTTGGAATGTACTGAAGAACATTGGAAATCACAGAATACAATTCCAAAGACTGATTTAATTCATTTAAGAATAAATAACATTAAAAAATTGCAAATCTTATTTTGTTCGTCAAAGCGTTAATAGGAGTAGATAGAGCCGCCTATCGCCCAGTTCACACTCCTTTCCCATCTTTTGAACAAGAGAAGAGGTTTATTCCTTGTTTTCTGTTGAGGATTGGGTTTCCGGTTCCTTCTTCTACAGTCTTCCAATTTTCTTTAATTTTCTCAGATTAAATGGTTTCTCCTCCGCTAATCCCATGTGTCTTGCTTGGAGTGAAATGATAAAGAAAAACGACTTATTAAAAAAACGTGATTTTTTCATATGTACTCAGGTGCAGCAATAGAAACTTAACAAATGGCGGAAAATGTGGCACCAAAAACCGAAGGCGTGTTGAAATAGCGAAAGATGCTTTACATAAGCTAAGCAAAGTAATAAAAAAAAACGTGAGATTTTCTCGAAAGAGACCTCTAAAATTTCTGGTTCACATAATAAGGAAAGAAGGCTTGGAGAATTTAACATACCCAGGGCATATTGAAGGCGAGAGGGGCAGATGGAAATATACCTAACGTGCGACAGATGACAGGAAGTTGTGGAGAACCATGATTAACCACGCCTTGAAGGGACACAGCACATGAAAGAAAAAGAAGTTAGAGCAATATATCCACAACCTAATAATAGAAAAACGTCTAGCAACGAATTTATTTTTCAACATATTCTCTGATTTTAATTTCTATATTTTTTGTCAGTGCACATGTTCTAATACTTTTCTATTGCTTATAGAGATCGAACGTAATGTCGTGAAAATTTCCTGAAAAACATCAGCTAATAGCTGTCATGTTACGGATCTATTGATGCACCTTAAAAGTGACCCGTGTTAGGGTTAGAATTTGGTGCCATTGTCTGGGCTGGTAAAAAATGCTATTGGAGAGTGATTTGCTCATGTAAAAATCGCGGTATATCAGTGACGAGAACTTTTCGGTCGAGTAATATGAGGATGGAGCAGAGAGCGAGAAGTGGATTTTTCCAGCGCATTAGTATGAAATCTATCTATCTATCTATCTATCTATCTATCTATCTATCTATCTAATATGTATTTTCTCAGAATTAAAACATGTACCCGAAGGTATATTTAGATGAAAAAAGTGACATATTTTAACATAAAATTACTAGGGTAAAGAGTATATATATATATATATATATATATATATATATATATATATATATATATATATATGTGTGTGTGTGTGTGTGTGTGTCTCTGTGTGTGTGTGTTAAACTACTGGCGAGTGAATGATTACTTTCAAAAGTAGAATACTTCCTCTTTTTTCGAGAAAAAAAAAAAAAAAAAACTATATATATATATATATATATATATATATATATATATATATATATATATATATATATTCAATTGAAATATTCTCTTATTTTAGTTTTTTGCCATTGCACTTATTCGAACATTTTTTTTTATTGCTTATAGATATCGGACAATGTCGTGAAAATTTGAAAACAAATATCACCAACTGTCAGGCTACGGACTTATTGATACACCTTAATAGTGACCATTGTCAAGTTAAAAAATTTGCTTTTATTGTCTGGACGGATAAAGTCTTTCTGTGAGAGCGATTTTACCAAGTGCTTACTTTTAACATTGTGGTACATCAGTGAGAATACGTTTGTAGTTAAGTGATTTGATGATGGGACAGAGTGCAGAAGTGGATTTTCCAGTCTATTCTCATGAAGTAAATATATATCGCCCCAAGTAAAATTTGAACCCGTTTCACAGGTTTTATTTATCGCGTTTGTAACCTCAGCGTTTTTCTGTTTGCCCACACGACAAACAGTTTGAAATCTCATAGGGACCACTTCCCTAAATTTGCACAAATCTTTACCAACGGCTTTATTAAGCAACCTTATTTATTAGCAGTGTTTCAAAATTTCGGGGGTGAGAATGATATAGTGATGAGAGTGAGAGATAGATGGACACACACACTTATATATATGTAGAGAGAGATAAAAATAGATAAATAGATAAGGAGAGAGAGAAAAAAGAGTAAAAAGAAAAACGAAAGGCAGGGTCTTGTGACAGAGTGCTAAAGATAAAAAGTGGGAAATGAGAGAGAGAGATAGAGAGAGAGAGGGAGAGAGAGAAAGAAAGAAGAAATATATTGATAGGCAAATAAAAAAGAAAGAATGAGAAAGTGCATGTGCCTGTATGTTTAAGCTAAATTTCACTCAGTACAAGGCTCGAGAGCTACTCAAGGTAGAAGATTACTGAATGACGTGTGTGAGAAGAGGTGATAGGAAGTGAAGATTATGCTTGTGTGTGTGTTGAAACAGAAATATATATATATTTCTGTTTCAACACACACACAAGCATAATATATATATATATAGAGAGAGAGAGCAAGAGAAAAAGAGAGAGAGAGAGAAAGAAAGAGAGAGAGAGTAAACGAGAAAGAGTATGTGTGCGAGTAGGATTGTAAAAATAGAGTGTAAAAGAGATCAAGTGAGAGAAAGTGAGAGGGAAAGAAAGGGTGCGAGAGAAGAGAAAGAGAAAGAGAAAGAGAAAAAGAGAAAAAGAGAAAAAGAGAAAGCGTAAATAGAGAAAGAACGACGAAGAGAAAGAGGAAGATGGGGGAAAGAAAGAGAAAAAGTGAGAATAAACGTATGAGAGAATGAGAGAGATAGGGGTAGAGAGAGATGGGGTAACAAGGGAGAATGATAATAGGAAAGAACGACAGAGAATGAGAAAGAGGAAGAGAGTATGTAAGTGAGAGAGTAAAAGAAAAGAAAGACAGAAATTAACAGAAAGAAAGTGAAAGATAATGAAAAAATGGATTATGTGTTGAGATTGAAGAAAGTTAAAAAAAAGAATAAAAGGTATTGAAGAAAGAGATAGAAAATAAAGAACCAGATTAAAAAGAGAGACAAATATGAGAGAGACGTAGATGAAAGAAGACTGATTGAAAGACAGAAGAGAGAAGATGACATAAGCGAGAGAGAGAGAGAGAAAGACAGAGGGAGTCTACTTGACATTCAGAAAAAGCGAGAGGAGAAGAAAGAAGAAAAGTGAAAATATATAACAAGCATGTAAACAAGGATGAGTACAAAAGAGAGAGAGAGAGAGAGAGAGAGAGAGAGAGAGAGAGAGAGAGAGAGAGAGAGAGAGAGAGAGAGAGAGAGAGTTTGGAAAGAAAGAAAGAAAGAAAGAAAGAAAATGAGGATTGTATATGACGGAAAGATGAAAATAGAGTTAAGTTTACATTATCTAGATTCGGACTTTATCTTTGTTGTTAGAACGTTTCGGCCACTCTATTCGCCGGCCTTCTTCAGGTGTCTGTTGATCCGGGTAACATTCAGGGAAATTCGAAATGAACCCTTTATTCAATCTACGGAGATAGAGTGTTCTCGTTCTGATGATATCTCGTCATGCTGAGTTTAAATGGAAACAAAAGAGGCACTTATATTCCGAAAGAGTTGAAATTTCTACAAAACCTCATGAGGAGAGTGGGGTTAGAAAATTTGACACTCACATGTCATATTAAAAACTGAGGGAAGACAGCGGGTATCCCACCTAAGGAGCATGTGTGGATGAATAGGAGAATGGGAAGGACAGTAAAAAGACAAAACATTGTTAAGAGATACAAAGGAGAGGAAGTTGTTGAGGGCCATGATCACACACGTGCTGAAGAGACACAGCACATGAATTTCATGTCATAAATTAAACGATTCAAAATTATATATATATATATATATATATATATATATATATATATATATGTGTGTGTGTGTGTGTGTGTGTGTGTGTGTGTGTGTAAAAATATATAGAAAATAGGAAAGAAATAATCCTAGTTCTTTAGTATTTTTGTTATTATTTAAAAAAAAAATTTCGCTTGAAGATGGAACAGAGCTTGGTACTTTAATTCAATTTAATTCAAATAATTATATTGAAGTTTTCGGCTCTTGTTTTGAAACATGAGAACTCTTATGTAGCGACGGAATCATATTTTTAAATGAATAATTATATATATATATATATATATATATATATATATATATATATATGTGTATATTTGTGGAGAGAGAAGCAGACAGAAAAGTTATATCCATGTGTAAGAGCTTGTAATAAAAAAGAGGTTGTATGAATAAAAAAAATGAGGAATTAGGAATGAAAGAGTAAAGTAGATGAGAAAAAGAGAGAGGGAATAAGATGAGAGAGAGAGAAGGGGGATGAGATGGGAGAGAGAGAGAGAGAGTGGGAACAAGATTCGGGACAAGAGAGGGAATGAAATGGAAAAAGAGAAAGAGAAGGAGACGAGGAAAGACAGAGCGGCAAAGTGAGGGAAGAAAATAGACGGGATAGAGGGGGCAAAGGAAATGAGAAAAGAGATTGGGGAGGAAAATAGGGAAAAGAGAAATGGAAGGTGATAGGAAATAGATAGATAGAAAGGGAAGGGGTTGGGAAACGAGAGAGAGAGAAAGTCGGGAAAGTATAGAGGAGACAGAAGAAAATTACAGAAAGACGGTAGAGAAAAAAACGCAATCGAATACAGGAAAGAGAGAGAGAGAGAGAGAGAGAAGATAGAGAGTGTGTGTGTGAAGAACGGGGTTTGAAAAATAAAAGACAAGAGTGGTATAAGAGGGGGAAAAGTGACAATAAAAGAGAAAGAAGGAAGGAGACACAAAATAATAGGGGAGGATAAAGATTGAAGAGAGTTAATCGATGGAAGAAAAAGAAATAGAGATGACGAAGAGAGAGAATTATATGCAAGAAAGAGAGAGAGAGACAGACAGAGAGAGAGGGGGGGACAGAAAAAGAAGACAAAGAAATAGAAGGAGGAGATAGAATGACACGAGAAATACATTGAGACGGCGAGACAAAGTGAGAAGAGAAGGAAGAAAAAAAAACAAAATACGATATACATAGTAAGAGATTGCATAAAACAGAAGTCAGCGTCATGGGGGGCTGAGTTGGAGAGACCTTGTGAGACGTAAAAAGAAGAAAAGATGGAGAAAGAGAGAAAAAGGAATGAGATTGGTAAATTTATGTGTTACTGATGCAAATTGATCAGGAGAGATTTAGTGAAGAAAAAACGATAGCGAGAAGAGAAAAGAGAATGAATAGAGAGAGACAAGAGAAAGAGATAGAAAGAGAGATGAACATGGATAGCACGAGAGAAGGAGTGGAGGAAAGGAAGATTGATAGGACAAGCGAAATCTAGCGAATAAAGGAGAGAAGTAAGAGGTGAGATAGTATTAGGTTGGTGCAAAAATAATGACGTAATAATGTCGTTTTTTGACGTATTTTTAACGTCAAAAAACGACATTATTACGTCATTATTTTTGCACCAACCTTATAAAAGAGTTGAGACAAGATAAAAAAAAATATTGTAGACAAAGGGAAAGGAGAAAAGAGAAAGAAAAGTGAGTCGTAAGAGCGAACAAGGAAAAAGATTTTTTTATTTTTTTAAGGGTCAGCAGGAAACAGAAGTAAAAGAAGGAATAGAATAGGAGAGAGAGAGAGAGAGAGAGAGAAGGAGAGAGAGAATGAAATGAACGACAAAAAGTAGGTAGGTTCGCCTATCGTACGGTTCACGCACCTCCTGGGTTTTTTGAATCGGAGTAAAGGTTTATCCATCGTTTCCTGTTTAAGATTGGGTTTCTGGTTCCGTCTAAAGTCTTCTCATTCTCTTTTCAACACGTCTTAATGGCATTATCGCCTTGCTTGGGATGAATTAAAAAAAAAATGAAACAAAGAGATGGGAAGCGATTTAGGATGACCGGAGATGGGACAGGATAAGAAACAAAACTAAATTGAAGTATTTTTCTGGTCGAGTTTTTTTTTTTAGTCATAGAAATTAAGTAAAATTTATAATTATTTTATTCACATTATTCAGCTTATTGGAAAACTAAGTATCACCAATCTTTCAAATCTGCTTGCCTGGTTTGGAAAATTACTATGCAAACTTCTGGTTTAAACTCAAACAATTGGTGCCAGACACCCAGCCCTATTTAACGCACGCCGTACCTTTAGATTACCATCTTCTGTAGTCGTTTCCGAATTCTCTTAATGAAATAAATCAAATTCTTGGAAGAAAGAAAAAAAATCCGCAAAAGCTGCCGAGAGCAGAAGGATTACATATTCTACAAGTTTGGATTTATCAGGTTGCTTAGAACAAAACAGTGTTTTTTTTCCTAATATTTTTGCGTTATCGTAATATGTACTGTATGTATGCATGTACTAAATAAAGGTGCACAACTATAGAGAGGCTTAACTTAGAAGAGCACATTAAGGGAAAATACAGAGACGGTAAGATTGTATTGAGTCGAACTCCCTTCTGGGATGGACCTGCCTACATTCAGTGAAAAAGGAAAAGGTATTCAATATGATGATATTCATCAGGCGTCTAGCACCTCTCTCTTTCAAACACACACACATACATACATACATACATACATACATATATATATATATATATATATATATATATATATATATATATATATATATATATATATACGGGAAATGGATATTGCACGATAACACCCGTATATTGTTCTGGTTCAAAGCAGCTTAAATCTCTCTATCCACTTTTCCCACTTGAGTACGTGTGTGTATATGATAATGAAAAGTAATCAAACTTGCCTACCTACTGCCTCTCTCTCATATAGGTATATGTATATATCTATATGATGTCTATAAGATACAAGCTAGTCTCGTACACCGTTAGCCTCGTTGCCAATCGAATCTTTCTGATAGAGTGACCTATTCTTATCAATACCGATTTATATTATACAAACGCATTTGCAATATATATATATATATATATATATATATATATATATATAGCGAAAGAGAAAAGGAGAGAAAGAGTGGGCCGTCTAAGGGGTGGTGACTCATGGTCTGAAGATCGCTTGAAGCGTGAAACTGAAATTAAACACTCTCCTTCTACAAACATACTAATTTTACACAATATATATATATATATATATATATATATGTATGTATATATATATATATATATATATATATATATATATATATATATATAAAGACTCAGCTATATATATATATATATATATATATATATATATATATATATATATATATATTTATGTGTGTGTTTGTGTGTGTGTGTGTGTTTACATGTTTGTGCGTGTGTGTGTATGCATGCCTGCGAGTTTGCATCTATCTATCTATCTATCTGTCTATCTATCTATCTGCCCGCGAGTTTGCATCTATCTATCTATCTATCTATCTATCTATCTATCTATCTATCTTCAAGAGAAAAGGGGGCAAAGAAAATGTGAAAGGATTAAAAAAATTGAATCCATTGGAAACAGGAAAAAAGTGATCAAGAGACCGAAAGACACCTTGGAAGCGAGAGAGAAAGAGAATGATATATATATATACACAGAGAGAGAGAGAGAGAGAGAGAGGGGGGGGCGGGAAGGAGAAGAAAAAGAACAAGATTAAGACTCTTTAAGACTGCAAGAAAGCATTAATATCGATCCTTACTTTTTTACTTTATTCTTTTCGACAGAAAAATCGAAGGAAAAGTTTTGGGCATGCGCATAAAGTTACAGATATTTCTTACTCTTAGTCTGGCATAAGGCTATCTGATGTGGAATGAATAAGTAGAAGATTGTGCTGTATCAAGTAAGAAGTGTTTGTCTGGCTTGAAAATCAGCATTCGCATAATGTTCGCAGATATTTTGGCCACATCTTTGGTAGGATAGCTGTTTTGTTTCTCACGAGGACAAGTTGGTTGGTGTACTGGTAAAAAAATATAATTTCGAATGTATATTTTTCAGGTAGGCAGGCCGTCTTTGTTCAATCAAAATAATGGCGCAACACAATCTTTCTACTTCTACTCTCGTCGGTTTAACATTGTACTAGACCAAACTATGTCAAACTATATTTGTGTGTATATGTTTTACTATCAACACTTTTGCAATCTTTAGTAAGCTAAGCTAAGTATGACACTAAGAGAGCGTGTGAGGTTGGAACTTCAACCGATGATTTGTGACTATCATTGAATGGTTGTAAGCCTGCATCATGTGGTAGATTTACGGTCTATATATTGGGCCCCGATGTTTGCTGATCGGTCTTAATATATCATCAATATTTTTCACATTAATATATTTTTGTTAAAGACAAAAAATTTTAGTCAATTTTATACACATTTAATATTTATGTTGGTGATAGAACATTGATATTCGAAATGAGATGAAGGTATATATTTTTATATATCAAAAACAATATTGGGGAAATTGTATGACAATGTGGAAAAAGTTTACCAGTGACGCTCTTCGTCCTTCAGTACATCATCCGATTAAATTTTGTTATGTTGGTACGACTACAAATCCGCACGACAGAGGGCTGCTGGAAATTTTAGAACTTTTTTTCCCAGCCGAATTTATTTAGAATTTTTTTTTTCTATCAATTTTGTAAGTAGTTATTACACATTTTGATATTAGAAGATCTGCCAGGAATGGTGAAAGGTTGTAACAGCTAGGACGCAAATTTACTGCATCCCTCTGTCGTGCGCATATGTAGTCCTACCAACATAACAAATTTAGTCCGGTGAAGTCCTAAAGGACGAAACGCGTCTTTATCTCATATATATATATATATATATATATATATATATATATATATATATTTAGAATCGTTTTTTTTTCTTTCCATCACTTTTGTGTGTAGGTATTCC
>OZ010601.1:65186099-65201099 GCA_963932145.1 Acanthosepion lycidas
TTGTTTTGTGGGCAGAGAGATAATACTATGTCAGTGAGTACCGACTAGCCTTGAAAATCGCCGTTTCTGGCTTTGTCTGGGCTGGAACACCTAAGATAGGAATCTGTGTGATACACACAGCTAACTTAAACACTATTCAGGGTCTGAGATACGGGCATAAACAAACTAAACAGATTATCACACTTTGATAATCTCTCTCAGCTTCTCTCTCTTCATATGTGTGTGTGTGTGTATATGTTCGTAATTATTATTATTATATTAAAAAACTGTAACAACCTTAACGACTTTGCCAAGCTACTGTCTACTGATATTGCTCGATTTCGGGATAAACTTTATCCTACAACTGATTTATACATGAAGAAATTATATATATATATATATATACATATATATATATCTTTCTTTGCCCATCTGACCCTCTCTATTTATTCAAATTTATAACATATGCAGGTTATAAAATCACTACAAAAATTAGAATTTTTGTTTCGACACTTAAGGTGTCTTTTCAAGTGATATGTTATAAATTTCAATATATATATATATATATATATATATATATATATATATATATATATATATATATATATATATATATATATATATATATATATATTGCACATCTCTAACTTTCGTTCTCTCTTTCTCACTCTCTGGGTTTACTCATCCAAGTCTACTAATTTTTCCCGCTTTCTTTCTTTCTCTCTCTAATCATTTCTCTCTTTCACCCCCTCTTTCTCCTGGTTTACACATCTCTCTCTATATCCCAGTCAATCGTTCTCTAGCGTTTATCATCTCTTTCCTCTTTCACTTTCTCTCTCTCTGTACTATAGATACATATGCTTATATCCTCTTACTCTCCGTGTTCATCTTTTTCCTTCTCCTTCTCTCTCTCTCTCTCTCTCTCTCTGTTGATCTCTTTCATTTTTTCTGTTTGGGAATTAAAGTAGTTATGCATTTTTCAGTGATGTTTCCATTCAGTCTTCGACCAGAGTTAAATGCCCCGAGACAACTATGGCGCAGCACGATCCTCCAGCCCACTCAGATTTCAGTACATTTGTATACTTGTGGAATCTGTAATCCGTTTATGATATAGCTATCTGTATGCATTTTAGTCCTATGCGATTATAAATTTCGAAAATTACTATCCAACACTTTTATGTGGACTCGAACACCAACACTGGTGCCAGGTAGAAAGAAATAGGCCTGCCTGCCTGTCCGTCTATCTGTCTGTCTCATTCAGTCATTATTTCATTCTTTCTTTCTTTCTTTCTTTCTTTCTTTCTTTCTTTCTTTCTTTCTCGGCCTTTTCATATCTATCTATCTATCTATCTATCTATCTATCTATCTATCTATCTATCTATCTATCTATCTATCTATCTAAGCAACTATTTCAGGAGATGTGTAGATAAATACCCAACTAAATTTATCTTGCCCTAAGCAGCTTTTCTTTCAAAATTCCTATAATTATGGCTTTTATTCATCTCCCTCAGCTTTTTCATTATCTATCTATCTATCTATCTATCTATCTATCTATCTATCTATCTATCTATCTATCTATCTATCTATCTCAGCCTTTCATTATCTATCTATCTACTTGCGATGGTATATAACCTCACCTTCTTGTATGCAGAGATACGTTCACACACGCACCTGATTGTGGAATTGTACCTACTTACGCTCTCTCTCTCTATGTCTGTTTTTATCTTTTGTTCTTTTTCCTTCTTTTTCTGTCTCTCTACACACCCTCACCCTCACCCTCACCCACAAGCGCATCTATAATCACAGGCACAAACACACCCTCGTTTATATAAGTATTTCTACAGACGACTGCCAATCCACGTAATTCACAACGAAAGTGAATATATCGCATATAGACCTGTACTGTTATTTATGTAATTCACTTTGTAATGACAACGTTTTTCTTTTTTCATATATAAAAGATTGTAATTATATCTTGTAATTAACATTACCTGAAGTTTAAAATAATTAATATTCCTCGCACGCAATTTAGACATTCTAACTAAGTGAAGGTATGTAGGCTATTAATATTATATTCGAATCGCAGAATTACTACATAACAATTTACGACAAGACTACACATTCACGGAGACATTTACAAAAACAAAACAAAAATGAAATTAAACATTGTCTTCTACTTCTCCCACGTACCGGCTTATTGGTAACTATTTTTTGTTTAATTTCTTTCTCTGTTCAATTTTTTTTTTGTAGTTTGGCACAAGGCACTCTTTCAATGGGAGTTATCAAGGATCACCTCTACGGCTATCAAATATTTCTGAAGTCAATGATAATGATGATTGGTGATCGAATATATAGATAGTTGCTGGACTGAGCGAACTTCAGTGGACGGCCATATTCATTTAGTGAAAGAAGGTGCTCGAATAAGTACTTATGTAGTCGGATTGAATGTACGGTTATTCAACGCCGTTGGCCGGACACGTCCCGGTTATCGAACAGTTTATCCACTTTCAGATATTAAAATATTCTCTTGCTTTCTCTGTGGTGTTATGTAGAAGGAGAAACTGCTGTGTCTTCAGTGAAGCTGTAAATACGGCGACAAAAGCCGGAAAAATGCCCTGTAATAGTCTATAATCTTTGATGTAATGTTCTTACACAATTCGTAAAAAAATCCTTGAAATATCCAAGGGAAATGAAACACATATAATGAACTTCTAAAATCTTCGAAAACCATCCCCCCAATAAACATGGACAAATTAATAACAGGCTTGCCGTTGGAGTGGTTTCGATCCGTGGTGCAAAATCCCCCCTACGATTTATAAATTTTCGCACCTTTAAAAATGGTTACTCCTTGACGTTCTGTGGACACATTCGTATGCTTAAAATCTATTCATGTTTATATACACAGTACAGACAGGGATTTTATTTCGCCACTGTGACAGCTCATCTGGTAAAGACAATGCTTCACTAACGTTGATAAATGAAACAGGTTTGAGTTCTAGATACCCGCTCATGAGCTAGATAAATAAGTTAATATTCAATGAGCGGTGGTCTGCATTATTGTAATCCTGGTCAGAGCAACGTTGCCGGCCCAGGTGTGGAACAAGCAAGGAAACATAACCCATGAGCAAGTATCTAGCATGTTCGGCTTCGGGATACACTCTGCTCTCTGAGTGAAATTATTTAGACATACACGTGTAAATTTTAGTTATTACTATTGGCTTAAGGCTAAGTGGTGAGAGGAATCGGGCTATAGAAAGACTGTTTTGCGCCAAACGTCCAGGTGAGGAGAGTCTATTGGTCCGATTTGAAAAATCATCATTCGAAATTCTAGTTTTTATCAGAGATCGAACACCGACTACTGTTACTTCGTGGTATGGATACAGCTCCACCAAGCACGTGCAAATAGCAGACGGTCATATAAGAAGGCATATAAAACTAAAGCAGTTAGTGACGTAGATATATATATATATATACATCCTCCTCTATCTTTCTGGTTGTTTGTCTGTCTGTCTATCTATCTATCTATTTCAGTCTGTTCACAGCTATCTGTCTGTCTGTCGAACGCGATGTGTGTAAACATACAATAAAAGAAAAAAAAAAGAATATGTTGTACTGTGGTGCTTCTTACACAATGCTCGTTGTGCAGTGGTTAGCGCACCAGTTTCGCATGCCCTTGATAAATTTCAATTCGAATCGAGAAATGTGGCTTCTTAGTCCAATTAAATCAATCCAAGGCTACGTGTACCAAGAAATCCCACACGCCATTCTCGCCTTGTTTATTTCTTACAACTTCATCAAGTGCGCGTTGTCACATGCTTAAGTACAAATGTATGCGCTTCTGTGTGCGTGCGTGCGTATATGTGTGTGTGTATATGCGTACGTGAGATACGCATATATCTCACTAAATATTTGCGCACGCACGCACTTTGTAACCTTTCAGGGTTTGGGGTGGATGAAAAGAGAGAGAGAGAAAGAGAGAGAGAGAGAGAGAGAGAGAGAGAGAGAGAGAGAGATCTGGCATCAAAATATTTCTTGATTCGCTAGGAATAGTGGTGAAAACACACAAGCTATTCTCTTGAGAAACAGGGATTACACACACACACACACACACACACACATAAAACGAGTGTGAGCGTACACATGCACACACACCCATGCTCGCAATCGCGCGCACACGCACACATACACACACCTTTCTTATGAGAATTGCTGAGTCGTTTCGATAAATCGCGCTGTGAACGGTGGATATAAAGAAAATAGATAGATAGATACATAGATAGATTAGGAGAGAGGGAGTGAGAAATGAAAATCGAGAGATAGATAGATAGAGAGAGAGAGAGAGAGAGTGCGAGAGAGAGAGAGAGTGCGATGTTGAGATTTTAATATAGAAAGAGAAAAAAAAACTGGTATCGAAAATACCTCTTCTCCAAATGCAATTACTACTACAACTACTACTCGAAACAGCGAGAGAGGAGATAGATAGATAGATAGAGAGAGAGAGAGAGAGAGAGAGAGAGAGAGAGAGAGAGAAGGAGAAAGAGAAGGAGAGAGAGAGACGTGCGGTGGGTTTTGGGTGTTCTGCTTTTTAATATAAAAACAATATAGATTTTTTTTTAATATGGATCTTCTATCGGCTTGCAGGTTTGACTTGTGTGGTGGGACGACGGGACAGTCGGCCGCGTAGTTTGCGGTTGTGTTCAATGTTTGGATGAAGGAGAGAAGTTTTCGATATCCGTTCAATGCTCTCAACAGACAGAGATTCGTCGCTACACGCCGCATGTTTAAAAAGAGGGAAACGTGAGTGGTTTTCAAAAAAACTCAGTAAAGAACGAAAGAAAGAAAGAAGGGAACAATACAGAAGACTTGGAAAGGGAAACAGAAGGAAAGAAATCGTCTTTCCAATTAATTTTTGAGAAAGTGTGTCATTATTTTCATAAACACTCACACACACACACACACACAAATATATATCTTAAAGATGTTGTTGAGTTTGGTATATACGATGGTAAGATTGTGCTGCGTCAATCTTAAAACAGAGAGGATCCGCATCTTTACTTGGTTCGAACATCGATAACTGTTGTGGAAAACGAGCAACTATCTTAGTCAACAAGGTTTAATAATACTACTAGTATTAAAAACATGCAGTATACTGTATATGACAAAATTCGAAACACGTATATCATATATGTTTCGAGTTACACACACACACGCACACAGACACACACACACATATATATATATATATATATATCCTGGTACATACACACACACATTTATATATATATAATAATAAGGTGGATCAGTAAGCCTGTAATCCCGTATAGTTTAAACTGAATTTTGATCTGAAATTTTCACTGTATAATGTTTGATCGAGGTGGTTCATCAAGAAGCATTAGATTAAGTGCCTTGACAAAGAAGGATATTATGTTGAAAAATAAAAATTTTCTGCATAAATTTCTAAAAAAATATCTTTCTCCTATAGTGTTATTGCTTAATTGACGTGAGGGAATACGCGTTATCTTTATAGAGGTAGGAAGATTATGGTGCGCCAATCTTTTAAGTTAGATGGGTGGGGATAAAATTCATGATTGCATTATAGAAAAGTAAGAATTATCTTCTGTGGTTTTCAATGATTAAAAATAAATAGACTACAGAAATAAATATTACCTCTATCCCATAACAGTTGGTACATTTGCATACATATTTCATATGCTAAATGTACAAGTATTATGGGACAAAGGTAACATTATTTTCCTATCATTGTCCCATAATAGTTGGTACATTTGCATACACATTTCATACGATAAATGTACTCGTATTATGGGACAAAGGTAGCATTATTTTCCTATTATTGTCCCATAATAGTTGGTACATTTGCATTCACATTTCATACACTACTAAATGAAATATTATAGGACGGAGACAGTAATGAATATAGAAAAAAAAAAAAAAAAAACAGAAAGAAAATGCACCTCACCGTGGAGCTGTGGCTTGTAAGGTATTCACCTAATTCATTACTACAATAGTAGATTCACTTCTTATTGGGAACTCAGTATATGTGGCCTCCTACCAGACACAAATAGATTTAGCAATTAACTGTATCCTGTTTCATTGATGAAATAGTTACGTATTTTTCACTAAAGGTAGAGTTCGGTTTCAAGCCCAGGTAAAAGCGAGGGCTATGAAATGCTGAGTTTCTAATCGGCCGACGGACACATACAATCAATTACAGCTAGAGTTCGGTTTCAAGCGAAGGATATGGGATGCTGATTTTCTAAATCGGCCGACCAACAGACACTCAACTAGTGCTAGAGTTCGGTTTCAAGCCCAGGTAAAAGCGAAGGATATGAGACGCTGATTTTCTAAATCTGCCAACAAACAGACACCCAACTAGTGCTAGAGTTCGGTTTCAAGCCCAGGTAAAAGCGAAGGATATGAGATGCTGATTTTCTAAATCGGCCGACAGACAGACTTAATTTTTGGAAGTAATTGGCGCAAACCCCAACACCCCATTAATTTCATTAAACAAATAAATAAAAAACGGTGGTGGTGGTGGTAGAAAGAAAGAAGAAATACAAAATCGAATATATCCCCACTTCTCAACGACAGGACGACTTCATCGATAAGTTAAATAATTATTTGTAAACTGCATTCCTTTCCTCCTTTTTCATGTTTCTCAGTCAGAAGATGAAGATCCTCTGTCACTCCCTCTGTTTATCCATTCCTCCCTCTTGCTCACTCCCCCTCCCAAGCTCTCCTCTCTCTCTTTCTCTCTTTTCCTATCCAACACGTTTGTCTTGATTACATAACATTATAATAAAAAGGATGGAATGAGTAGTTTATTAGCGGAGCTTTTGAAACAGTCCCAAAGATCTTTGCAAAAGAAACAGGATTGAAAATCCGAAGATCGAAAACTGCCTATACGACAGCATTACTAAAGACAGCAGCACCGGTGAGATTTGCTGTCACTTTAACTCCAGCAACGGCCACCACATACTGCAGATGCGAGATCACAAGCAGTGAATAATAATAATAATAATAATAATAATAATAATAATAATAATAATAATAATAAGAAGAAGAAGAAGAAGAAGAAGAAGAAGAAAAGGAAGGCTTGCCGTCACTTAATCTCAAACGAGTGATACTTTCTCCTTGAAACTGCCATGCCCCTTCAGGACATAGGCGATTATGGCTCTCCACAGATTCCTCTTCTTTATTATATGTGAATTGCCAAGCTTTCTTGGGAAAGATAGTGGAGTGGTTCCCCCGGTACCTTCTTCATATTCAGCGTTTTCCTTCTCTTAGATTGGTTACTAGTCAGGGTACTGATGCGAAAACACAACAACAACAACAACAACAACAACAACAACAACAATAATAATAATAATAATAATAATAATAATAATAATAATAATAATAATCAACATCTTCATGTACGGAGGAAACTTGTCACTACTACTACTAATAATAATAATATAGATAGTTTTGAAATTTAGTAGACTTGATGATGATGATCGTCTTGAATTATGGAGGAAAATTGTTACCATAATAATAATAATAATAATAATAATAATAATAATAATAATAATAATAATAATAAATAATGACGAGGGTGGTCCTGACTCCTGATGTAAAGAGTCTTGTCATTTTATCACTTGTGACGGTTATCAGATACTACTGATGCCAAAAAAAAAAAAAAAAAATGAAAAAAAGAAAGAAAAGAAAATGAAAAAAGAAAATGAAAAAAGAAAAAGAAAAGAAAAAAAAAGGTGGGTGAATAGCAACAACAGCAATAATAATGACATGCAAATTATGACAACAATCACTGCTACATCTACATTCTGGTGTAACGATCCCCTTTGTTACTACTACGACAAATCTAGCTGGAATTGGCCTGTGTACGCGTCCACCTCTTTGTAGCATGGCCGAGGAAGATGTTTGATAGAACCACGAACCAATGTCACCGAGTTGATTCTAAATCATTAATTAATGTCTGTCCACTCCTATGAAATAGATAACAGCCAGTCGAACAAAACAAAACAAAACAAAACAAAAACAAAAAAAATAAATAAAAAAATCAAATCAAAACAAAACTAGACATTATCGAAGTTTATTTACAATGCTAGTCCGGCGACTATTGCTTCGAAGCGAGAGTACCTTTACACAGCCGTTGTTGTTGTTGTTGTTATTATTATTATTATTATTATTATTATTATTATTATTATTATTATTATTATTATTATGTGCTGGAGATCCGGACCATCCCCCCTTCCGATCTCCAAAAGATATTTAATTATATTCAATGTTCACGGAGAAAATATGATCACGGATTGAGCACGGCACAGAAAGAAAGGGGGAGTAGGAGTAGGAGGTGAGGGAGAAGAAAAAGAGGAAAGAGAAAACAAAAGAAGGAGAAGGCGAAGAAGAGCGGAAAGACGTGAAGCAGATTGAAAAACAGCGAATAGAAAAAATAGAAAAGAGTAGAAGAGAAAAAGAAAGAAGAAAAGGATGAGGAAGAGTAGTAGTAGTAGTAGTAGTAGTTGTAGAAGAAGAAGAAGAAGAAGAAGAAGAAGAAGAAGAAGAAGAAGAAGAAGAAGAAGAAGAAAATGAAGAATAAAGAGATGATGAAAAAGAAGTAGAAGAAGAGGAGGTGGAGGAGGAGGGGAAGTAGATAGAATAAAAAGGGAAGGAGTAAGAAAGTGAAAAAGAAAAGACAGACATAACGAAGATGGATAAGAATAAAGAATAAAGAAGGAATATAAGAGAAAAAGTGGAGAAAGAGAAAAAAAAGGAAGAGAGAGAAAACAAAGAAGTGAAAAGGATGAAGAAGATGAAGGAAAACAGAAGGACCTGAATGACTGATTTGATTTTACGGCTTATCAACCATTTGCAGGTTATTTAAAGCCAAAAAGTATTTTTAGATCATAACATTATTTTTGTAAGAATGATTTAGTCCTACTAATTAATCCATATTTGGGAACGAAGAGAGGTGGGTTCACGCCTTTGCGTCTAAAGGAATATAACGAAGCAAAATTGAACTTGAACTTGAACTTGGCTCGCCTTTTAACAATTCCAAGTCGTTATCCATTACACCACCCGCACGTCCAAGCTTACAGCAGCTAGTAATGTCCAGGCTCGACGTTGCCTAACTTTGGTGATCGTACGGGAACCGGTGTTTCAACGCTATGCGGTCATAAGCCGCAGAAGGAAAGGAAAAAAGATGGTGAAGTATACATAGAAAAAAATGAGGGGTAAAAAAGGGAAGAAGAAGAAATAGGAGGAGGAGGAGAAGAAGAAGAAGAAGAAACAACGCTAACATTTTTAAAATCCCAGTTAAAATACATTTTTAAAATAGATTAAGAGCGCATGTAAATATAAATATAAAAGTGAACAGTAATAATTATATATATATATATATATATATATATATATATATATATATATATATATATAAAATTGAAGATACACAGTGCTTTGATTGCGTTTAGCATGAAACAGCCTGTCGCCTCTAAGTGTTAACTTGAATCTTCACTTTTATATTACACAAACTCTATCTCTGATATTGAGCACTTTATCCCATAAATATAGCACATATTAAGAGTACATTTCTTCATATATATATATATATATATATATATATATATATATATATATATTAACATGTTTAAAACCACTTAGCTGCAATAAAGTTAATTTCGTTTTTTGCATTATCTTGTATATTGCATAATGCACTATCTTTTTGTTATTTTATCAGTCTTTATTCACACATGATTCATCGTAACAAAATTGTTGCCATTGCTAAATTAGCAGCCATTGTGACAGTATTTGTGCAGTAAATTAGGCTTAGAATATGGGCAAAAATCTGTCAATATCAAACTTATAGGTTTTACTGATAAGGAGGTAGGAAAAAAAGATTCCAATAAATTTAAATTTGATTTGAAATACAACAAAGTATTTTGCTTATTGGAAATATTAAATTTATTCTATTAGCTTGGAATTAAACTTGAAACTAAATCTTCAAGAAAGATTTCTCGTTTTTTTAAAAATGTACTTAAAACTTAGATAACACTTTTTTTGAAGTAGTACTACTACTATAGTGATTTTAATCTTAACTAGTATCCCATAATTTAGTCCTTGTCCCATACTAAACTAAATAAGGAAAATTGTTAGCAAGATTGTCTTGTTTCAGAAAAAAAAAAGAAGCTAAGTAAAAAATTATAAATATCTAATTAGTCTTGAAAATCTTTTCTTTTCCCAGAAAATTTGAGTTACACGGAGGGCTCAAATTGTGGTTTTACGCAATGGCGGCAATTCTGGAATTAGTGTAGAAGTAGATTGTAGCAAAACATCTGTGCACATTGCTGTCGAGAATTTTCAAAATCCAAGAACATTTACTAACAAGGGAAGAAGTGGAAATCTAAGGAAACCCAGTGCTTTTGATGCTCATTAGATGAGGTGCATTGTCACACGATCCTCAACAAGTTCTTGTGAGAAGATACACGCTGCTTTGATTCAAAATGTTTCAAGTGCTAGTTCTATGTGTGTCCAAAAATTACGAATCTTTTTCATCATGCTTCCATTTGATCAAAAGCCGACTAATATATGATAAATATCAGAAATCTTATTAATATTATTATTATTGTTTTTCTATCTCTCGAATTTCTTTTCGCGACCTGTTATATCTACATATTCAGAAGCACCCTTGGACAATCTTTCTTTAACACCATCCGGTAGCAAGGTTTCAGACCGTGAGATTGTATGTTTTGAGGAGCGTGGATCAACCTCAAACTTAATTCTCACGGCGTCTGAGAATTAAGTTTGGTCTGAATCATTCCAACCGGATCGTAAACCACGGCTAAAAGCAGCTCTGGATTCCAATAAGACTATGTTATAGTGGAACACACCTATTCTATAGTTAATAGACTCTCCCACCTATAATAAGTAGGAGTAGTAAGAGTAACGAGGCAGTCGGTCAGTTGATGCTGGACGACAGTTAGTCGAATACTAAAGTATCAGCGGCCACAACTAGATTACTCTGCGTTATACCTATTGTATCAAGTTCCTAACGTTTTGTACGTCGAACCTATTTTAGGACCGACTTAGTACAAATACAAGCCTCCACTGTGAAACCACTACATAACAGTCTAGCAACACGAAATCTCGATAGCTGACGACTGGGGCAAAGTTGTTTTCTGATGAATCTACTCGGCAACAATTCGTTATGCGTAGAAGAAATATTAGAAAACATCCTGGTAGGGGCTTTGATGAAAAGTACACAATTCAGACTATGCAGTTCCGACCAAATATCTACAGACTGTTTCGCAGCTCTGCAATGCGACTAGACGCCCGAATGCTTCAAGCCTGGATCGAAACTCGACTGATTTATTATCGTCGCACGGTCTTCGCCTACGCCCTGAAAGGACATAGCACATAAAAAGAAAGAAAGAAAGAAGTTCCCACCAAACGAGATGATTTGGGGAGTGATGTCCAAATCTGGAACTCTTGGATTGTATTCCTTACCAAAAAAAAAAAAAAAAAAAAAAAGAAAAAAGGAAAGTATGTGGAACTATTGCAGGAGAAAGTGGAAACTGCATATGCACATTCCATCAGTGCACAATATTTATGCATAATGGTACTCTATGCCACTGGTCAAAAGTCGTTCAGAATTATTTGAACAGCATCAACGTGACAACAGTGGATTGGCCAGGGAACAGCTCAGATCTGAAATCAATTGGAAATTTACGGGAAAAATGGTCGAAAACAAAGTTGCAGCAAATCAATATTATTAGTACTGAAATACTGAGAGAAACTGATAAAGAAGTCTGGATAAAAGAAATTCCTGTAACAACTTGATTCTCAGAATGCACCTACCGTAGCCTTCGTTCTTGGTATTGACGATAAACTACATCCAGTTGCAAAGCCTCTGATTGGGAGATTGGAGGGAGCAACTATCAGGTTGGTGCAAAAATATTGACGTAATAATGTCGTTTTTTGACGTATTTTTTAACGTCAAAAAACGACATTATTACGTCATTATTTTTGCACCAACCTGATATTAAGGTTCCGGCTATGAGCAAAGAGTGAAATCCCAATCAAAAAAAAAAAAAAAAAATTTCGGCATTAAATGACCCATGAAGAGTTGATATACCGTTAAACAAACAAATCAATTAATAAAATCCGACCGTATCCAATAAAAAACGAAAGAGATCGTACAAAATACAGACCGTCGAACTGCTTGATCTGAAATGAATAGAGAACATTGTCCTATACAAATCTATGTGTAAAATTTTCTCCTTCTGTCATACATTACTTGTTACTGTAGTGATGTTTAATTTAAGTTATTAACATTACAAGATAGTCTTAAATTTTTGTTAATGACTGTTGAATCAAAAGTAATTTCCCTTTTTCGTTTAGCAACTATCAGCTTTGGTCTTTTTCGCTAAGAGTATTGGGAAGTTAATACTCCAGCTTGCTGACTTCCCCTAACTTTTCTAAGTGTCGGCATATGCTTTATTCTGATATGTTTAACATCGTTGCTAATCCCCGACTACTTTGCCGTGCATTACTTTTCCAGTAATTACTTCAGAGCTTCACCATCAAAGCCTGACGAACGCCTACGACTCTGTCGTCGTCTTCCAATGACGTTTCTCCAGTACAAAACTATGTTAAACGTTTTTCTATTTGCCGGTCAGTTAGGATTCCATGATTATAAAAACGACAAATTTTCCTGAAATATCTCACCCTTGACCGAACTACCATCACAGTCCTAGGTATGACGATAAACTACATCCGGCAGGAAGGGAGCTTTTTTTTATATCGGGAGCTTGGAGGTTTTGAGGAGCATAAAACCAACTCTTACATGCTGTTGTTCTCAGGTTCACCCTGACCAGGTGTTGTAGCACCTGTTAGGCCCCCAACTATGGGCAGATAATGAACCTCCAAATAGAATAGTATGGAAGTATAAAAATTCATTTTATAGTAAAAATACCAGCAGTACAATTTTACATAAAAAAGGACCAACAATGCATATTTATAATAAAATGACCAACTATGCATTTTTAAGGCAGAATGGCAAGAAATGCTTTTTATCTGTAGTTGAAGGCATACAATTGCATTCAAATTATTTAGATTTCGGATTTAAATAATCCATAGAGGTTGATATGTCGCTAAACAAAAACAACCAAGATGAAAGAACTGTCTCATGACATTAATCCATATAATACCCTAATCCATTAATCCATATAATATCCTACAATTCCTTAAAAAAACCAAACTGTATTGCAAATTCTAACTTCAACAAATTTACAACATAAAACAGGCATATCATCGACTCTAGTAATGTATATGCACAAAAGCTGAGTATTATCTACCATGTATTCAATTGTGAAAGCAGAATAACATCTCATATTTTTATTAATTCAAAGCTCAGAAGAAAATTAAATTTCGGCATTAAATGACCCATAAATAGTTGATATGCTGTTAAACAAAGAAAACAATCAATCAACATGAACTATCACAATATTGAATGGCACTGAGAAGAAAACTTAAAAAAAAAAAAAAAATCTGCTCTTTTAATCATCTTGACATTTTTTTTGTCATCCATCAGAATGGCCGATGCTAACCTCCAAGTGAGCAAATCATTGCCTTCTTGGTCTGCCACTTTCTTTTGACATGACGTGGAATGATTCTAATGAATCAGTTGCTATGCTCGGAATGTCGGTTCACTATGGCTTTGCTAAACAATTTTTCTCGACAAACTCTATGTAGCACATCTATATGTCTACAATTTGTCCATGCATCGAATATTGTTGCCACATCTGGTTTGGGACTTCTGCTTTATATCTAGCGATTCTTAACAAAATCCAAAGCACCGGCAACTTTATCGGTCCTAACCTGGCATCTCGGCTTTAGTCACTTTCCTACCGCCGTAACGTTGCTTCCCTGTGCCACTTCTATAAATATTTTAACAGTAATAGTACTGAAGAGCTTTCATCTTTGGTACCACGACATCATGACTTTAAGCGCAGTACTAGATTGGCGGCTAGGTCTCATGATTACACTATATTGTTGAAACTGATAGTTGTAACAGTAAGTTCTATTCTAATAGTTTCTTCTTCTGTACCTGCTTTCCCGTCAATTACGATCTTAAAAAATTCAAATGCTGTTTCAATCTTCATTTCATTGTCATATTTATTTTTCTTTCACTCTCAGTAATTTCTTGCATTTAGTGACTTTTATTGTTCTTCTTTGTGTGAAATTATTAAATGAAGGTCACAAAGATGAGGTAAAGAATATCAGGGATAGAACGTGAGCAATGAGGAACATAAAAAAGGAAGGACAAGGTATACTTACAATCAGAACGAGACAGTTGAAATCTTTGGCAATGAGAAAAGAGGACTTAGAGAATATAACACTTGCAGGACATATTGATGGCAAGAGAAAACGGGAGAAACAACGAGTAACCTCCTCAACGAGTTTGTGTAAGTGTATGGCGGAACAAGGGGAGAGAGGGTGAGAGAAAGAGAGAGAAAAGAGAATATAAAGTCAAATCTTATTTTGAGCAACAAAAGCTCTGGAGAGCCATGATCGGCCAGGTTCTGAAGGGACTCGGCTCATTTACCAAAGATAGGAAAGATAGGATTATCCATCTAAGAAAATAAGGATAATTTCAGGTGTCAACTTTGGTATGCCGCTTGATTCCTCCCCTCCCCCGCTGCTGAGAGTCGGGGGACCATGAACAATTCCGCCAATGCTTTCCACTGTCTCCCCTGCCACGAACGTGCACTCCGCTAGCGTTTTCCCTGCTCAATATCTGTGGTCATCAGCCTGTCGTCTTTCCCTCGGTCTCTTGTTCTCAGCTCCCATGATGTGGGTGCAGAGGTTTTGGGCCCTGATGACATGGCCAAAGTATTGCAGTTTTCGCTTCCTTTTGATTGCAACCAACTGCACAGTTCATTTTGGTGTGTAAAAAAAAAATAAAAATAGATGCTAATTCTTTGAGAGTTTGATCCTCAATGGTAC
>OZ010601.1:65206099-65238599 GCA_963932145.1 Acanthosepion lycidas
TATCTTTTGTTTACAAATGTGTCAAAAAAATTGCCGATTTTAATGATTTTACTGAAAGCGAGTACAAAGTTGAGATATCAACATAATTTCTATTTGAAATACACCAGAGTATTTTGCTTACTGGAAATAGCAAATTTAATCATTTATCTTTCAATTAAAGCTAAAAAAAGCTTCAAGAATGCCTTTTCAATTTAAAAAATTAATTTTTAATTTTAAGTATCGAAAATTAGTGCAGGTAACTGATATATATATATATATATATATATAAAGTGAACATAGAAGTCAACACTTAGAGGCGAGAGTCTGTTTCATGCTAGCATGAAACAGACTGTCGCCTCTAAGTGTTCTATGTTCACTTTTATATTTACACACGCTCTATCTCTGATATTGACCACTTTATCCCATAAATATAGCACATTTTAAGACTATATATATATATATATATATATATATATATATATATATGACAATTCTTTAAGGTGTTTACATCTGTGGTGCAATTTCAATTTCAATATCAGGAATCAACACAAAGAGAAGTGTAACCCATTAAGAGCATGACATACAGCTCAATTTTTTTTCAAGGAGTGACAGTCAGTGTGTTATATATGTTGGAGAAGTTTGTAATGAACTGTTCTCGGCGTGGACTGGATGCATTTTTTGTTAGGAGTTATAGACAGTCTGTTAAATATATGGTAACGGTTATAATGAAACGTTTGACAAATCTTTTTTTTAGGAGTGGTATACAATTATATGGAGAAGATTGTAATGAAATCGTCTCGGCGTGGACTGAATAGATATATTTTGTTAGGTGTGGCCGAAAGTCTGTGAAATATGTTGAGAAGTTCTCGGTGCTGACTGGACATATCTTGTTCTTTTGTTAACAGTTACAGTCTGTTAAATGTGGAGAAGGTTGCGCAAACTGGACACAACTTGTATTTTGCTAGGGATGGAAGACAATTAGTTAAATGAATAGAAAATGTTGTAATAAATGATTCTCGGTGTGAACAGAAAGCTTGTTTTTGTTAGGAGTGGCAGACAATATTTTTTCATATGTGGGGAACGTCGTAATGAAGACTTCTCAGCATGGAATTGACAAATCGCGTTTTTTGTTAGGAGCGGCCGACACTCTTAAATATGTGTAGAAGGACCTGCCAGGCCTGCTAGAACTGCTCAGCAACCTTGATATATTCGGGAAAGATAGAACAATCAAGAACCTATAATGGCAGCAAACGGCATGCATTCGCATAGAGAATAAGCTCAGCGAATATACAAAAATAGGAATGTGTAAGGCAAGGGTGTGTCTTCTCACCGGACTTTTTCAACCTATACAGCGAGGTAATTCTGAGGGAACTGGAGATCCTTCCAGAATTCATCATTGGCGACCACAACCTTACCAACGTCAGATACGCAGATGACACGGAAAAGAAACTACAAAACCTTCTACAGAAGGTAGCGACGGAGAGCGAGAAGAAGGGACTAACTATAAACTACAAGAAGACAGAATTCATGGTCATCAGTAAAAGGATGAGCTCAAAATGCGATTTGCCTGTCGAGGACACCAAAATCCAACATGTGCGGAAGTTTAAGTATTTGGGAAATGTTCTGACGGAGGACAGTGGTTGCGTCTCTCTGAGATCCGAAGACGGATTGGGATGGCCAAGGATGTATTCCAGAGGCTGGACAGAGTACTGTGAAACAGGAGGATTTCTATGGTGACAAAGAAAAGAATACTGAGCTGCTACGTAACATATGTTCTCCTATACGGCAGCGAATGTTGGACGGTATCCTCAAGGACGAAGAAGAGACTCGAGGCCGCAGAGATGTGGTTCTACAGAAGGATGCTGATAACATCATAGACTGAGCATGTGAGCAACGATGAGATCTTGGAGAGGATGCAAACAAAGAGAAAGCTTATGCTTAACAGAAAGAAAAGGAAGATGAAATTTCTGGGAGACGTGATGAGAAAGGAGGGTCTGGAGAATCTGATACTCACGGGACGAATAAAGGGAAAAAGAGACAGGGGAATGCAGCGCATAACATACGTGGCGGGCTTGAGCAGGTGGATGGCGGAGTGTGGTCTGGGGGAGTTGGCAGAAACACAAAACCTGTTGAGAACCACAAGAGATAGGGAGAAGTGGAGGGCCATGATCGTCTACGTACTGAAAGGATGCGGCACATAAAAAAAAGAAAACAGAAGGTTGTAATGAACTGTATTCGTGGATTGGACACATTTTATTTTTTGTTAGGAATCGCAGACAATTGGTTAAATATATGGAAAGGGATTAACGAACATTTTTTTTTTACTTTTGGCTGGATACATCTTGCTTTGTGTTAGGAGTTGTAAACATTCTGCTTAACATGTGGAGTAGTTTGCAATGAGTGGTTCTCACCATGGATTGAATACATTTCGCTTTTTGTTAGGAGTGGAAGACACTTTGTTAAACATGTGGAGAAGTTTGTAATGAACTATGCCCAGCGTAGACCGGGTGCATCTTTTTAAAAAAAGTTTCTTAGTAGTGGTGGCGCTGACCATCATTTAAATATGTGGAGAAGGTTGCAATAAATTGTTCTCAGCCTGGACTGAAAAATTTGTTAGGAATGCCAGTCTGTAATTATATATATTTAATTAATATTCAACGAATACAAGGCCCAAGAGCCATTCAAGGTAGAGGGTTGCTGTGTGGTGTTGTGTTAGCGTAAGTAGCAAAAAGTGAAGTTCTTGGAGATAGTTATTTTCCAAGCGTAGTTTAGATGTGGCACAAGGCCGATAGGATGGGGTATCTACTGAGGATCGAACTCACTTTTTTTTTCAGTTGTAACTGATCTAGCGAGACAAGCTTGCTAACCATTACACCACATCGAGGTGCCCTAAAGTTCTTGGAGATATGCAGGAAAAATAACGTCTAACAACAGAGCGGTCAAGATTTAATTAATTGAATAACATTTCGGGGGCGTTATAAAATTTAGAAATAGAAAGAAATGGAAACCCAATCCTAAACAGGAAACAAGAGATAAACATCTACACCTGTTCAAAAGACCAAGGAGGAGTGTGAACCGGACGATAAGCAAACATATCTGCGACTATTGAGAAAGGAAAAAATAATTTATGAATAAATTTCTCGGGTCAGTGTCAGAAGAATAGTTGAAGTAGGCTTTAGAAGGAACCGGAAACGCAATCCTAAACCGGAAACAATAAATAAATCTCTACTCCTGTTAAAAAAAGAAAATGGAGAGGAGTGTTAACCGGACGATAGGCGAACCTATCTACTCTTTCACAGATTAGGCGGAAACGTAAGGAATATGCGAAGAAGGTTGTAATGAATTGTTCTCAGCATGGAGTGGACATCAGTTGTTTTAAGATTTTATTTTACCCAATTGATTCTCTAAGAAATAAGTTCAGGTTAATAAAAAAAGAAGGAATATTTAGCGCCATGCTCAAATTTTTCACCACTATATATCGTGCAAAAATGATATAACCTGATGCAGATGAAGTGGCACACAAGCAAATAATCTGTCTCTATTTCTGAGATGAGGTATTATGTACATTATTTACATTATTCGGACTATTGTCTTCATCTTTGTCGCCATATTTATTACAAGGATTCGGACTTTCAGTATCTGTGGATATTTCTGAGATGAGGTATTATGTACACTATTTACATTATTCGGACTATTGCCCTCATCTTTGTCGCCATATTTATTACAACGTTTCGGCCGTTGTACGCTTCGGCCTTCTTCAGGTGGTTGGACTGTAGAACTGAACCCTTTATTTCGCTCACTGGTGTAGACTGTTCTAGTTGCACGTGCCATGTATAATGTCAGTTATCAACTGTTAATTCCCCTCTCCAAGTTCTCCACTGCCTTAACCGGGTATTGAACTCATACTCTTTGGGTTCTGTCACTGCATCTAACTGACGCCTTTATCCACTGTGACATGTGTCTTTGAGGACAACTGACATCCATTAAACATGGCACGTGGAACTAGAACAGTCTACACCAGTGAACGAAATAAAGGGTTCAGTTCGACATTCCAACCACCTGACGAAAGTCGGAGCGTACAACGGCCGAAACGTTGTAATAAATATGGCGAAAAAGATGTGGAAAATAGTCCGAATAATATAAATAGTATAAACAAAATTATTTTTAAGGATCTTAATTTCCAAGAAGAAATTGTCCTTTGGGACACCTTATACGTTTTGATAGACATTTTCTTCCTAAAAAAAATTGTGAGCCAATTTTTCATGATACTTTCGTATATCGATCGTGATCTGACTGTAGAAGTTATTTAAATATTCCACACTTTGTGAAATGGAAGAGTTGCTTGAAAGAAAGATCCTTATTTCTGGAGAGACATAAATTGCAAAAAAAAAAAAAAAAAAAAGAAAAGAAAAGAAATTAGAATCAAAAGGATAGATCTGGATGTGCATGCGAAGCAAGTGCTAATCTCTGCGGAATCGGGAAGTTGACTTCAACGTTTCTTACCCATCCAGCCTCCTAATGTATCTATGCACATTTTGACTCAACAAACTCTTTCCCTTATTTTTTTTTCTTTCTTTCTTTAAAGGTTTATTCAATCGCATAATCTCGCGTCCGTGTGTTCGATTATCTACCGATCAACATCCATAAAGAATTTTTTCAGTGATAAAATGATGGAGAAAGAAAAACAAATGTCTGCTTTTTCATGCGATAGCATTTATTTAACAAGAGAATTCTCCAGAAATGTGTATGGCTGTCCGCTCGTATCTGTGAATGTCTATCTACTAGGATGTCTAGTAAATCCCTGTTGTAGATGCCTGCTCGGTCACAGTTGTGGCTTATACTGCAACAATGCTAGGCAGAGCTTAGATGCAGTTTCTGTGGGAGATTGCATAATCTAGACTGTTCACCAATTTCGTCAACGCCAATATTCTCAAAACTGGTCAGAATAAAAGTAAAATATACTTAATATTATAATAAAAATGATAATAAAATTTTCATATAACATATATAGTACTATTCCACATATTTCTAAATATGACTATTATACATTGCTATCGAGATGAGTTGGTTGTTTTGTTTAGTAGCATATATACCTCTTTGGGTTACAGAACACTAACTATCAATTAAAGTTACACCACTACTAACCATGGGTATATCATACCCGATTTTGAAAATATCAAAAAAAAAAAAAAAAAAAAAAAAATAAATATAAATCTTTATTTGAAATATTTTACATGCAGGCACTTCAAACTTTGTACTTTGAATTAACATTAATAGGAACTGAAAAAAATTATTTAGGTAAGAAAATCAGGTACTGAAAATTGTAATTAAAAATAAGAAAATTTGTGCTGGGTACTATGGGTACCCATGGTTAGTGTTCGAGGGTTAATATCAAAATCTAAATATTTTGTACGCCATTTTATTTTTATTATATTCTTTTATATTATATTCTTAATGATACAAATTTTGCTAATTAATCCATAGCTGGAGGGAGAAGAGATAAATTCATACCTTTACCAAAGGCAATTTGCGCGTAAGTGGATATAAAGGGAATTGGAACCCGGCGCTCTGATTGACAATTCCGCGCCATTATCCATTACACCACCCGCGCATTTAAGCCTACAGCACCTGGTATTCCAAAGTAGTCACCCATCTAGGTACTGTCTAGGTTCGACGTTGCTTATCTTCGGTGATCGTACAAGAACCGGTGTTTCTACGTGATGTAGCCGTAAGCCTTTCTGTCTAGGATCAGAGTGTAGAATCTGTCCAGCCCGCAACGCAATCAAGTACACTTTCTGATTTAAAATCTCTATTATTTTTATTATTTGATTCGTATGAAGTCTGTTATCTGTTCGGCTCTTCTAAGTTGAAATCAATTGCTCTTTTTAATCAGGAAATCTGGAAGGAATTAAGAAAATTAAAGAAAGAAGAGAAAAAATAAAAAAAAAGAACGGTTTTAAGGATGAATAGGTGGGGGATGGGGAGAGAAGTATGGAGATGAACACAAAGAGAACCAGGTGATATTACATTTCAGTCAGTTATGGGCCATGCGGGATACACACTCAGGCGATCATGTATCTTTCGATACATGACTGACGCGGCCGGTCAAACCGGTCTGTCCTACTATTTACCCATAGCTGGGGGTGGGGGAGAAGAGGATCCATACCACTCCCAAGGGTATTAGCACGTAAGTGAATTTCAGTCAGTTATGTGACATGCGTGACACACGCTTAGGCGATCATGTATCTTTCGATACATGACTGACGCGGCAGATTTTTTCCCCGCAGTAGGTTGCCATTTCTATCTGCGGTAGACCAGTTGCCATCCAAGGCTATAGAACTCGGTCTGTCCTACTATTTACCCATAGCTGGGTGGAGGAGAAGAGGATTCATATCTTTCTAATGGGTATTAGCACGTAAGTGAATGCAAGAGATTCGACTGGAATTCGAACTCGGCTCTCCAATTCCTCAATCCAAGCCAAGAATATATATATATATATATATATATATATATATATATATATATATATATATATATATATATATATATATATATATATATATATATATATAAATCTGCCCTGCTACTAACCCACAGCTGGAGGGAGAAGAAGAGGATTCATACGTTTCCCAAGTGTATTATTAGGTTGGTGCAAAAATAATGACGTAATAATGTCGTTTTTTGACGTTAAAAATACGTCAAAAAACGACATTATTACGTCATTATTTTTGCACCAACCTAATAGTACTTAAGTGAATGTAATGGATTCGACTGTAATTCGAACTCGGCTCTCCGATTCCTCAATCCGAGCTGCTATCCATTACTCCACATTGACTTAGAATTGCTATTGCTTTTACAGTTTGATTCGTGTGAACGGTGCTTATGTTTTTTTTTGTCTTGTTTTTCTTTCCTTTTTTTTTCTCACTTTTTAACTTTCCTAAGTAAAATCATTCTTTACTCTTTACCTTCTTTCTTTTCTCAATTCCTTCCAGCTTACTTGAGAGAGAGAAAAAAAAAGGATACATGGGTGGTGTAATGAACAGTGTTTCGGAATTAAAAATCGGTAGGTCCAGGTTCAAATTCCATGCGAGTTTCTTACATTCACTTAAGTGCAAATACCCTTTGGGAAAGATATAAATTCATCTTTTCTTTTTTCTGGCAAGTCATTTTTGAAACCGTTTTATTGCACTCAGTTTTAAGTTGGGTTTTCACATGATAAATAACGACACAAAATATTCTTTTCCAAATCTTTACCATTTTTTTTGAGGAAACCAGTTTAAAGATTAAGTTTAGGTTCAAAATCGTTAACATTTCATTCCGCTGATCAGTGAAAGCCTTATAGCACTGTGTTATTAGGTTGGTGCAAAAAATAATATCGTTTTTCGACGTTAAAAAACGATATTATTTTTGCACCGACCTAATATATATAGAAATAAAGTGTCTCTGACGACACTTGAGTTTGAACATAGATCGCCAGTGAGCAAACACAGGGGATCCCATTATTGAATTAAGTAGATCACGTGATCATATAGGTAAACGCATAAATAGAAAGTAGCATGATGTCTAATTGATAGCTATATTCTACACTATCGTCTATTACTATATGGATCACTCTTTCTATTCTATCCTCTATTACTACACGGATTACTATTTGGTAGTTACTTTTCGATCGAGTTTTATTAGTGCGAGTGTTATTCGAAGGCGTCTGACAACAGTATTGTTCAACGGCGTTACTATAGTTGTATCTGCGATTACAAAGTCTCTACTACAACGAGCATTACGAAACGGACAACGGGTATTCGTTGACCTTACAAAAATGGCAATGAGGGCTCGTTGACATCACAAAACACAGCCTTATAAAAATTATAATTTTTTTATGAGCATTTCACCCCAAGCAAGGCTGGAAGACGCAAGGGGTTACATAGGATTTGAAGCGAGAGCAGATAGGAGTGATAGAGGAAAGGATGAAGAGAATGATAATAGATAGATCAAGGCAACTGGAGACGTCGATTGACATTACATTTGAATAGTTGGAGATTATAGCTATCAGGGAAACAGGAAAAGGGATGGGAGTTCCACAGGCGAGAGGTGCGAGATATGAAGCTATTAGAGTAGAAGAGACGGCTACATTTAAAAGTTTCTACAGTGAAAGGGTGAGAGCGGGATGTCAACCTCGTAGGATGCTTGAATTCATGAAGCCTGGGAACCAGCGAAAGCAGCTCATCGGAGCAATTACCATGAAAGTATTTGTAAAAAAAAGACAGAGAGAGGCGACGGCACGTCTGTGAGAGAGCGACTGCAGACGAGATGCCAGATCACGGCTAAGTTTTACAAATTGTATATGGACAAGATGCATGGCACAAGTACATTGTTATTAAATCATTGTGCCATCAGATAAGACCTTTATTTACTTCAAAGGAACATTATAATGAGCAGTTTAGCTATGATGTAATATGTTATACAGTACAGTAGTTTTAGTGTGATTTTCAATAAACAATGCAAATTTTAAAACATTTTGTCTTATAATTTGTGCCTAGCAGGATTATGGTGTTATATACACTTTATCTACTTTTGGCTTTTATTAATTATGATCTAACAAATGATCACTGCCCCAATGAGGATCGAACTCGTTGCTCTGTAGTAATAGCAATGGATAATCTTAATTGTTAACGCACATGTTTTTTTTTTTACGGATTCAACTAGTTGTTTATTAATAGTCATCATTGACACACCTACATACACTCTCACACACTCACGTGCGCGCGCACACATACAAACACATGTACGCACACAGAACAGATGAACACATATATGCGCATAGGTAAAAGCGTACACGTCTACAAATATGTTCTCTTACACATATACAGCGAAACATACATATACATCAACACATACAAAGTAAAACATACACGAAAACTGAAATGCATGCACACACACAGACGCGCGTGCGCGCGCTCACACACACACACACACACACACACACACACAAAAGCTGAAAGACGTACATACACAAACACGGAAACACATGTGTTTACAAATTATGGGATATCATCCCAAATACAGTTTAGACTATCCCTTTGAAGTTGTAAGAGCGTAATAGATATTTGTGGAAGATAACGGTCAATCCTAGAACTTGAACAGGTTAAGATTATAGTGATCGAGGAAGCATCCCGCTGAGAGTTGGAGAAGGACCCAAGTTTAATACTCAATAGGAGTAAATAGGTTCGTCAATACTTTGGTTCACATTCCTCCTTGATCCTTTGATCAGGAGATGTTTATCTCCTAATCTCTGTTTAGGATTAGGTTTCCAGTCCCTTTTAAAGTCTTCTCGTTCTCCTCCACTACCAGTAAGCCCTTGCGTCTTAGTGGAATTATTACCTTGCTTGGGGTGAATTGATTAAAACAAAATCCTATTAATTATATGAACCATGAAATATTAATATTCTGTTAACCATGAAATATTTTAAAAGGGGAACAGAATTTAACATTTGAGATTAAAACCTGTTTGTCATTCCTCTCTCATCAGAGCTCAATCGAGGACAAGAAATGTTCACCCTGGCTAAAGTCAACAACACCAGAGATAAATTGTTGAACTAGCTAAATGCAACCGTCATTTCTATTACTTACTTCCCTACAATCTTCAAAAATGTCAATACAATGTCAATCGCCATCTGTCTTCTAGAAACGCGTTCGTTTACTATCCTTTTCCTCACTTCTCATCACTAAAACATTTTAATTCTCTTTCACTCCCTGCAAGCTCCTGCGTCCTAGTGGCATTATCGCCTTCCTTGGGGTGAAACGATTATATATATATATATATATATATATATATATATATATATATATATATATATATATATGACAAACTGAAAAGTTTATTTGTGTTGCGTTTCGTCCCTCAGGACATCATCGGACTAAATTTGTTTTGTTGGGAAGGCAACACATACGCACGACAGAGGAGTTCTGGGAATTTTAGAATTTTTTTTATCTATAGAAGATCTACCAGGAATGGTGAAATGTTGTAAGAGCCAAGGCGCAAATTTATTGTAGATGACATTGCGATTAAGGCACTCTTTAGACATTTACGTCGTAGTGAATTATTTTTCTCTTTTGATCAGAGTAGCTTTTTTTATGTCAAAATTCCAGCCAGTCTCTTTACAGTGGCCAACCAGCGCATTTGATGTATTGTTTTGTAAAATCTCTTTTGTGTTTATATAATCTTTTATTTAGATTCCTTGATGTTTCTCCTATGTATTTTTTGTGCCAATTATTACAGGTGATGGAGGAAACTCCTCCTTCAGGTTTTATGTTATTGTTTTCTTCAGTATTGACGAAGTCTTTCATTCTTTAATATTGACAAAGTCTTTTATTGTTTTGGCTATAGTAGTAACAATTTTTATGTTGAGTTTAGATTGATTCTTTTCGATTGTAGATGTGTTAGAGTTAGCCGGCAGGATAATATATATTTTTTGATTCCTTGGTTTTCTCAGGAGGGGTCGCTTTTTTGCTTTGGAATATTTTATGGGTTTTTTGTTTCACATTGAATATGAAATAATTAGGGTACTGGAGGAGTTTGAAAATGTTTTAATGCATTTCCCCTCTTCGTGTAAATAATCCGTGCTGCATATTCTTAGTGCTCTTAGGTATAGAATCCAATGATTCTCCCGGATTTTATTTTGTTGTTATTACGAGAATAGAAATTTACTAGGTCGTTTTTGTTGGTTGATTTCCTGCGGATTTCAAGATTTAAACTGTTGTTAACGCCGTTTAGCTTGGTATCTAGGAAGGGTAGGGAATTGTGTTCTTCAATTTCGTATATAAATTCAGTTGCGTGTTCGTCTTTGTTTAGTTGATCGACAAGGTCAGGTTAATCAGTATTACGGGGATATATAAGTAGAGCATCATCAATATAACGAAAGTATGTTAATTGTTTGGGTAAAATATTTTGGAAAGGACCGGATTCGAGAAATTTTAAGAAGATACATGCCATGACTACACTAAGTGGCGATCCCATTGGTAACCTAAATTTTTGTTTTTAAATGTGAAGTAGCATTGATTAGCGATGAAACGGCAGATGTTTATTATTTTAGCTGTTGGTATAGAGAGTTTTTCTATTTCTTGTTTTATTTTTTATTTACATAAATTAAATTGGTTTAATTAATTAGTAGACGATTTTCATATTTTAATCGTGTACAAATTTCTTCTACCTGTTGACCATGTTTGCCGTAGTCAAAGAGATTTTTTAGGAGATTTAGGTATTTTTCAACCTGGGACGTTGGTGCAGAGGGTTTTCTTTCAAGATTGGTCATGCGTTTGACGATCATGTTCATTTCCCTTAGTTTTTCAACTAGACTGCATAATTCTTTATATGAGATAAACTGATTGTTCCAAGGAGTGGGGTTAGAATTTTTGTTATGGATTTCCCCCGGTTTTTGCTCAGGCTATACCTGAGATGATGGGGTGCATTATGATATCAGTTTTGTGGGTTTTAGGGTGACCGTAAATTCTATGCGATATTCTATGGGCCTGTACCACGATTTGTATTCACTTTAAATTATTTTCCTGATTTCCTAGTACAATTTTTGTTTCGTCAGTTATTTTTTGTTCGTTTATTTTTTCGTATGTCTTGGTATCGTTGAGTAGTGTGTTCTTTTTTTCTATATATGTATTCTTATTCGCATGTCAGAGGAAGTGATGTAGACTTCTTGTCGTGCGCATGTGTAGTCTTACCAACATAACAAATTCAGTCCGATAAAGCCCTGAAGAATGAAATGTGTCACTAGTAAACTTTTTCCACTTTGTCATACTATTTCCCCCAATACTGTTCTTGATATATTAAAATACATGTCGTCATCTTATGCTTCATTTAATGAATGGAGCACTCTGGCTAACTGTCGTTTGTTTACATTCATAAAAAAATTCTCTAGAATTCGCCATTTTAACCAGCCGAGTGCTGATGGCTTAGGGGTAGAAACTCCGACGTTTCGATCCTGGCTTGAAGCATTCGGATGTCTAGTCGCACTGATGAGCTGTGATACAGCGAAACAGGACTATATTTGGATGACAGACACACACAGACACACACACACACACACACACACACACACACTTATACATATATATATATATATATATATATATATATATATACATAAAAAGACAAGACATTTTATTCATGTTTTCCTTTACAGGTACACTCTATCTGAAAATAATTTACACACATACACACACACACACACACACACACACACACACACACACATATATATGTATATAAACATCAAAGGCTAATGATAGTTAAGCGTAAAACTACTCTATTTATTTAGAGGTGGCTGGAAGTACTTTATATAAACTGACTCAAAAATTCACTGTGGCCCTTGCATGCTTAGCTATCGCAGATACAAATATATTAACGCACCTATGCAAATTGTTCAAACTGCATTTCCGAATAGTGGTTGCTATATGCTGATTAAACCTTGCTTCAAACCTCTGACTCGCTCTTCCCGTTATAGTCAGCGTCGCACTGACATTTATAATATTAAATTACAGGATAATATGATTCGGAAGTAGAAAATCCTTTCGGCTTTTTACACCAGCACAAATTTGCCTAACAATTCTGGTAATAACATCATCAATGTACGTTACATGCAAGTAAACAAGATACTACCGGAGGCTGATGAGTATGGATTTTATAAATTGTGGCATTTGTGTCCAATAACAGAATTTGGAATAAAGTCCTTAGTTTTCAACAATAGGAAGAATAAATGAGGAAGCGAAACTATAGATACATTAATTAACAACGTTTTCCTTTAATATATTCATAAACAAAAAAACTCACAAATATATAAAGTTCAGATTTCGGAAATATTTACTCTTGATAAAAGTGAAGAGGTTTGTTCTTGTGCCTACTGGTGATGTCTCTCACGTCTGTATCGGGCGGTTTGTGATGAGCAGGTTAGCTAAGTGTCCTTGAAGTCGCTGCGGTAGCAAGTAGGTATTTTGACGTGACTGGCCTTTTATGACTGGGTTTTTTTTAAGTTGTTGGCTCGCTTATTTTTTTTTTTTTATCTCTTTGTTTTCGGAATGATCACCGGGTTTTGAAAACTAAACAGGACCATTTGTTTTGTTAAGTATTCATTCTGAATGAATACGTGATATGCCCTCTACAATCTCCTCTGAGATCAGAACCGCTTAAGTGAAACCGCCCTTTTCCTTCTAGAAATCAGCTATGAGCATTTATGTCTGTTTTTTTTTCTTTTAGAATCCTCCGGCTGGTTAGTAATTGTAATGTTACCTACCATTGGTCGAGTGTAGCGGAAGGATAGATATTAAATATTGATGCTACATCTAATCTGGTGATTCTGTCATATATTTAGAGATTTAGAGTATTTAGAGAATCTGCAATGTTATCGGTCCTGACCTGGTATCAAGGCATTAGTCACTTTTCCACCAATGTAAAGTAGCTTTCCTGTGCCTTTCCTATAAATAGACGTCATGTATTTAAGCGTACTAGTAGATTGTTTAGCAAGGCTTCAAAATTTTATAGTTGAAGTGACTAGATGTAACCGGAAGTTCTATGCTGATAGTTTCTTCTCCCGCACTTCTTGCTTGTGGAACTCTTTTCTGGCTTCCTACTTTCCAGTCAACTTCAAAAATTTAAATGCGATGTCAATTGCTATCTACTGTCTTTTTAGCTCTTATTCTTTTATTGTTCTCTCGCCTTTTGCTTTTTTTTTGCTGTTGCTTTTTTCTTGTATTCTCTCACACTCAGTGACCTCTTGTGCGTCTTAGTGGCTTTATTGTCTTGCTTGGGGTGAAATGATTTTAAAAAGACGTATTAGCTGTATATTATCTTGCAAGCGCATTGTATACTATCTTGTAGGAGTACAGGTTGTGTTCTATCTGGTCGGATAGGCTTTGTAGCCCCTTGAACGCGGAAAGTCTAGGCACTATCCTGTAGATCAGTGTTTCTCAACGTTGGCGTTATCGCCCCCTTTTTGGCTCTGCTATTTTGAAAGGTGCACTGTGGGGTTTTTATTTCATTTGTGGGACATTGAACATACTCAGGTGGGCGGTGGGCATTTATCCGTTTCTTTTACAAATTTTCAAAAATTGCCCGGGGATGTAACAGTAAGAGATAGATCAAGTATCGACCATCATAAAGACTGAAAAATAAAATTGACAAAGTTTATTGTTTAAGGTTGACGGACACGCATGTCTTAATTAGTTTTTTTTTTTTTTTTTTCTTTTTTTCTTTTTTCTTTTTACGAATTGGTCAAACCCAAACTCAAACAAAAACATTGTTTTCAATCGTTATGAGTCTACCGATTGAATAGAATTTTATTATAAACAATTGTCTTGTAAATGGAATTTTTAAAGCATTCTGAATTTAAAAATAAAGAATAAGTGTGCAAGACAATAAGAAACACTACCTGCCAAAAAAAAAAGTGAAGTTTTGTTGAAATCGGTTGAAAAATGTAGGAAATCCGATCCCATATATAAACGAACACACACACACACACGCACACACGCACACACACAACCTGGGTTTTATAATATAACTCGATATGAGTTGTTCCCCTTTCATTCTCGCGATGCGTCTTAATCGTGTTTTCAAATTGATTTCGTGCAAAAACAATTGTGTTTTTTCAATTTTTGGTGCTGTCAGAACCACCGCAAGGTAATTTTACGTAGTCCTGTGAAGTTTTGCTGAAATCGGTTGAAAAATGTAGGAAATCCGATCCAATATATAAACGAACACACACACACACAACCTGGGTTTTATAATAAGTATGATTGGCTAAAAAAGGAAAATTCTGAAAGGTATCTAAAGCTGAGGGAAGCTGTCAAAAAATTTCTTCATTGCTTTCCCAACTTCCTATAGGGCTGAATGTGGTTTCAACGCAGTTACACAGCTTCTGACCAACAGGTCGCGACAGCTATTACGAAGATGTGATTAAATATACTTAAATGTTTAAAAAATATTCAGTATTATTATTGTTTAAGTAATAAGCTTTATAACATAGCACAAATAGCTACATCCTTGGGCAAATTATTGAAACAACCGCTTCAGTTTCCTCTTTTTCAACATACGGTCGGTTTTAGGCCCACTGGAGTGACAGGGTGTAATCGATGTCTATTTTTTTTCTTCAGATTATATCATTTGCAGTGGTGTGCAGTAATATGAATCCATTTTCGGGGTGCATGATGAAATTTGTTTAGCTTTGAAAAATATTGCGTCATCCGTGATTGCATCAGATTTTCATCACGCCCAGACACTATTGTTTCGATTGTCGATTAGTTGTCCTACGGCCATTGTCTGCGATGGACTTTACTCCAAGGAAGCGTACGAAAATTGTAACCCTGCCCGAACGCACTGGCAAGCCTTACCAATGAGCAATTCAAAGTACTATAAACTCTCCTGATTTAAATCCAATCGAGAATCTGTGGTCCATTTGCAAAGAACGACTTCGTGGAATGGACATATGAAGTACTAACATATGCATTGGGTCCATGTTTCATTGGAAAAAAATCAAAAGAAGTAAAAAATAATGGAATTATTCGTTTTGTTTCAATTAACTTGCACAAGGGTATATATTGTGGAAAAAGAAATTTTCGACAATATACGCATTTTTACGTATTTACAGTTATTTTTCTAATTTTTATCAAAAACGACATTCATGTACATGTAGCGATGGCTAAGATTATAGATTAATTACTAATTTTTTTTATTAATAGCTATTTGTGTTCAGTTGTTGATATTAATATCTATCTGTTGATGTGTTAAAATTTTGGAATAATGCAATCCCAAAAAATTTAAATTTAATCTTTTTCATACATAGACAGGCTCTGCGCGCCTTCGGGCAGCTGTTCCCCAGGGCTGGGCCCCTCTCATTATAATTTTCTCAGTTGCCCCTCTGTCCTTTGACAGAGAAGCCCCTGAGCGCACTCTGGCCAAAGTATGAGCAGGCTGTGTGCTATCTTCTTTACGAATGCAATTTCTGCTATATTGTAAGTGGATCGGGCTTATTGAGGACCTAGCCGTGTGTTGTTTTACAAATAAAATTAGTTTGACGAACTATCTTTTAAACAAATCAACCGTCCGTATTCTGTCTTGTTGACAAATAGGCTTTGTTCTATGCCGCAGACAAATGCGATGTGTACTATGTTGCAGACAGACGAGCAAGAGTTGCCAAAAATATCCTTGTATGTCATGGCTTTAATAAACCGGCAAGTAGGCCTACCATGGTTCAATGTTTAGTGAGCTTGTTTCCGGAAACCAAATTGCTTGTGTTATCTGCTCGATCCTCATTGGGTACTACCACGAAGCTGTCCTTTAGGATTTAGTTCGGAGGTAAAATTATTATCAGAGCCGGTGCAATGGTCTCATCGCCCCCCGCACCGTCTCCAGAATCTATGGTACAGCCCCGGAATCTATGATACGTGACCCCACTATATCTCAATTCAATTATCATGTCTAGTATTCATATAGAATAGACATTTTATGGTAACTCTCATGGGTCCTTACCTATAACTACAGAATGAACTCTTCCTAACACTATGTATACTACGCCTCTGAAGAGAGAGGGACGAATCGAGTCGAACCGATAGTAGTTCACTCCAAACCAGACTGACAGTCATACTAACACCTTCCACATCTTGTATTATTATTTCGTGTAATATACCTTCGTTATTTCTACTCTTGTGTTCGTGTTGTTCTTCCTTCGTCCTAACCTGGACCATAACAGTAACCTAATTATGTTTTGTAATGGACCATAAGAACTGAAAATGAATACAATGTATCTAAATAAAAATTAGAGACCCGTCATAATAGATCATTACATCTTAAATAAATCAACAATGATTTGCGGCAATTTTTTACATCAACTTGAAACAGTGAATTTTATATAGTGTTTTTCGACACTTAGCAAGACAAATTCACGGATCTGGACAAAAAAAACAAAAAAACAAACAAACAAACCCCAGAATGACGTCAAAATCCGCGAACATTTTTGGTTCTTTAATAGTTGTGCTTAGTTTAATTTGTAACGGAGGTAGAAAGAAAGCAAATGTTTATAAAATAACAAGTGTTACAAAACACTGCCTGTGGCCCTCAATTAGTCTTACCTCACCGGTAGGAGATCGCTGGGTAATATGCACCGGTCTTGCTTATTATGCCAGTATATATGATAGACTTGCCCGTCATTTTCAACGTATGAGGACTGAAGAGCTAGTCTACCCGCATATATGATCTGATTCTAGCGATGAAGGCTTGTGCAGAATCATCCATACTTTTCGGAAGAACCAAGTACATAGAAATGATGCATATAGTGAGCAGCAATGTCTCGAAACGATTCTCCTCAGGTTTTGAATTCAGGGTTTTCTTCAATATAAGCTTTTTGACAATCAAGGCTAAAGAGCTCAGTCATCCCTATTATTTAACCAAAATCAGGGGAGAAAAAGGAAATGGATTTATAACTTCCCTTGTGTTATTGGTGTTAAGATGAATGGAAAGAACTTGAGTGGAATTCGAACTCAGTTTTGAATGGTTATGCGGCTCGGAACGAGATATCAATCAGTGCATATATATATATATATATATATATATATATATATATATATATATATATTCGATCAAACCGAATTAAAAAAAAATTACATTGGTCACACTACTACAGCCTATCCAGATGACTTACATTACACCAATCCGACTACAGCTCCATTAGAATTCAGTTAAACACGCACACACTTACCAGACTCCATCCGAAACATACTAGTAGTAAATACAAATATAATAGCCTCATCCACATGTAAATAAGATTAAAAATAATGGAAACTTTAATAATAAAAAGAAAGAGCCAACACTTAACAATATTAACTACGAACACGGCCGCAATGTGATGACTGTGTTCGAAAAATAAAACATCCCTATAACTCTAGAAACATACAAACAACCCATGCATCCAGTTAAAAATAAAAAATAAAATCATCCTTAATAATGGCGAAAAGTATAGCCGAAAGCGCACAGAAATTATAGAACATTTGGACAGTTTCTACACACTCTTTGTCCAAAAAAAGAAAACATTTTTTCGAACACATGGGAAATTAAATAAAAAGCTTAGTCGCAGTAACTTGTCTGTCGTCTTTAATGAAACATGTATAAATGAAGGATTGCTGCCTAAACACACAATATATATATATATATATATATATATATATATATATATATATATATATATATATATATATATATATAATCGTTTCACCCCAAGGATAATTAGAGAAAGAGAATTAAAATGTTTTAATGATGAGAAGTGAGGAAAAGGATAGTAAACGAACGCGTTTCTAGAAGACAGATGGCGATTGACATTGTATTGACATTTTTGAAGATTGTAGGGAAGTAAGTGATAGAAATGACGGTTGCATTTAGCTAGTTCAACAATTTATCTCTGGTGTTGTTGAATTTAGAAACGTTGAACATTTCTTGTCCTCGATTGAGCTCTGATGAGAGAGGAATGACAAACAGGTTTTAATCGCAAATGTTAAATTCTGTTCCCCTTTTAAAATATTTCATGGTTAACAGAATATTAATATTTCAAGGTTCATATAATATTTAATAGGATTTTGTTTTTAATGGACCTTGTATAAATGAAGGATTGCTGCCTAAATACACAATATATATATATATATATATATATATATATATATATATATGGATTTTTACAGCAAAAATTAGAGTGAGGGAGTAAGGGAAATTAAATGATTCGGAGATAGACCGACCTTCACACACTAACTCACACACACACCCAGGCGCGCGCGCACACACACACACACATTGAGAACGGGCTGGGGAGTTTGATGTGTTTCTCTTGTTTCCAGAAATGGATGCGGAATATGACTGGAGAGACGGGATGTTCACATTGAGGAAGGCAGACGAGCATTTATTTTTCTTCTGCAACTACTGGAACTATCAACATCACCTGCATCACAATAGCCATGACCGCTAATGCAGCTGCTACTACTACTACTACTACTACTACTACTACTACTACTACTACTACTGCCGCTGCTGCTGCTGCAACAGAACTATTTTCTGATTATAGGACGGCCAATGTTATTTCTTCTTTCTAACTTCGGAGAAGAAAGACGACGCTGACTGCTAGAACAAGTACAATTGTTATTACTTGTGCTGCTTCTAATCTAACAAGATGCTAAAATATCGGCCTCCCAATGTTACATACACGCACGCACACATACATACACACACACACACACACTGATAACTACATACAGACATATATATACGGATACACACATACAAGGCCAAACACATATTCAATCCAATCTGCTGATAATAAAATCGCATAGTGCGTGGGTGTTTCTGATCGTCCGGTTTCCTCTTCGTTTTTTTCAAGTCTAACTTACCCACCTGCTATTCTCTTTCCTCATGATCTATCTATCTATTTATCAGCGATATATAAATATATATATATCTTGGTACTATCCAGTTACCTTTTCTTTCGATTTTGGTGCTGATAGTCCATGTTCGAGTCCAGTTAAGTATCAGGTTTTCAATGGTAAATTCTCTATGTATCCTAGTCTGTTCATTTTCTATCTGTCTATCCGCCTCTCTCTCTCTCTCTCTATATATATATATATATATATATATATATATATATATTCATGTACATGTACATAAATTCCCACTCTCACTAAAATTTAGTTTTTTTATACCCGGAGTTATATTTTCCGATTTCTTTTTGAATTTGTAGATCTGATGAATTGGATCGTGATTACGATTCAAATGTAACAAATTATAACCATGGAATATTAGTGTTTGAGCCTTATATATATATATATATATATATATATATATATATATATATATATATATATATATATATATATATATATATATATAAATAAAGACAAAAGGAAAATATCTGAATCAGGATGGCTAACATAAGTTTTCCTTTTATCTTTATTACCCGTTTACAGATATACTCTATCTGAAATTTTGACACACACACACGCACACACACACACACATATATATATATATATATATATATATATATATATATATATATATATATATATATATAGAAAGAGAGAGAAAGAGATAAATAGGATAGATCGATCGATCTTGCTCTAATATACCTACCTTTATTTCGATTTTCTGGCTTTAAATAACTTGCAATAGGTTGATAAACCATAGAAAACGAATCAATCAATGTTTGTTTTGATCTGGGAATGCATGTAGCACTCCTTGGTCTGATAGTCCTTGTTTGAATCCACGTAAGTCTCAAGTTACTCAATGTTAATTTATATATTTCTCCGAGTGCATTCACATCTATCTATCTATCTATCTATCTATCTATCTATCTATCTATCTATCTATCTATGCTGTTAAAGTTACTTACATACATTTGGTTACTTTTCTTTCGATTTGGGAATGGACGTAGCCCTGACCGACCCCCCCCAAATCAGTTCTGTTGGAGTCAAGGTAAGGGATCATGTTTTTCAATGTTAATTTATGAGCCGCGTAAACGGTCCCACCATGATTGAGGAGTAATCAGTACACATTAATTTTTCTAGTTCGATCTGCCGTCCTCTATCGTTATTTCTTCTTGATCTGTCGAGAAACTTGTATTATTGGCGGCGAATGCAGTCGCAGCTGAAAACTTCAGGAGAAAGAGAGTCAAAAATCGTTCGAGTCGATTCCTCCTGCAGATGTACGTTGCGCGTTTCTCATTAACGAATTAAGGGACATTTTGTTTTTTTTGCATCCATTATTATTTCTTCTCATTATAAAAGTAGTTATAGTAGTGAGTACATATATCTGAGTCGTTACTACCGGACTATACATAGAAAGTCTTATTAACCAGAAAACGACTGGAAAAGGTTGAAAGGTTATTTTTATGCTTATTTTAATTACTGTTTCCCCCCTCTGTTTTTTATAATTGCAGCTTACGGCCACATCTCGTTGAAACACTGGTTCCCGTACACTTTTGGTAACTATAAAGCTATTTTTATGGCAGATGTTCAAAATGAGGTACATTCCTTAGATCTACCAGTTCACACCTTCACAGCTAAGACTCACCATGTCACATACACAGATTTGAATCATCTCCTTCGTATTCCATTAGTCAGGAGTAAGTTCCACTTCTTTCCCCGAACTGATACTTTGTGGAACAGACTCCCGAAAAGATGCTTCTTCGATCACGATAATCTTAACCTCTTCAGTTCTACGGTCAACCCTTATTTATCCTACGTATCCTCATAACGTGCACCTCTAACGCCCTCCTGGCCTTCAGCCATATAATATTCAAATACTGATTCCCTTAAATCACCGAAGTTAAGCAACGTCAAACCTAGTCAGTACCTTGATGGCTGACCAACTGGGAAGACCAGGCGCTGTAAGTTTGATTTGTTTTGTTTTACGGTTTATCAACCTCAATGGATTATTTAATGCCGACAAGATTTTATTGCTGCTAATATTTTTTATCTATCTATCTATCTATCTATCTATCTATCTATCTATCTATCTAATGTTCAGACACCGACTCCTGTAAGATCTTTCTTTCTTTTTATGTGCCATGTCCTTTCAGGACGTAGGCGATCATGGCTCTCCACCTTGCAGCTTTCAAAAAGTTCCTTTCCTCTGCTTCCTCCCCCAGACCATGTTCTGTCATCTACTTGTTTAAGTCCGCCAGATATGTCACACGTTGTTTTCCCTTGTCTCTCTTTCCCTTCATTCGACCCGTGAGTATCAGATTCTCCAAGCCCTCCTTCCTCATTATGTGTCCCAGAAACTTCAGCTTCCTCTTCCTGATGTTAAGCATAAGCCTCCCCCTTGTTTGCATCCTTTCTGGCCTCATCGTTGCTCACATGCTCGGTCCATGATATCCTTAGCATCCTTCTGTAGAACCACGTCTCCGTCGCCTCGAGTCTCTTCTTCATCTTTGAGGAAATCGTCCAACATTCGCTGCCGTAAAGAAGGACAGATGTCACGTAACAGCTCAGTATTCTTTTCTTCGTTACCAATGAAATCCTCTTGTCTTGCAATACTCTGCCCATCTTTTGGAATGTGCTCTTGGCCATCCCAATACGTCTACGGATCTCAGTGTCGTACTTAACGTCCTCTGTATTCCCAGGTATTTAAACTTCCGCGTCTGCTTGATTCTGGTGTTTCCGACCTACAAATCGCATTTATGTGGCTGGTGTAATGGAAATGGCTTGGAATTGTCAATCGGAGAGCCGAGTTCTCTTTCCCGTTGGGTACGTTATATTCACTTACCCGCAACTAACCTTGGGAAAAGTATGAATCCACATCTTCTTCCCCAAGCTATGGGTTCAATAATAAGATTTATATCCCTAAATCATTATTATGTAAAAAATAAATTCATAGAATCTAGAAATATTTTCTTGCTTTAAATAACCTGCAAGAGGTTGATAAGCCATAAAAGAACGAATCAATTAATCAACATGTACTTGTAATGCGTTTGATCTTGGGAAGGTATAAATCCATTTTTCTCCCCCCAGTTATGTGTAAGTAGCAGGACAGGCTGGGTTCTATAGCCTTGGATGGAAACTGGTCTACCGCAGAAAAGAAATGGCAACCTACTGCGGGAAAATTTGCCTCATCAGTCATGTATCGAAAGATACATGATCGCCTAAGCGTGTATCACACATGGCATATAACTGACTGAAATTCACTTACGTGCTAATACCCTTGGGAAAGGTATGAATCCGATTTTTCTTTCTGCGGTAGACCAGTTTCCATCCGAGGCTATAGAACCCTGTCTGTCCTGCTATTTACCCATAGCTGTGGAGAGAAAAACAGGGTTCACACCTTTCCCAAGGGTATTAGCACGTAAGTGAATTTCAGTCAGTTGTGTGCTATGCGTGATGCACGCTTAGGCGATCATGTATCTTTCGATACATAACTGATGAGGCAAATTTTTTTCCCGCCGTAGGTTGTCATTTCTTTCTGCAGTAGACCAGTTGCCATCCAAGACTCGTCAGTCATGTATCGAAAGATACATGATCGCCTAAGCGTGTATCACGGATGGCACAAAACTGACTGAAATTCACTTACGTGGGAAAGGTACGAATCCTCTTCTTCTCCCCCCAGCAATGGGTAAATAGCAAGACAGACCGGGTTCTATAGCCTTGGATGGGAATTAATCTACCGCAAAAAGAAAGGGCAACCTACTGCGGAAAAAAAGCATCTGCCTCGTCAGTCATGTATCGAAAGATACATGATCGCCTAAGCGTGTATCACGGATGGCACAAAACTGACTGAAATTCACTTACGTGCTAATACTCTTGGGAAAGTTATGAATTCTATTTTTCTTCCCCCAGCTATGGGTAAATAGCAGGATAGACCGGATTCTATAGCCTTGGATGGCAACTGGTCTACCGCAGAACGAAATGGCAACCTACCGTGGGAAAAAATCTGCCTCGTCAGTCATGTACCTTTCTATACATGATCGGCTAAGCGTGTATCACGGATGGCACAAAACTGACTGAATATATGTTAATAGCGTTATTGCATATTATTGTTTATGAGTGTGGTTTTTATTATCCAAATTACTGTTGTTAAAATCAATTTTCATTTACCATTACGTTACTAATTATTGAAACAATCTAATTGATTTTTTTATATTGATTATATAATATATCCCACTTTAGCAATCCTCTATATAAGACTAATGTCGTGTCTAAATATACTTGCCCATAATTTAAATAAAAACGCAAGTCGTCTTAGATAGGCTATACCACAACCACATTCTCACGGAGATTCACCAGCTGCCTATCGTACCATAGTTCCATCAGGTAACACATTAATAAGCAACATAAGGATCCTATTTACATTAGATAGCTACACACAAGCAATACCAAAATGCTAACCAAATCAAACCCTAAAAACAGGCTTATGATCCTTGAAGCAATATTCATTAGGGCAGGTCGATTTTGGAACTGTGTTATTGGGCTTAGTCTGAAAGGTGGGGTTTTCTGATGATAAATAACGACACAAAATATTATTTGCTAAATCCTTACCATTTTTATGAGGAAACGAATTTAAATATTGAGTTTACGTTCAAAATTGTAACGTTGGAATTTAATTCCAGTGATTAGTTAAAGCACGGACTTATAAAATTGAGACTTTTCTGAAGCTTTACAAATTGTATGTGGTCAAGATGCATGACACAAAGACATTATTATTAAATCATTGTGCCATCAAATAAGACATTCATTTACATCAAAAGGAACTTATACTGAAAAATTTAGCTATATTATGATTAATATTTTATACAGTGCAATAGTGTTAGTGTGATTTTCAACAATGCAAACATTTTGTTTTATAAGGTGCGCCCAGGAGGATTATGGTGTTATATACACTTTTATCTATTTTTTGTTTTTATTAATTATGATCTAACAAATTTTATTAATTGATTAGATTTTTTTTTGTATCATTAACAATTTCTAACAGAGATTTTACAATGGAATACAATAAAAAAATTGCTCAATTTGTTTGTGGTGAATCATAAGTAAAATTCTCATTTGAATATATTTTTCAATATTATTATATTTTTCGATGTATCTAATACAAAAAATGTCAACTTTAGATTTATTCTTGCAATAGTCAAATTTCGAAATCATTTCGTACGTCAAAACCTGGTATTAGATATTTCTGCTCATTTATTTCTAACGGTCATTTAAAAAAGAAATGCTCAAAAAATGATAAGAGCGAAAAATGTAAATTTTTTCTGTCAGTTTGTATTACAACAAACCACAGCTTTTACATCGAGTGCAATATTGATTTTCTAAAAAAAAAAGAGAAAAATCAGCCTGCCTTAATGATCATACAACAAAAACAACGATCAATAAATAAAAATAATTAATATTTAATTATATATATATATATATATATATATATAGCTGGCCACTCGTATTCGAGGATAACCGTCTATTAATGCGACTAGCCAATCCCTATTGTAGACGCTTACTCAAGCGCATTTGTGTTTATTCAACACCCACAGAGCCCACCTGTGTTTTATACTGCAACTGTGTTGAGCACATCTTAGTTACAGTTTCTGGAAAAGAGCGTGTTATCTTGTGTGATCAACAATTTGAACAAGGTCAGCACGCTCAAGCCCTCGGCTACAATGACTTGTGACTTCGTGCCAGCACAGTTATTGACGGTATCCCGTTTACCCAATGTCACTCACAAGGCTTGGGCCAACCAGTAACACTGTTTTTAAAAAGTGCCGCACGGTGGGATCAACCCCTCCAGTTCGATAACATCTGGAAGTTTCCTTACTGACAAATCGACCATGGTGAGATTCGAACCCGAGTCTCATGGTCAGAATGTGAACGTTCCAACCACTCGGCCATGTGCCCATTTAAAGATATATATATATATATATATATATATATATATATATATATATATATATATATATATATATATATATATATATATATATATATATATATATATATATATATATATATATATATATATATATATATATATATATATATATATATATATATATATATATATATATATATATATATATATATATATATATATATATATATATATATATATATATATATATATATATATATATATATATATATATATATATATATATATATGAAGAAAGAAATTCGGATTACTAGCACAAAAACAGAAAATGTCTCATATCGAGAATATTTAACATTGAAAAATATAAGGAAAAAATTAATTATTTTTAATAATATGTGGAAATCTCCGCTTTTACCTGAAGACGGTCGCGAGACCAGAAACACGTGTAGTAAAATTATGGAAAAACAAAGCATAATATTATTTTCTAAGTAAATCCACATTACAACCAAAAACGTTTGCGGCACCTCTCTTCTCTTCTTTTTAATATAAATAAATAAATAAATATATATATATATATATATATATATATATATATATATATATATATATATATCAAATACATACATACATATATATAATATCAAATACATAAATACATACATACATACACATATATATATATATGTGTGTGTGTGTGTGTGCGTGTCTTTGATATTCTTTGAAGCATAAAATGCGCGATGAACTTGTGCATGCTTTCCACCAATTTATTTCCATTTTTTGCTGTTTTTCTCTTCGAGCGGGAAACATGAAAATATGGCACTGCCTTTGTTTTCTTCTTCCAACCTTATTTGAAGGCAAAACCAGCATGAAATGAACGAATCCTAATTAATAAAAAAAGTTTCTAGAATTGTTAATGATTCATTAATCAAGAATGAATGATTTGTTCATAGCTTTGGAAAAAGGGTAACTCATCAATTGATGATGTCTGCTAATCTCCAATGAAATGTCAGTTGATGATGTCTGCTAATCTCCAATGAAACGACAATACATGATATCCGCTAATCTCCAATGAAACGTCAATTGATGATATCTGCTAATCTTCAAAGGAAACGACACCTGATGATGCTCACTAATCCCCAATGAAACGATAATTGATTATGGCCGCTAATCTCCAATGAAACGACAATTGATGATGTCTGCTAATCTCTAATGAAACGATAATTGCTGATGCCCGCTAATCTCCAATGAAACGTCAATTGATGATATCTGCTAATCTTCAAAGGGAACGCCAATTGATGATGCCCGCTAATCTCTAATGAAACGATGATTTATGATGCCCGCTAATCTCCAATGAAACGTAAATTGATGATGCCTGCTAATATCCAATTAAACGACAATTGATGATGGCCGATAATCTCCAATGAAACGACAATTGATGATGACCGCTAATCTCTAATGAAGCGTCAATTAATAATGTCCACTAATCTCCAATGAAACGTCAATTATTGATATCTGCTAATCTTCAAAGGAAACACCAAATGATGAGATCCGCCGTGTAATGGTTAACGTACTCCTACTTTCTTCAGGAATCGAACTTGTATTCCCTTTTTAATCTGGTAAACGACTTTCAAGCTAACTTTGCTTTGTCATTGAGTTTGTTTGTTTCGCGACATATCGACTCCTTATGGGTCATTTATTGCCTACCTTTAATTTTCTTGAGAGCATTAATAAATTATTTTATAAAAATGTATTACTGTTTTTTTTTTTTTTTTTTTTTTTTACAAAAATGAATTGCTGGTAAGTTTTCTTTTTTACTATGAAAATCTATTGCTTATATTTTTACCATATAAATGTATTTTTATACTTTCATATTGTTTTGTTTTTGTTTGGAAGTTCACTATTTGCCCATAGCTGGGACCCTAACAGGTGCTACCACCCCGGGTCAGGGTGAACCTGAGGACAACAGTAATTAATCTTTAACATCCTGGAGATGATTTTGGTTGCAAATAAAACATTTTATACTGTCACTGCAACCTACTAAGATGAATGAGTTTTAGCGGATTTGAATTTTGTGGTTGTGTTGTTCTATCCTGCTATGGCAACAGAAAATGACCATGATGGAATCTAAGCAGTGCAATAGAGGACCCTTAAAAAACAATGTAGTGGAAAAGAAAGTAATGAATAATGCAGTGTGTTGATGGTTAAGAGGCGGTTTCACGTTCCTCAAAACGTCCCGATGAGGCCTTGCTGCTGGGTATAGTTTATCGTCATACCCAGGAGGAGCCATTGAGTTCAATTACTTTATAACTCTCGATGTCTAAAGGGGTCGACAAGATACTATACTATTCAAAACATCGTTTTATATTCAGCTGTTAATAATCTATAGAATTATTTGCTTATTTTCCTAATTTTTCCGGCATCTGTACGCTGTATTTAAAAAAGTATTGCTGCCGACATTGGAGTTTGAACACAGATCACCAGAGAGCAAACACAGGTGATACAATTTTGGAATAAGTAGATCTCGTGATAGTAAAGGAAATGTCTGTATGGGAATTAGCGTGGCGTCTAATTGATCACTATTTCTACTCTATCCTCTATTGCTATATGGATCGCTATACACTATACTATTCAATATACCATTTCTCTATACGGATCACTATTCGGTGGTTACTATTCGAGCGAGTATTATCGAGTAAGTACTATTAGTGCGAGTGATATTCGAAGGCGTCCGACACTAGCATTGTTCAACGGGGTTGCTATAGTTGTATCTGCGATTACAAAGTCACTACTACAACGAGTATTACGAAAGTGGAAACGAGTATTCGTCGACCTTACAAAAGTGACAACGAGTATTGGGTGACCTTACGAAAGTGGCAACGAGTATTTGTCGACCTTACAAAAGTGACAACGAGTATTGGTCGACTTTATGAAAGTGGCAACGAGTATTTGTCGACCTTACAAAAGTGGCAACGAGTATTGGGCGACTTTATGAAAGTGGCAACGAGTATTTGTCGACCTTACAAAAGTGGCAACGAGTATTGGGTGACCTTACGAAAGTGGCAACGAGTATTTGTCGACCGTACAAAAGTGACAGTGAGTATTGGGCGACTTTACGAAAGTGGCAATGAGTATTTGTCGACTTTACAAAAGTGACAATGAGTATTGGATGACCTTACGAAAGTGGAAACGAGTCTTCGTCGACCTTACAAAAGTGGCAACGAGTATTGGGCGACTTTATGAAAGTGGCAACGAGTATTTGTCGACCTTACGAAAGTGGCAACCAGTATTGAGTGACCTTACGAAAGTGGCAACGAGTATTTGTCGACCTTACAAAAGTGACAGTGAGTATTGGGCGACTTTACGAAAGTGGCAACGAGTATTTGTCGACCTTACAAAAGTGACAGTGAGTATTGGGCGACCTTACGAAAGTGGAAACGAGTATTTGTCGACCTTACAAAAGTGACAACGAGTATTCGGCGACTTTACGAAAGTGGCAACGAGTATTTGTCGACTTTACAAAAGTGACAATGAGTATTGGGTGACCGATCATTCGATGCAAAAATGGTTCTTTTTTACCAGTTTGCATTCATACAGTAAGATGAACAAACATTGTTTTCATTGCAATCATTTCCATTTGGCTTATGAGTAACAATATATTGAAAGGAAAATTATCTGGAAAGAAATTGAGTCAGAATTAAGTCAAAATAAGGAGGTTACTTCGTTAGACGACCAAATCAACAACCCCCCCCCCCAAAAAAAAATGAGTCATTTCATGTGGGACAACCTAATATAATATTCAGAGAATTATTTCTTGTTTAAATATTAATAATCTTTTTATTCGCTGACTACATTTGTTCCCCTAAACTTATGTTACGATGATCTCAATTCCTCTGAAAGATTTTTTTAAAAGATATGTCCGTTTTAATCGTAGTTTCGAAAAACCATTGATTCTCCATGTTCGAGAGCCAGACTTAAAGTTCAGTGTATGAGAGGCGGACATAAGCACAGATATTGCATGTACCGATCTGATCCAATGCTGTTGAAGAAGTGTTGGTGCCCTCCCGCTGTTTGTACTTTCTCCTTGTACTTTTCACTTCTCTGAGATAAGCCAAGGTGATATATCAACAGCCTACTGCTGACTGATTACTACCATTGTTTATTATTACCATTATTATTATTATTGGGCTTTCCCTGTCATCGTTATTATCACGACTTTTACTTTTTGTCAATACCGCATGAATAATAAACTATTCCTCGTTTTGATGACGTGGAAACAGGGGAAAAGATATTAGTTGGATTCAGTGAGAAAATGAATGAAAGAAAGAAAAAAGAAAGAAAGAAAGAAGTGGGGAAAGAGAATCAGATTAAGCTGATAAGAACGAATACTTTACTTTGATCTCGGCCAACAGGCCGAGAAGTGATGGCGGCCGCGATAAAAGTGACATTTTTCAGGCGTACAGTATCGAACAACAGAAACGGAGTAAAGCAATCGTCAAACATTCAGTTACGATAAATTAAATAAGATAACATCGTTTGCTGAAGTATTCTAAAATTATTATTAAGAGAAATATTCTTAAGGTGGGGATTTGGCTAGAAAGAAAGAGAGAAAGAAAGAAAGAAAGGGAAAACAAAAGTGCTTAACGTCTCTACCCAGTTCTTAAAATGACGACCAGCTTTCATATTTATGGCGGATTCTTAAGCGTAGCCTAAAGTATGGGGGCACCCAGTGAGGATTGAACTCACTCTTCAGCCGCAATTGATTTGGCGAGACAAGCTTGCTAACCATTACAGCACTTACGATTCTTATTGCAACATTTTGTTAAAGTTATTACGCTCAAATAATTAACGACGTGATGTCTGAGATTGAGGAATCGGAGAGCCGAGTTCGAATTCCAGTCGAATCCCTTACATTCTGTCACCTGGTTTTCTTTGTGTTCATCTCTATACCTCTCTCCTCCTACCTATTCACCCTTAAAATTTTTCTTTTTCACGCATGCCACTTAAAAAAAGAAAAAGAAAAAAACTGTATTTTCTATTTTATTGTCGTGGAACTCACCATGAGTTTACTTAATCATTAACTTAATACAAATAGTTAAGAATTAAGATTAATCAGACAATTTAAATTTCTTTTCAGTTATTATTATTATTATTATCTATTTTATTTTCTTTGCTTTCTGGCGTTTACACATTTCTTTCCGGGTCCCACCCAGGGACCTAAGGTTAGAAATGGCATCATGACACTTTTCACTGGCAAATAAATAAATAAATAAAAAATAAAATAAAATAAAAATTACATAGATAAAGCCCTTCGTAAAGTGTGGGCTGTACTTGTCAGAACAATTTTTTGTATCTCCTTGAGGCATGGGCTTCCAGGAATCCCTGCAATTAGTCTACTGCAATCTTTTCCAACCAGTCCTAGGGCTCCAACTACAACAGGGATATTATTATTATTATTATTATTATTATTATTATTCGTGTATGTTATGTTTCCTGCTTTTTATCATGTAGAACTGGATTCAAACTATGGTGCTTAGACCCTATAGGAAAATTGTCATTTAATTGATAGCAGTTTTTTTTAGTACATGGGATGTTCCTAGTAGGGCGATCTTCTGGGAAACTTATATGTTGACATTACCTGTTAGTAAAATTGTCCATTCCTTTTCTCACGAGTCCCAGAGCTCTGATTACTATTGGTACAACCTCAGTCTTCATTCCTCACATCCTGTTACTCTCGGTCTCCAGGTCCTTGTCGATAATTTTCATGGAGGTGTTTATCTCAGATGATACTACCAGGTCAATTCTTACTATTATTATTATTATTATTATTATTATTATTATTATTATTATTATTATTATCATCATTTAGCAGTTGGTATTTTCGGTATTTTTGTTACAGCGGTAAGGCGACGTTGGAATGTCTTCACCAGACAACAGTTCTGGGCAGGAAATTTTTTTTTATGGGAGATCGACATTTGCTCATGGAGTACAACTTCACTGTCCACGCCATCGATGTTATCTAAGGATAATGCTCGACACCAGTGTCGTATCAAGAACTGCCAGGACGAGGTTGGATACAATTCCAAGAGCCTTGTAATTTTTTTTCCCCCTCAAAGACTCTTCTTTAAGTGATGGTTTGAAATCAGTCTTCCATCTCTTAGATGGATTATCAGGCTCGATGATGCTTAACTTGGGCAACCAGAGGAGAACCGGTGTATTCGAAGATTGATTATTGTCATCTAAGTGGAACAGACAAAGATGTGAACTGCGTATTGAAGATTAAAGGTTGTGATATTTTTCAAGGTGGCAGAGTTGTTATTAAACGATATGTCTTTTTCTCTATGAACATCCTTAAATTGAAGCTATGGATGTCCGTTTTTTTTCTCCTCTCGTTTGAAAGTTCCGCAGAGAGAATGTCCTTTGGATTACTTCCGTTGTCCATCCGTTGACTATGGCCAAACTAACGGAGACGTCATTGTTTCAAAAGAGAGTACATGTGGTTTCTTAAGATTTAAGTTACGTGTGATTTGCGTATATATATATATATATATATATATATATATATATATATATATATATATATCATATAAAAGGTACAAACACTAATATTCCATGGTTATAATTTATTACATTGGAATCATAATCATGATCCAATTCATCAAACCTACAAATTCAAAAAGCTTTTTGAATTTGTAGGTCTGATGCATTGGATCATGATTATGATTCCAATTTAATAAATTATAACCATGGAATATTAGTGTTTGAGTCTTTTATATTATATTATATTCTTGCTCTGTCTTGGACATTGAGCTCTAGCTGCATTCTATCCTCTTGGAAATATATATATATATATATATATATATATATATATATATATATATATATATATATATATGTTAATTGGTGCAGTGTATATATAATATTATAAAGAATAATCCTTATGCTTAAAATTATGAGATGGATTAGATGTTCTGTTACAAAATACAACTCCAGCGTTGTGGTTCCGCCTGTTCCGAAATTGTAACGTAAATAAATAACACACTTAAAAAAAAAAAACAAAAAAAAAACATATTTCGATTTGCAATACATTTATTTTCGTCTTGGAAATCTACCTGAAATGAAAACAATATTAATAGCTGA
>OZ010601.1:65243599-65251099 GCA_963932145.1 Acanthosepion lycidas
GATTCTTTTTTTTTTTTTTTTTTGAGGCACAGTGGAGTAATGGCTAGCGGCTTGAATTGAGGAATCGGAGAGCCGAGTTCGAATATATATATATATATATATATATATATATATATATATATATATATATATATATATGCATATTTGTATACATATGTATATATATATATAGAATCATAATAATGGTGGGTAAATGAATGGCAAAACAGAAAATTCTCTAGTGACACGTTACGTTCTGAGAAAATAAAAAATTCTTCAGACTAAATAAGGGTTTTTATCGATGGAACCAAACTTTTATAGTAAAATGTGGAAAAATAAGAAGGAGAAAGACGACAAACTCCAGTTACAGTTCATATCGAAACATTGAAGATGCAGAGACGTTCTGTCTTAAAATGCGAATTTTGTAATCTGTTCGTCACTTATACCAAACACAGCTTAAGATCCATTTTTTTTTTTTTTTTTGGCAACGATTAAAACTATCTTCTAGCTTGGAGGAAGAAGTAGCCTTTTTACAATTATCTGGGAAATATAATGTGAGCGACGAATATCAAGTCGTGCTGTCTCTGGTCAGGATGACTTATTCGTTCAGGGCGCTGCCAGCGATGCAGTTATCTCCCGATTTACTTACCTCCTACCCGCCTGTTTGGAATTGCATCTTCCGTTTACTTTGCTTTCATTGCCTCTTCGTATGCCTCAGTAGAAGACAAGATAACTTGATATTTCGAAAATGCGGACACAACGTATAAAAGAAATATCACAACGCTTACTGGGAGCAAATATGAGCGTGACGTGACGGTTAATGGCGTACGAAATGACATTGCCAAGCAGAGTTCAAATTTCTCTGGCGCTTACGTTGTCCTCTTCTCTCTCTCATATGAATAAAATAATAGCACAGATTAAAGTTCGTAATCCTTTGTTTTGCAACTAGTGTAGGAGAAGGAAAACAGATTTCAAATTCGTGGAGAAAAAAAACGTTTTATTATATTTACAAATGACATTCATGACTGTTGGCTGAAGAATCTGTGATTCATGGCTCTCGCCAACTTCCTACGCTTTGTAGCTTTGAGCAATGTATTTTTTTTTAACTATCCCACACAGTCTCTGTTCTGCTATTCATTTACACAAGCTTGTTAGCTATATTGATCATGGCTCTCCACAACTTTCTATATTTTTTAGCGTTAAGTAATGTTTGTTTCCCTTACTGTCGCTTCCAAGTCCCCGTTTTGCTATCCATTTACACAAGTTCGTTAGGCAGGTTGATCATGGCTCTCCACAACTTCCTATCTTTTTTTAGTGTTAGGCGATGTTTGTTCCCCTTACTGTCGCTCCCAATCCATGTTTTGCCATCCATTTACACAAGCTCGTAAGATAGGTTGATCATAGCTCTCCCCAACTTCCTATCCTTTTTAGCGCTAACCCATATTTGCTCTCCTTTCTGTCGCTCCCAATCCCCGGCTTATCATCCATTTATACAAGCTCGTTAGCTACGTTGACCATGGCTCTCCTCAACTTCCTATCCTTTGTAGCGCAAAGCAATTTTTGTCTTTTCCCCATCACTCGCAGTCTTTATCTGCCGTCCATTCATACAAGCTCGTTAGGTAGGTTGATCATGGCTCTCGACAACTTCCTATCCTTTTTGGCGCAAAGCAGTGCTTGTTCCCCCTTGCTACCCCTGCCAATACCTGTTCTGCTATCTATTTGTACAAGCTTGTTAGGTAGGTTGATCTTGGCTCTCCACAACTTCCTATCATTTTTAACGCAAAGCAATGTTTGTTTCCCTTAATACACCTCCCAATACCTGTTCTGTCATCAGTTTCAACAAGCTCATCAGGCAGGTTGTTCGTGGCTCTCCACAACTTCCTATCCTTTGTAGCACTAAGCAATATTAGTCTTTTACATCATCCCTCCCAGTCATTGTTTAATCATCCATTTACACAGGCCCTCGGCTCCATCAATATATCCTGTGTGTGCTAAATTCTCCAATCCGCTCTTCCTCATTCTGCGTCCCAGATATTTCAACTGTTTCTTTTGGTTCTAAATATAAGTGTTTTTGTTGTTTCTATTTTCATTAATACTTCCTCGTTGCTCACATACCCCTTCCATGGTATTCTCAGCATGCTTCTGTAGAACCTTGTTTTTATATTTTACAATGATGTTTATTCTGTACAAGAAACGGTCGGGATCGATTCGTGTTAGAGGATTACAGAGTAAGAGGGCATAGTTTATGCGGATATATGAGGAAGATACCGGTTAACTATAACAGGTTAAGATTGTAATGATCGGGGAAAGCATCCACTTGGGAGCTGGTTCCACAAATCAGCGGTTTGTGAGGAGAAGCTGCTCGAGTGGAAATTACTTCTCTTCGATGGAATACGAAAGGAATGAGCGTTGTTCGCTGCTACGTGGCCTTAGCCGTAAAGGTTAGAATTGGTGGAATATAGTTGAACATTTTCCATGGAAACAGCGATAGAGTTGCTAGAGGCTTGCGACGTTTCGCCTCTGAGAAAGGGGTTGTTGGCTGGAAAATAATTCATCACCCACATGGCTCTTTGTTGCCTCGCGTCTCCTCTTCATCTGCAAGGAGATTATCCAGTATTCACTGCGATATTGAGGGATTGGTATTACATAGCAGTTTAGTAATTAAAGCCCGTTTAAGACACTGGCGATGAATACCGAAGTACACGTAGGTATTTGAAAAGGCGATTCGTTTTAGGAACAAGTGATTGATATTATATAGCAGTTCAGTATTTAAAGCCCGTTGAAGCTAGTGGCGAATACAGAAGTACAAGTGGGTATTTGAAAATTATATTCGTTGTAGGAAGGAGAGATTGATATTACATAGCAGTTCAGTATTTAAAGCCCGTTGAAGCTACTGGCGAATACAGAAGTACAAGTGGGTATTTGAAAATTATATTCGTTGTAGGAAGGAGAGATTGATATTACATAGCAGTTCAGTATTTAAAGCCCGTTGAAGCTACTGGCAAATACAGAAGTACAAGTGGGTATTTGAAAATTATATTCGTTGTAGGAAGGAGAGATTGATATTACATAGCAGTTCAGTATTTAAAGCCCGTTGAAGCTACTGGCGATGAATACCGAAGTACAAGTGGGTATCTGAAAAAGTTATTCGTTGTAGGGACGAGAAAAGCGTCAGTGTAGGGAGAGGAAAGCTCGCCATTTTTTTTTCATCTGAAATAAATCTTATCTGAGTGAACAATTATTTACTGCGGACTCTTTCCTTCGACCGTCCCAATATCCTTTTATCTACTGTCTGTCAATCTGAATTAACTGCCCGTTGTCCAAGTGGCGCTAACTTTTCAAGAGTCTTGTTCATATTCCTGAATTCATTCTTGTACTGTTGCAGGTTTCACTGCCCCGCTGATGCATGCTACTGCAAATATAAAAGCCTTTTGCTACGAAGGAATACATTTAATCTTTCGTGATGCTAAGATAGGTGGCACCCAGAAGAGTTCTTTTAGCCTTGAATTATATGACCCACTATTTCCCAATAGAATATGTATCCACCGACATGTGTTTCCATCCAATAGATCTTTACTTTGGTTGACAAAATATATATGTAACTAGGACTTCGATGTGCTGTAATGGTTAACAAGCTTGTGTCGCCATATCGACTACTACTGAGTAGTAAGTTCGATCCTCACTAGGTGCTTCATACTTTCGGCCTTTTGCCACATATAAGCTTCGCTTACTAATTCATTATATGTAACCTGTCATTCACCTTATTCAGGAGAGTAGTAGTAGTAGTAGTAGTACTATTACTACTACTACTACTATTACTACTACTACTACTAGTAATGTAGGCACGATGGAGTAATGAATAGCGGCTCGGATTGAGGAATTGGAGAGCCGAGTTCGAATTCCAGTCAAATCTTTTACATTCACTTACGTGCTAATACCATTGGGAAAGATATGAATCCTCTTCTTCTCCGACCAGCTATGGGCAAATAGGTGGACAGACCAGGTTCTATAACCTTGGATGGCAACTGATCTACCGCAGAAAGAAATGACAACCTATTGCGATAAAAAATCTGGATCGTCAGTCATGTATCGAAAGATACATGATCGCCTAAGCGTGTATCACGCATGGCAAACAACTGACTGAAATTCACTTACATGCTAATACCCTTGGGAAAGGTATGAATCCTCTTTTTCTCTCCTCCCAGCTATGGGTAAATAGCAGGACAGACCGGGTTCTATAGCCTTGGATGGAAACTGGTCTACAGCAGAAAGGAATGACAGCCTACTGCGAAAAAAATCTGCCTGGTCAGTCATATATCGAAAGATACATGATCGCCTAAGCGTGTATCACGCATGGCACATAACTGAACTGAAATTCACTTACCTGTAATACCATTGAGAAATGTATGTATACATTTCTTCTCCCCCCAGCTATGGGTAAATAGCAGGAGACTGGGTTCTATAGCTTTGGATGGCAACTGGTTTACCGCAGAAAGAAATGGCAACCTACTGCGGGAAAAAATCTGCCTCGTCAGTCATGTATCGAAAGATACATGATCGCCTAAGTGTGTATCACGCATGGCACATAACTGAACTGTGTGTTTAATGGTAATATATTAACCGTTTCATTATACGGAAACATTTGGCATTCATTGACCGAGCAGCCACTGCTACTCGAGCGACGCTTTTCTTCTAACTGGACACTATTTTGGAACGAGTTTGATGTCTTGCATGACATCCGTGTAAACGTCTTGATCTTTTGGTCAGCGCTATTTAAGTACACGACTCTGGTGACCTTCCTCCACTGATACAAAGCCGACGTCCTTGCGATGATTGAAGAAGGCTTCACCGATGAACATTCGTCTACAGCTACGCAACTGCATAAGTAAAATGATCGACGTACTGTGCGCTGTTGTCACTTAGATAAAATCTATCTTCACTTTTGTACTACAATGGCTTCTCTGTTCGTTCGAGCTAAGCGAGCAGGCTTCTGTTCACTTCTCGTGTTGATAACTCTAAGCTGACTAATGCACCGGCCCAAGTCTTCTGGCGCTAACAATTTGGCATTTATTAGAAAGTTCTCAAATCATGTTGTTTTTTTTTTGTCCCAAATTGTGCTATCAACACATCTCTCAGAATTACTGGTAGCCGGCCTATGCTTATATAGCGGGTCATGACATAGTGAATTGTCATGTTAGATGTCTTTGGTCATATAGCTTTGGTTCGTCAGTGTACAGTTAGTCTTTAAATTATCTATCTATCTATCTATCTATCTATCTATCTATCTATTAGGTTGGTGCAAAAATAATATCGTTTTCTCACATATGTTAATATGTGAGAAAACGATATTATTTTTGCACCAACTTAATATCTATCTCAGCTTGTTCATCTCTCTATCTCTTTCTCTCACTCTGTCTCCCTCTATCTATCCCAGTCTGTTCATATCTATCTATCTATCTATCTATCTATCTATCTATCTATCTATCTATCTATCTATCTATCTATCAAGCATCGTTTCTTTCCATCTTTCTCTCTTTCTTTCTTTCTTTCTTTCTTTCTTTCTTTCTTTCTTTCTTCTATCTATTTATCTATCTATCTAGCACTGTTTGTTTCTTTCTCTTTTTCTTCAATCTATCTATCTATCTATCTATCTATCTATCTATCTATCTATCTATCTATCTAGCACTGTTTGTTTCTTTCTCTTTTTCTTTATTCTATCTATCTATCTATCTATCTATCTATCTATCTATCTAGCACCTTTTCTTTCTTTCTTTCTCTCTCCCTCTCTTTCTTTCTTCAATCTATCTATCTATTTATCTATCTATCTATCTATCTATCTATCTATCTATCTATCTATCTATCTATCTATCTATCTATCTATCTATTCCGTTCTCATATCTATGCCTGTTCAATTCTTTGCTATTTCTCCGCATATCTTTTACTCTCTTCTCGACAGCTCCAGTAATCTGAAACTTTTAAAAGCTTGTAAACAAAAACTCATTTCAATATTTTGCGCAATGGCCAAAGCTAAAAATCCTACGCATCAGTCGGAGAAAACAAGTTTAAATTCGTAACAACTTATGTACCGATAATAATTTACCACTTAAGTAAATTAGTACATTTCAGTCTGTACTAATAACAATATTTAGTCAAATGATGATTATTAAAAAAAAGATGTTCAGAAAAGGTCTCAGCCCGACCAAAACGCCCGTTCAGATTTTGGGAAGTGTGTTGGGACGAAAATATAATCGCTGCCTATAATGATAATAAGGCTTGTCAATATTATAGAAATAAGAGTAACAGTTATTAATGAGATTTTTTTAAATCGTTTCTCCCCAAGCGAGGCGATAATGCCACTAAGACGCAAGGGTTTACTATGAGTGAAAGAAGATGAGAAAATGTTAGTGAAGAGAAAAGACAATAAAAGAACAGGGTTCAAGAAGACAAAAGATAGTGATTGATTTATACTTTTGAAGATCAAGACAGCAAATCAAGAAAGCGAAAGAGAGTTCCAGAAGTGAAAAGTGCGAGAGAAGAAACTATTAGCATAGAACTTGCGGTTGCATCTAGCTATTTCAACTGTAAAGCGATAGGACCTCTCTGCCAGACTAGTAGTACGCTTAAATACATGTAGTTGAGATACCGAAGAGGAGGCCTCATTAACAAATGCAAAATATTTATAGAAACATTAATATCATTGTATCAACCAATAGGCGTCCAATGGTGACATACACTGGGGATCAAGTGACACCAAGTCTTCTCAACACTCTATAACATTTCTTGGCATTCTAGCTGTTTTTAATCTACCCGCCATCTAGATGGTCTCCTTATTATTCCCAGTTCGTCCAGATATCGTTTCCAGTGCTCCAATGATGGCTGGTATGAATGTTACCTTCCTGTTCCACAATTTCCTTCGCTTTCTGGACAAGTCGAGAAACTTTTTTTTCTACTTATTATTATTTTTATTTTTATTCCTTTTGATTTCTGGCGTTTACACAATACTTTCCGGGTCCCGCCCAGGGACCTAAGGTTAGAAATGGCATCATGACACTTTCCACTGACAAAAAAAAAAAAAAAAATTACATAGATAAAGCCCTTCGTAAAGTGTGGGCTGTACTTCTTGAGGTATGGACTTCCAGGAATCCCTTCAATTAGTCTACTGCAATCTTTTCCAACCAGTCCTAGGGCTCCAAATACAACAGGGATTGTTGATGCTCCCATAGGCCATATTTTCGAGATTTCTATTTCAAGGTCTTTGTATTTTGACAGCTTTTTGAATATCTTCAAAGATATATTGCAGTCTGCAGGGACTTGTATATCAATAAGGAGATTCTTTTTTTGTTTGTGGTTTCTAATAACAATTATTATTATTATTATTATTATTATTATTATTATTATTATTATTATTTCCACACATATTTTAGATAAAGCCCTTCGTAAGGTGTGGGCGGACTGTACTCTTGAGAACAATTTTTTGTATTTCATTAAGGCATGGACTTCCAGGAATCCCTTCACCGAGTC
>OZ010601.1:65256099-65278599 GCA_963932145.1 Acanthosepion lycidas
AGATAGATAAGAAACTGAAGTATACAGAGATAATGAACTGACTGAAAAAGCTAGCTATATAGATATATCTGAAGATAATGAGATAGATAGATAGATAGATAGATAGATAGATAGATGGCAAACTGAAATAGAATATCTAGATAGATGGATATGAAGAAATACGTATATAGGTAGACAATGAACAAACTGAAAAATCGAGCTAGCTAGATTAATAGATATATGTGAAGAAAATGAGTTATATATATATATGTGTGTGTGTGTGTGTGTGTGTGTATGTGTAGAGATAGATAGATAGATAATAAGCAGAGTAAAATGGACAGAATATCTAGATAGATAGATGTGAAGAAACTGATGTATATAAATAGATAATGAACTGTCTAAAAAAAAGCTAGCTGGCTAGATGGATAGGCATATGCGAGGAAAATTAAATAGATAGATATACAGAAACTGAGATAGATATACGGATGTTGAACAGTGCTAAATAGCTAGCTAGCTAGATGTTGATTTTCTAAGCGTAACTTAGATGTGGCACAAGGCCGAAAGTATGCGTCTAGCTAGATAGATGGATAGCCAGCTCGATTATAATGGCCAGACTGACATAGATAGATAGATAGATAGATAGATAGATAGATAGTAATGGATCGACTGAAATAATTTTGCTAGCTAGCTGGATATGTAACGAACGGACTGAAATATTAGGTTGGTGCAAAAATAATGACGTAATAATGTCGTTTTTTGACGTTACGTCAAAAAACGACATTATTACGTCATTATTTTTGCACCAACCTAATAGCGAGCTTGATATGTAGATAAGCGGATAAATAGATTTCAAGATTCTGAGATATGAATGAATGAAAAGCAAAGAAATGAACCTAGTTAGAATCGCAAGGGATAAATTGATTGATATAGGTAAATAAATAGATATGAAACGAAACCTAGACGAATACTTGCATGTATACTCGTGATTGATTCACACGCACATGTCTACACAAAGTGTTTATATACTGTTTTAAAAGGAGTGTGCGTTTTACGAAGGTATTTCGAGATATACTGCGACTCGGTAATGCCATTTCGAATCGAAAACATCTTTGATGTTTATTCATTGTTGCACAATATTTGGATATTGTTGAAATTGCACATACATTTGCACGCGTACCAAGACACACACGAACATACACAGACACACACACACACGCATGATTGCCCACAGGCACACGCATATATTAAGTGCGTCAAGCATGTAATTTTCTTTCTTTCTTTCTTTCTATCTATCTATCTATCTATCTATCTATCTATCTATCTATCTATCTATCTATCTATCTATCCTGAGATAGATAAATAGATAGTCGAATGGTATAAGAGAAAGAAAGACAGAGAAAAAAAAACGATATACATAAGGGTAGAATGTTATAGAGAAATCGATAAACGCATACGCACACATACAATTCACTCTCTCTCTCTCTCTCTCTCTTTCTCTCTCTCACTCACTGTCACATGCACACACACATATATATATATATAGAGAGAGAGAGAGAGTGAGAGAGACAGACAGATAGAGAAAGAGAGAGAGAGAGGGGGAGGGAGAAAGAGCAAAGAGAGAGCAAATATCAGATTGTTTTGAATTTTACAGCCATCTCCTCTGGTGCTCTCTTACACACACACACAAACCTGTATGTATATATATATATATATATATATATATATATATATATATATATATGCAGACACATACACATACATACATACATACATACCTATCTATCTATGGCTGTCTCTCCGGTCTTTCTCTCTCTGTCTCTCTCTCCCCTATATATATATATATATATATATATATATATAACAAAGAATGTGTTTCGCAAAATGTATGAACAAAAATTAGTCGACTTGAAAAGTGGATGTAATGTCGGCGAAACTCAGAGCAGACACAAGATAAGTGAATAATTTTATTTATCTATATACGCCTGTGTGTATGTAGATAATGAGATAGAGTGAGGGGTCAAATAAATAACATGATGAAAGAGCAGTATGTGTGTGAGATATACATACAGACATATTTATATCTATCTATCTATCTATCTATCTATCTATATATATATATATATATATATATATATATATATATATATATATATATATATATATATATATATAAAGAGAGCGGGAAAGAGAGAGAGAGAGAGAAAGAGAGAGGGAGAAAGAAAGAATGAAAGAATGAAAGAAAAAGACAGACAGACAGACAGACATGTCTATTTTCAGTGTAAAATATCAAATATACACACTACAAGAATAGATATAAAGCGATTCCTTTGAAGCATATATGAACGTTCATTTTAGATTTTACGACTACAAACCACATGACTTCAGCCGATATCTTTCCTTCACGCTCGATCGAGGGAAAAGTAATTTCAATAAATTAATAAATAACACACACACACACATATATATATATCTTTATGTATGTATATATGTATGTATAAAGAATGAGAACAAAAACAAAATTTGACATTCTCTTCTTCAGCAATCAGTCATACTTGTAAAATCCACGATCATTCCGAAGGGCAAATGATGATATTTGTAGAAGACGTCTACCCGGGCAAGGATTTGTTAGCAACAAACGCGTACCAAACCGTTCACCTTAACGGGGCGAGGTGAGCGGTGTGTGTGTGTGTGTGTGTGTGTGTGTGTGTGTGTGTGTGTGTGTGTGTGTGTGGGTGGGTGGGGAAGGGGGTTTAACTAACAGTAACGTGTAACACAACTGCTTCTTCTTTCGTTTTGCTTCTAAGTAAGTAAGTAAGTAAACGAGTAAGTAAGCGAAGAAAACGAATCCCGATATGGCGGATGTGAGAAAGACGAGACAGAGAACGGCGAGTGAACGAAGCGGCCGTCTGCTTTGCTTTTGCCACCGACCGCACACACGCACAGCGGCAGAACGAGCTGAGAAAATATTAGGTTGGTGCAAAAATAATGACGTAATAATGTCGTTTTTTGACGTATTTTTTAACGTCAAAAAACGACATTATCACGTCATTATTTTTGCACCAACCTAATCCAACAAGCGGATTCGAGAGAACAACGGCGTGGAATTTGCATGCGCGCCCAACCGGCTTTTCTCCGAACAAAACTACTACGTCACGCCGACTTCAACGTACGACCATGTATCTCTTTCTTTTTTCCTTTTTTTTTTGTTTTCGTTTTTGTTTGCGTATGTCTTTTACTCTGCAGATGAATTCAGATATATTGCATTTAACAAAACAAAACAAAAAAATCATATCATTTCAGGACGTAAGCTATCATGACTCTCCACATTATCCTTTTGTTTTAAATATTCCACCAGTTCTAGCCTTCACGGTTAAGACCCGCACATTCTATCGTACCCCCCCCCACACACACCATTTCCTTCGTATTCATTTGGTGAGATGTAAGTTCCACTCGAGTAGCTTCTCCCCACGAATCGCTGATTTGTGGAACTGACTCCCAAGTGGATACTTCCCCGATCACTACTATCTTAATCTGTTTAACTCGAAATTGTAGCAATTGTTGCCTTAACCTGTTTAAATCTACGGTTAAGCGTTATCATACTCGTATAAACCGTATCTAATTACTTTGTAACGCTTTAGCTCGAGTGGCTCCCGGGCCTTATACAGAGCGAACATCACTGTAAAACAAAATTATATCCATCGGACTGTGCATTCGAGAGAAATTTTAAAATGTGTTCTCCGTAATCTGTTTGTAAGTGGAAACATTGTTTGTGCCAGCGTGCTTTACCGTTCGGCTACAGAGAGTATCACGGTCCAGCAAGGGTTTTGTTTTTGTACAGGGTTAACATTCTTATAAAAAAAACAAACAAACAAAAAAACTCTGTAAACAAATCTATTAATCGTTATCTTCCCCACATATCCTGATAAACTGCGTCTCTTACTCTGTAACCGTCTACCTCCAGTAGTCTCTTGGGCATTGTACAGAATGAACATTATTATTAAAGAAACATTCTGTAAACAGTGTATTTCCATGATTGTCATTGGGAAAAGCTAACCGAGTGCTTTATTGTTGCTTTCTCCGAGGTTTTGAAAGAAACAACTTTTTTTTTTCTCTTAGACGAGTTAACAACCAAGGCTATACATCTCACCTGTTCTGCTATTTAGCTCAGAGAAACGAACTCATGAATTAATGTGAATTGGACACCAACTGTAGCGGCCGGAATTGAACTCAGCCTGCCGATTCTATATTCTCCGCTGGTTAACGTTTCGCACTTGTCGGTATAATAGTTATGGATCTGTTTTCTGGATGCTCTATTTCGTCAGTCATTGTTGGAACTCTGTCTACAAGTGTGGGGCCACTTAGTGAGGAACGCGACGTCTATGAGTAATCATTGGTCCTTGACGAGGCAGTCAAATAACGGGGAAAAAGAAAAAAAAAGAGAAAACACTAAAAAAATACGAATTGCTTGTGTGTGTGTGTGTGCGTGTGTGTGTGCGTGCGTGGGCGTGTGTATGTAAAAGCTCAGATATAAATAAAATATATTTATAAAAATTCAGTATAAATAAAGACAAAAGGAAAACTTATCTTTACCGACGCGTTTCGTCCTCCGTGGGACTTTATGAAAGTAAATGTTACCTTCATAAAGTCCTTCAGAGGACGAAACGCGTTGGTAAAGATAACGTTTAACGTTTGTCTTTATTCATTCATTCACACACACACACACACAGATATATATATATATTAAATAAATTTTTAAGCCGACGTTATTTTTTTTCACTTTAAATGTAATTTTTAGTGTCTACATATGTATTACTATCTCTTTTTTTTTTTTAGACTATGAAATTAATAATCGATGTGGACTGTTTTTTTTTTTTTAATAATTTCACTGCTGAAGCAAAAACCAAAATCACGTATAGCAAGTAAAAAAAGAAGGTTTTTAGTATATATATATATATATATAGATATCAGTGAACATTGAAGTCAATACTCAGAGGCGACAGATTGTTTCATCTTAACGCAGTCATCACACCTGACGATTGCATCTAGCATGAAACAGCCTGTCGCCTCTGAGTATTGACTTCAATCTTGACTTTTATATTTACATACGCTCTATCTCTGATATTGAGCGCTTTATCCTATAAATATAGCACCCTTAAAACCATATATATATATATATATATATATATATATATATATATATGTGTATATATACATATATATATATATATATATATATATATATATGTGTATATATATATATATATATATATATATATATATATATATATATAAGTTTCATTAAAGACGACTAAACATGTTGCTGTTAAGTTTTTTATTTAATTAAGTTTTGTGTTCATATAAGTGCTTTCTTTTTGGGACATGAAGTGTGTCAAAACTCTCCAAATGTTCTACATGTCCGAGCGCTCTGAAACATCACTTACCAACTTTCGTATATTAGACATAGAATTTTATTACTTCGTGTCCTCCATAGTTTGCCTGACATTTAAGTTAGCCGGTTGAATATTTATGAACCTTCCTAAACTCAAATATTTTGAAAAACCAATAACATTTGTGTTCTTGTATATAAATACGTGCTACAAAATAAAATGCTTGCATTTGTCTTGATAAAATCTCACAGAGGGCGTAGCCCGTCGGTTAAGATAAGTTTTTGTCCTTATATATATATATATATATATATATATATATATATATATATATGTGAAGAGATGTAGTTTTAAGGTGTGCTATATTTATGGTATAAAGTGATTAATATCTGAGATAGAGCGTATGTAAATATAAAAGTGAACAGTAAAGTCAACACTCAGAGGCGATAGGCTGGTTCACGCTAGACGCAATCGTCAGGCCGCGAGTGTTGTTTTTTTTTCTCGAATATTTATATATATCGGTCAGAATGTTGACTTCAGTGTTCACTTATATATATATATATATATATATATATATATATATATATATATATATATGTGAAGAGATGTAGTTTTAAGGTGTGCTATATTTATGGTATAAAGTGATTAATATCTGAGATAGAGCGTATGTAAATATAAAAGTGAACAGTAAAGTCAACACTCAGAGGCGATAAGCTGGTTCACGCTAGACGCAATCGTCAGGCCGCGAGTGTTGTTTTTTTTCTCGAATATTTATATATATCGGTCAGAATGTTGACTTCAGTGTTCACTTATATATATATATATATATATATATATATATATATATATATATATATATGAAGAATTAATGGATTTTAAAATATGTGTAAACTGCTTTCGACTAGTTTGTAACATATTATTTTTTCATCTCTCAGTTGCGTCTCTGTCTTTGGGCAGTGTGATCTCAGAGGTGACTCCGTCAAAGGATAGAGTGGGAACTGAGAAAAATTATACTGAATGGTGCCCAGCTCTGGGGAAGAGCTGTCCGAAGCCTCGCCCTCTCATTGCATCAGAGAGGGACATTGGTGCTCGCACCGAGGCCAGCGCCACCGACTGTTTCGGGGGCTGCGGGCCATTTTTGTTCCTTTCCTGGGTGTTCGCGCTCGGATCCCCACCTTAAAAACTGACCTTGGGTCAAAATTTGTTTTAGTGGGGAGACATAGTAAATACCTAGTGGCTGCCTGTATTTTAGTAAATTCTTCGATTTAAACAGTGTTTTTTTTTTTTTTCATCTACCTGCGTCCCCCCAGAAAAGAAAATGTGCCCTCCAGCAGGATTCTAACATTCGTATACCTTCGTAGGAGAAACCCCGTATTATCCGGCGTGTTTTACCTCTCGACTACGGAGAGCTTCACAGTCAAGCCAAGTACTATTTGCCTTAATGCACATTCGAAAAATAAAAATTGTTTTTTAAAAAAGATTTTATAAATTTCAAACGTAAGTAGCAGTGGTTGGCCAATGAATGCTAATGTTTTCTTAATAAGGAAACCGTGAATATTAACATTACTATTAACTTTGTGTCAAGTAAATTCTTCTACGTCATGCGATACACAGAAATTAGCCATAATCACCATCTGAATTTAAACCCCCCACCCCCAGCAAACTATTAAATAAAAGGTATAGAATATTAACAAATTGCAGACATGAAAGACATTATTTGTTGGCACTCCTGACGGCAGGTTAATGTTTAGATTCTTTTAAATCGGTTTGGAATGTCAAAAATGCGTGAATTGGTTTATTGGAATTGTTTGATGCCTTATAAAATAAAATTGCTTACTAATGCCGACCACCTGATAGACCAAACTGGGGAAACTGTACAAGTTTTTATATTTTAACTCAGATTTTACACGGATCTCTTTTCCATTGAGAACACGGTTCCGTTCTGCAGCATTCTACCAAACGGTTAGAATATCGGTGTGCGTACCTACAGACATTATTTATATAGTGTTTACAGGTGTATTCTTTCACACACACACACACACACACACACACACATATATATATATATATATATATATAAACAAAGGAGCAAAAGTTATAGTTATATATATATATATATATATATATATATATATATATATATATATATATTGATTGGTTTTAGTTGTTTCTTTGTATTTTATTATCCGGACACATGCAAGCAAGTCTGCCATTTTTGTTGTGAGATAAACATTCCAGGATCGCCTACGTCCTGAAAGGACATGGCACATAAAAAGAAAAAAGGGGTGAAGTGATATAGGCAAAATGGACCTGCCCGATTTTCCACTAGTAATAATTCAGTCGTCAATCGGTATGGAGGTAAAATTTCTACGTCACAGACTTGGAGACATCGCAACAGTAGTGATATGGCTTTTAGCTTCCTTCTTTTCTTTTTTTTTATTCTTTATTATCATATATTAAGAATGCTACAAAGAAATGCGGGCTAGTCTGTAAAAGAATGACAGTTAATACTTTGAATAAATTATGGATACCCTGAATATATATATATATATATATATATACATATATATATATATATATAGGGAGAGAGATATTTCAGAAATTAAATATATATATATATATATTTTTTTTTTTACATGAATCATTCATATAAAAAGTAGATTAGTAAAGTTAATCATTAACTTCACTAATCTATTTTTTGTATGAATGATTCATGTAATATAAATTGAACTGCACCACGTATTTGATCTAAAAAGAACTGATCCGACGTGCAAATTTTCGGGATAACATCTGCGACATTACTTTATTTATTGAACAATTTAGTTCATGCCACATTGACTGATAAACTTCTGCAACAAAAAAAATCTCAAATTACCATATTAGTAAAATAAACGCACTCTCTTAAATTGAAAAAAAAAAAAAAATTCAACCTTAGCGTTGCGACTGCACGCTCCAAAATTTCTTACCGTTAATAATAACACATTTCTAAAAAAACATATTTCGATTAACATTTAATCTTTCGTGTCCCGCTACTATCTGGATTTACTAAAAAGCAAATTAATTTCCATGCCTGAGGATGGTTTTAAGTACAGCTGAAAGTACTAGCAAAATATAAAAAAAAAGAGACCATATACAACTTAAAAACAAGGATCATAACATTCATTGAGAGGTTCGTGGGTTAATGTAACTTTAATAAATTTGTTTGCGAAGATGATTTTCGCCATTTATATCATTAACTTTACTAATCTACATTTTGTATGAATCATTCATGTAATATAAATTGAACTGCACCATATATATATATATATATATATATATATATATATATATATATATATATATATATATGCGTTTTACCAGTTTATGACTGGAAGGGATTATTCTGAGGAGGATATAAATCCAGGGAGAACTCAATGTAGACTAAGGAGCATTATAATGATAATAAAAAGACTTAGACGTTATTATCCATTTTGTTTATAATTTTTATATCATGAACACGGAGATTTTCATTTCATCAGAACGAAAACCTGGTCCACAAATGCAGAAATTACACCGGGGAGACACTTAGTAGAGGGAAGGTGAAAGAGTGGAGTTGCGTAAAGGTAGGGCTTAGAGATTAGTCGTTAGTAGTGGTAGAAAATTTTTATATTCAAGCATTAATTTGGATTTCTTTGAAGTGACCATGAAGAAAAAAATCTGTGTGGTCTTGTTGATCTTAAAAAATGCATACATAGATGAAAGATAAACTTTTGTTTTAAGGAGATTGGGAATAACTTTCTTTCCTTCTCTTTCCCGATTCTTGAGTGGTCTGGTCGATTGAGAAATCACAGCATGGGATAAGTTGATAACGAAAAATTGCTGACTGAAAATCTGTTTTATTTTAGCCTACGGAAGCCTGGAAGTTGTATTCGTCACAAAGACGGTGTACCAGCTCTATGAAGAGCTGAAGTTAGATGCTGAGAAAGTGGGAGAAGGGAGAGAGACATTAGCACCGCCTATATGGAGCGATGGATCGAGATGAGACGTGAAAGCAGTTGGAGTTAAGACCAACTTGATTCCTCTGACCACTCTCAATTAGGAGGATGGACAACTCCAAATTTGTACAAATCACTTGAGCAAATATATTTTGAGATATGGAATTTTAGAAAACGGTTGATGCTAAGGGTAGAAGGCAACCAAACCCAGACCCTAGTCAACCCCACCCCTGCTGGACACAGAACTCCATATAAGCCGAAAGTTTTAGAGAGTCTCTGTGATACAGCTGCTGGAAACCACATCTCTTAACCTAGACCTTGTGCTGGCACTAAAGACCAAGACTTAGAAATTTAAGTTATTACAAGTGCAAGCTGCCGACACCAAGGCGGGTCTCAGTGTCATTTGGTTATAACAACAAGTGAGAAGGGTTAAAACCGCTGTATACAAAAATCATATATAAAGCAAATCGTTGTTACATTTTTAACCCGAGATAATTCTTTATTTCAAAAGATTCTTTTTTGTGTAACTCCAGATGTCGAATCGCCTTCACTTCAAGTTTGTTTCATCAGCGATCGCCTCACCCTCTATAATAATAAAAAATCATAATGTAGCTGAAGAGTGAATAGTCGTGAACAGACAGACACCAGCTGAGTCGAGTGGAACCGGGCCCATCATCACGGTACCAGCGACAAACGAACCATGCATTAACAAGTGAGGAGTCAGCTACATGGTAACCACGCTGGTCTGAAGGAACTTGAAGACCAACGCGGGGGATAGGGCTACATTACTGGTAGCCATTGACGAGAATCTACTAGTGCGGTTACACCCACTTCCGCATGTATATGTATATAGGTAACTGAATGAAAAAATAGAAACGTTGTATGTCACACATACAGTCAATCAAAAGGACTTCATCAGGCTAAAATAATGTTTGCATTAACGAAACTATATTATGGGGGGTGGGGTGGAAATATAAACAATGGCGTCATTTATCATTTTATAACGGGAGGAACACTGAAGATCAATAGTCTGGCTTATAGTGTTTATATATTTCTCTGTCTCGCTCTCTCTCTCTATCTCTCTCTCACACACACACACACACACAGACACACACACACACACACACACACACATATATATATATATATATATATATATATATATATATATATATATATATGTAATGAAATGGACAAAGTCCACAATTATTTTAAGACATTTTCAGGTTTATACGTTCTTTTTACCATTAAATTTATATATATATATATATATATATAAAGAAATATAGTCTTAAGGTGTGCTATATTTATGGAATAAAGTGCTCAATATCAGAGATAGAGCGTGTGTAAATATAAAAGTGAACATAGAAGTCAACACTTAGAGGCGACAGTCTGTTTCATGCTATAAAAATACTATGTTACTTAAAAATCGAAAACCGAAAAGAGAAAATATACAAGTAAAATAAATTAACCTAAATTCATCCAAGTAAATAAATAAACAAACCAATCCCAAATAAAGATAATCAATTAAAAACTGTTCCCGCCAAAATAATACTTAGAATGAACTACAACAATCAACCCCAAAACTGAACAAATAGTTTTAATTAAATTCCCAAACCAAAACAAAACTGTATATAAGTGATATAAACAAATTTTTACTACGTTAATAAATAAATAAATAAATAAAATAAGAAACAAAAATAAAAACAAGCAATATAATTTGACCTAAATAGATAAACAAACGACTTCCGGTGAAATAACCGCCATAATAGAATACCCACAATGCACCACTAACCCGTATATATATAAATAGCCGAGAAAAATAACAGCACACGTGGCTTGACGATTGCATATAGCATGAAACAGACTGTCGCCTCTAAGTGTTAACTTCTATGTTCACTTTTATATATATATATATATATATATATATATATATATATATTCAGCCCGGTAAATGTTGTTAATACTGTTTATTATAAACAGAGAATTTACTTAAATATTTGTATCTATAAAAAGAACGTATAAACATAAAAAATGTCATATATATATATATATATATATATATATATATATATATATATATATATATATATATATATATATATATATATATATATATATATATATATATATATATATATATATATATATATATATATATATATATATATATATATATATATATATATATATATATATATATATATATATATATATATATATATATATATATATATATATATATATATATATATATATATATATTTGATGGTACCTGGGCACTTGGCTCTAGTCCCACATGGGATATATATATATATATATTGTCATCCACAGGAGACTGTTTCGCTGTATCACAGCTCAAAAGTGTGGCTAGACATCCGGTTGCCTCTAGCTAGGTTCGAAACCCGACTGAATTGGCGTCAGTCGGCGTTTCTACCCAGTAGGCGCACGGCAGGGATGAAGGTGAATTTAAGCGTATTTATTTTTAGATAAGCACACAGTGACTGAGAGAACTCGATTCGGTTTACCCAAGAGTCTTGCATTATTAGCCGTAATAGTCACTGTTTACTAAAAAAAATACCTTAATTTCAAGAAGCATCACCCCGAAAGCTGCCTGAAATCTATCCCCTATTCCCTAACATGTCGGGTTTGCACTATAGTAACCGACAAACACCTCAGAAAAACCTGCCTAAAAGATCTATATAGAACTCTAAAAAAACGAGGCTACACCACAACACTAATAAACAAAGCAGATAAAACACGTCTGAACCAACTATGAAATCCAAAAAAACGTAATGTGGAACAAACCCTAGCACATACCTCAACATACTATAAGAACAATCTGAACTTTTTATGAAAATTACAAGAAATCTAAAGCTACTTAACAAGAATGACAAAATGAAAAATATACTAAACACAACCAAAATAATTAAAAGCAGACACCAATATAAAAACCGGGAACACATATTAACCTCATCCACATTTAACCAACACAATATACAGGGGGGGGGGGGGCACAAAATTCAACAAAAAAGATGTGGGGTTTGTGATGTCATTATAGAAGGGAACTTCTACACCTTTGAAAATCCCACAACTACATCCACAATAAATAAAAAATGAAACTGCAACTACAAAAATGTCATCTATTCACTAAAATGTACAAAATGCAAGAAGTCGTATATAGGCATCAGCCAAGAATTTAACAACAGAGTTGCGCTTCACAAAAGCAACATCAAATTAACCGACAACTGAAAACCCTTTGTATTGCAACACATTTACGAATGCAACCAAGGCAAATTTAAAATTATGCCAATGTACCAGATAACTACTCTTTCTTAGAAATTTAAGAAATACTTTATAGACAAATTTAAACCAGGACTAAACAGAATATAATCCCTCATGAACATACGGTATGCACACCTGATGGCCAGATACACTGGTCGGACCGCACACATACATACACGTACGCACGCGCAAACAGGTATCCATGGAGAACAAAAATATATATACATACACTGGCAAAAACAGGAAGAATGTGTATGCGTGTGTGTGTGGGTGTGTGGGTGCGAATGTGTGTGGGTATGTATGTATATATATATATATATATATATATATATATATATATATATATATATATATATATATGCGTGTGTGTGTATGCTAATTCACGTGTAAGCTGACGGAGACAACCACGCACACACGATACACAAAGATAGAAATAGATTTGAGAGTCACAGGGATGATGTGCGGATAGTGGGGCATCTATCATCATCACATCTGCCATCGCCACCACTAAGAGCAAACATGATGATTTTATTACCACTTAGGCAATACAGAAAATGAACAATGAAATATTAAAAGAACTTAAGAAAATCTATTCCTTTAAAAATAGATTCCTTTAATTTGCCTGAAGAAGGTCACGTGACAGGAAACCCGTGCAGCAAAAATATGAATAATAAAACAAATCCATATAATAACCCAAAACGTTTGCGGTTTCTCTCTTTTTGTCAAATATGCACTTTTCTCTCGTTGGAACAATTATAACCTTTTCCATATACAGTGTAACCCGGATATAAGAGAGATTGTCTCTGGTCCCAAATTAGAGCCATACTTACCTAAACAAAATAGGCCAAACTCGGATATAAGAGAAACCCGGATATAAGAGACTTATTCTCCGGTCCCGACAACTCTCTTATATCCGGGTTACACTGCGTATATATATATATATATATATATATATATATATATATATATATATATATATGCAAGTTTCTTTGAAAACGACTGACAAGGTGTGTTGGTTGAGTTTTTTTTTTTATATTATTTCTCATGTGTTCGTATAATTTTTTTCTTTTCAGCACAGAAATTATATAAAAATTGTCCAAATGTTTTCAAAGCGCTTTCGGCTATACTTTTAACCATTATCAAGGTTGAATTTCATTTTACTTTTAACTGAATATATGTGTTGTTTTATACATGTATCTAGAGTTATATGAATGTTTTATTTTCCGAACATGGTCAGCACATTTTGACCGTGTTCATATTATTGAGTGCTGGCTTTTTCTTTTATTAATGATGCTTCCATTATTTTTAGCCTTTTTCTACATGTAGATGAGGCTATTATATCTGTATTATCAACGACTATGTTACGGATAGAGTTTGGTAAGTCTCCATGCGTATTTAAATGAGACGTAATTGAGCTATGGTCAGAGAGATGCAATATGAGTCTTCTTCTTAGGCATGTTGTTGTACATCCAATATAATTATTTACAAATTTGTATTGGTCGGGAACACAGCTCTTTAAGTGACATGCAAATTCGTAAATAATATTGGTTCTCTGTCATTTGGATCTTGTAGGTGAATTATTAGAAAGATTGACGTTAGCGGTTTTAAATTTTATAATAAATAATTTATTGATTTTTTCTTTCTTGGGTAACCAATAGCAATACTAAACACACAGAAAAATAACTCTTCTACAAAAATGAAAACGCCCTGCGCATGATGATAAACTACATCCGTGTCCTGGGTAAGACGATAAACTACATCCGTGTCCTGGGTAAGACGATAAACTACATCCGCGTCCTGGGTAAGACGATAAACTACGTCCAACAGCAAGGCCTCTGATCAAATTTGAGGAGTGTGGAACCACCTCTTAATTGCTGGTGTTCCCAGGTCCACCCTGACCCGGGGTAGTAGCACCTGTTATGGTTCCAACTAGGATCAAATAGTTAACCCCCAAACTGGGGTCAAAACACTATGAAAGTGTAAAAATAGGTTTTAATATCAGAAATACTAGCAATACATTTTTGAAAAAAAATTACCAGAAATAAAAATCTTGTCGGCATTAAATAACCCATTAAGGTTGATATACCGTAAAACAAACCAAACCAAACCAAACCAAATCAATATATACTGAGATAGATAGATAAGAAATATTACCAGCAATAAAAATCTTTTGGGCATTAAATAACCCATTGAGGTTGATATACCGTAAAACAAACCAAACCAAACCAATATATACTGAGATAGATAGATAAAAAATATTGCCAGGAATAAAAATCTTGTCGGCATTAAATAACGCTTTGAGGTTGATATGCCATAAAACAAACCAAACCAAACCAATATATACTGAAATAGATAGATAGATAGATAGATAGATAGATAGATAGATAGATAGATAGATAGATAGATAAATAAAAAATATTGCCAGGAATAAAAATTTTGTCGGCATTAAATAACCAAAAATCAAATGAATATTAACATTTATTAATCATTTCATTTTATTCTCTTTTCGAAGAAACAGAAACGTCGTATTGTTACCGGGATGATTATCTCACATTATTATCATCAGATTATAAATTGAACTGTAAATGAATTACTCTTCAATTTTGGAGCACTTTAAAGGTACTTCTTGATGCAAAACCTTGCTTTGTTCCGGTAATAAAAGAAAAGGAAAAATATATGAACGTAAGCAGAATCATATTTTAGGTTCTACTATTGATTTGCTAAAAATAAGCATGTCATGAAGAAAAAAATGTCCTTAACTTAATAAAAACAAAGTTTTATCGTCAAAATGTTATTATTAAAAGGAAAGACCAAAGGATTTTCTGATTATTAAATTACATTTTATGGTCCTTTTTAGAACATTCTAAATTTTGGTTAAAAATCTTGTTTTTCTTTGCGTCAGCAGAGGAGGGAGAAAAATTAGTATGGGAAATTTTAGCGTCTTTTTTGCGGTGAAAATCACATTGATTTGGAAATTCTTGCAAAATCAAATAATTGTCAGATTTAATGAACCGTTCAGGGCTTATTCACAAATGAATTAAATTATTTTAGAAATGTTTCTTTTTTTTAGAAAATCTTGGCACAAATATTTTTTTTTACATCTGTTATTCCCCACTTATTTAATTTTATGAAATTTAGAGAAATTAATGTTTGTACTGCTTAATGTTTATATTAGTTATACGCAGCAGTCCTTGGAGAACTTAAATCAACAATTTTCTTTTGTAAAACAGGACCCCAATTACCGAAAATTTTCTATGAAATCGTAAAATAAAAACAGCAATAAAACTATAACATTATTTAATTAGAAAAGATTTTAATTGCTTTTAGGAATAAGATTCATTATAGACACAATTTATTTCGATGAATAATGTATTTTCACAAGAATTGTTTTAATTTTTAATACAATTTAATTATAATAATTTATAAATTTTTTAATTTTAAATTTCTGTATTAATTTGTACCGGTTAGATGAAACTATATTTACTAATCATAAATGGAAAACCTTACCACAATTCATCGACCCCCAATATTTTAAAAATAATTTTGAATTTTTTTCTGTGTATAAACGTACCGATTTTTGTAAATACGGGCGTCCATACACGACATTATCCGAAAATAAGAACGGTACCTAATGCCAAAATACCTAAAATTCAATAAAGCATTAAAATACGAAGAATATTTTCCTAAATTTCCAAGACTACTGAGTAGTTAAAAATTATATAAAAAAAGTAACTCATCTTAAATTTCTAATGCATTTCTTTATATTTACAGATATGTCCACCTTAGAAAAAACTTCCATCTGTCAGTCAAACAGTGAACATATTATGTAAACATCTGCTACCATATTAATAAAATGCATTTCTGCGATATTTTAAACATAAAGTAAGTAATATTTCTTTCAAATCAGGTTAATTAAACTTTAAATCAGTTAATATTCCTAAACTAAACTTTCAGAAAAGTACATTTTATTTTTGAAAGATTTCTTTTTTAAGAAAGAGAATTACATTTACAATGACGGGTGGCAAAAATGACACTAAAATAATCGATTTTAGCAATTTCAAAAGAAAAACTTCTTTTCAATCAATTTAAATTCGATTTTGAAATACAGCAAAGTATATTGCTTATTGGAAATATTAAATTTAATCTATTAGCTTGAAATGAAAACTAAAATAAAAGCTTCAAGAGAGAATATTTATTTTAAAAAATTCATTTTAAACCTTAGGAATAAAAAGAAACAGGACGAGAGTTTAAAAACCTAAGTATTTGTTAGTAAACTGTAGGCGAGGCATATTACAGTTGGCAGCTTCAAAGTGACTAACGAGTAGGTAAACAATAATTTGGAACGTATAGTAAATATGAAAGAAAGGCTTAATTACTTTGGGTAGAGAAAGGAAACAACCCCCTCCTCTGTCTAAGCCAGGTTTAAGGTTAAGATAAGGGATAGCTCTCACCATAAACCCGCGCAGTTACCAATTTCGAACGTTACAGATAACACATATGAGTGGCCAGGAGATAACGGACAAGTACCCGGAGTTATTGTTGTTGTTGCTGCTGTTCTGGGAGAGAAAGGGGAAAAAAAAAAGAAAAAGAAAAAAGAGCAAGTATGCGTGAAAAAGAGGGTGTAAAGAGATAGATAGATAGATAGATAGAGAGAGAGAGAGAGAGAGAGGGTGCAGATTTATTGTTTCTGTTAATCTGAGAGAAGGAAAAAGATCAAGTGAAATAGAAAGAGAGAGAGAGAGAGAGAAAGAGGGGAAGCAACAATGAGAGAGAAAGAGGCAAAGAGCGAGAGAGATAGAAACTCTGAGAGAAACAAATAAAGAGCAAGTGAAATAGAAAGAGAGAGAGAGAGAGAGAGAGAGAGGGTGCAGATTTATTGTTTCTGTTAATCTGAGAGAAGTAAAAAGAGCAAGTGAAATAGAGAGAGAGAGAGAGAGAGAGAGGAAGCGACAATGAGAGAGAAAGAGGCAAAGAGCGAGAGAGATAGAAACTCCGAGAGAAACAAATAAAGAGCAAGTGAAATAGAGAGAGAGAGAGAGAGAGAGAGAGAGAGAGAGAGGGAGCGAAATAAAGAGCAAGTGAAATAGAAAGAGAGAGAGAAGCGACAAAGAGTGAGTGAAAGGAAAATAACGGTGTTCATAGAGAGAGAGAGAGAGAGAGGGCGGAGGGGAAGAGAGCCGAGAGGGAAAGGGAGAGATAGAAAGAGATATAGAGAGTGATTGAACTGAAGAGAAATATCGTGACTGAGGGGGTACAGGAAAAGAAAAGAGACGGTAACTTCATTATCAGTTCTTGAGATTTTAGAAAAAATGAGATTTAAAATAAAAAAGCCATTTTATCAGAAATTGACCAAATTCTTTAAGTTTTTTTCAAAACATAATTTTGACATTTTAAGATTTGAACATTGAAGGTGAACTGCATATCAACCTGGTACTTGAAGGTACAATACACAAACCCTCGTAGCAGACATTTCTGTGGGAGAAGAGGATTTTTCGCCGCGCCATATGCATTAAACGAAAACTGTCCAGACTTCGCTCTTTTGTAATTTTATTTTTATTTTCTCTCAGAGAAAAGAACAACAATTATTTGGTTTAACATTTGATAACAAAAAACGACGTAAAACTGAAGCTTACATTTAAAATATTTCAAAGAGGATATTTCAAAAACGTCGAAATAGCCATAGATGACATATGCTAATGATATTAAGTCATAAATAAAGAATGGCAATAGTATTAGGTTGGTGCAAAAATAATGACGTAATCATGTCGTTTTTTGACGTTTTTTTTAACGCCAAAAAACGACATTATTACGTCATTATTTTTGCACCAACCTAATAATAATAATAATGATGATGTTGATGATACTACTACTAATAATAATAATAACAAAAGACTTAAGTGTAATTAATAGACGTGTAATAAAAAACTCTGTCTATCAGATCCTGTTAATATCTATCTATCTATCTATCTATCTATCTATCTATCTATCTATCTATCTGTCTATTACTGTTTCTTAATATCTAAGTCTGTTCATATCTGTCTGTCTACCTGCCTATCTATCTATCTATCTATCTATCTATCTATCTATCTATCTATCTATCTATCTATCTATCTATCTATCTATCTGTTTATTATCTCTTTCTCTCTCACTTTCTCTATGTATCTATTTTAGTTTATTTCTTACCCCTTTCTTTCTTCCTCTTCCTCTCTCCACCCCCATCTCAGTCTGTTCATTATTTTTTCTATCTCTATCACAATCTGTTCATTATCTCTTTCTCTCTCTCCATCTCTCTGTCACTTTCTTTCTCTCTTTCTCCGTATTTATCTTAGTCTGTTCATAGCTAATATGTTATCTATCTATCTATCTATCTATCTATCTATCTATCTATCTATCTATTTTTAAAAAAATCAATTCGCCCGAAACAAGGCGATAATGCCACTAAAACGCAAGAGGTTAGTGGGAGTAAAAGAGAATGAGAAGGCTTTAGAAGGAACTGGAAATCCAACCTTAAACAGGCAACAAGGGATAAACCTCTACGCCTGTTCAACAGACCGGGGAGGCATATGAACCGCACGATATGCGAACCTATTTACTTATATGTTCGTCTGATCTATCTATCTATCTATCTATCTATCTATCTATCTATGTGTAAGTATCTATAAACAGCCCAAGCAATGGAAGCTTTATTCAACGCGAGCTGATATTCCAATATTCAGAGCAATAATAATAATTCAATATTATGCTCTCAAATAGCATTGAAAGGAAACAAAGACGTCTGTAGTTTTAAATTTCTTGAATTGATTTTGATATCGAGCCACTGATAATGTGCTAAGAGCACACGCACGCGGACCAACACGCATGCGCCTGACGAGCTTGTCGCACACAAGAATATATATATATATATATATATATATATTTATATATATATGTATGTGTATATATATATATATATATATGTGTGTGTGTATATATATATATATATATATATATATATATACGAGAGACGTTATCATATATGTATATATGTATATATATATATATATATATATGAATGTATACGAGAGATGTTATCATATATATATATATATATATATATATATATATATATATATATATATATATATATATATATATGATAACGTCTCTCGTTCATACACTTTCAGCGACACAGTAGTGTTTGATGGTACTTATAATACCTGAGACTTATCCGACTGCAAAAACAACTTAGTAAATCCTTTTTAATGCGACTTTTTAGGTTGCTTGGTGAGTGAGATAGTTGCTTGCCAGAAACTTGTGTGTACACTCATTTGAAAACCTGCATTTTGAAGGTCGATTTAATCTTTGTACTTAACTGGTCCCGAGCCATCTTGCTTAGTAAATACCAATGTATTCTTGGGTTTTGAAGTCCATATAACACCAATGATATAAATGATAGTTTATATATATATATATATATATATATATATATATATATATATATATATATATGTGTGTGTGTGTGTGTGTGGGTGTGTGTAATGATAATCATAGTTTATATATATATATATATATATATATATATATATATATATATATATATATATAAACATAAATATGGCCGAGTGGTTAGAACTTTCGCTTTCTAACCATGGTTCAAATCTCATCACGGTCGATTTGTCAAACTCTCTCCCAGAAACTGTAACTAAGATCTGCTCAGCATAGTTTCAGTATAAACCACAGATTGACTCTGGGCGTTGAGTAAACACAAATGTGCCTGAGCGAGAGTCTGGCATAGGGATTAGTAGTAGACGGGTATCCTCCAATACAAGTGGCCAGCTATTATATATATATATATATATATGAACTTTATATATATATATATATATATATATATATATATATATATATATATATATATATATATATATATATATAAACTTTATATATATAAACTACATTATACTATATAAACTACATTATACTATATAAACTACAAACTTTAGGAGGGATTTCCTCACACTAAAACAAAGACAAAAGTCCATATACACGTATGTCCGCCATCTTTGAGTTATTAAGTTCATAGTTTACGGCAGACGGTGTTAAATGTACAATCCCAAAGTACTTTACAAACATTTGGGGCGGATTCTTTACCCCTAATCAAGCTAAAATGTCCATACAAACATAAGTCTAAAAGGCCATCATAGCAAATGTTGAAAATGTTCTCCGCTTGCTTCTGCACACGCATGCCCCCGTCGGATCATTGGCTGGCGGACCCTTTGCAATACTCCCACACGGCGTCGAATACTTTCACAGATACCCATGACACGTTGATCAAGCATCTCTGCATTATTAATGTCTGCTGAATAAACCAATGATTTTAGGAGACTCCACAGATAGAAATCCAAATGTTTGAGGTCGGGGTTACATACAGAATATCAAACCAGTCATTTCCTATCTATCCATCTTTCATAGATGTCAGTCAGTGCATCGCGAACAATATGACTAAAATGTGCTGGAGCCCCGTCATGCATGAACCACATGCATCTTCGTATTGGCAGGGGTACATCTTCTAGCAGGTCTGGAAGTGTGTTCGGCATAAAGTCTCTGTAGGCAGCTCCTGTAAGACGTACTGGGAGAAGATATGGACCTACCAGACAGTCACCTATAATTCCAGCCCACACATTAATCGTAAACTGATGCTGGTGTCTAGCCTGTATTGTACCATGGGGATTCCGATCCGCACACAAATATTGGATATGTTGTTAGACATTTTCATGACGGTCGTCTTCGAGTATAGAATCCAGAGGTTGGCAGTGAATATTTCGGAGACAGTAGGAAAGCGTAGTTCAGGTTCGCAGTGGATATCGTAGCAGAGCGTAGTTCTTCCTTCTGTCATCTTCGCCTGGTCAGGTTGACACTGGTCCTTCGGTAGGGTAAACAAAGATGGCCGCCTTTATACACGACGGATACAAATGTTCTGCGGCTTCTGATTGGTTAAACTTCTATTGGTAGACTATAAAGGAAGTTAAGTCATCTGGATTGTCTCACTAGTCATATGTATATATCCAAAAAACCGTAACATATGTAAATTTGTTATTCCATCTCTTCCAAATGTTGCCTCATCCGTAAACAAGACGGAAGGGACAAACAACAGATCGGTAGTTTGTGCAATAAACCATCGGCAAAAGTTCTCCGGTGGTGGGTGATCCGAGGGTGCAAGACTCTGCATAAGTTGCAAATGATACGGATGCAGGAACTGCTCTTGAAGTACCATCCATGCGGTACTATGAAATTTAAGACATGCTACTGCGATTTGACGTGTGCTGATGTCTGAATCTTCTTGTAGAACGTGTTCTTCGTGGTCAGGCCGACGAGCGGATCTCGGTCTTCAACGATCCATAATTTATGGCGCTACGTATCCTGTCTCAGCAACGCGACGATAAACAGCGTCAAAGGTCTGGAAACGAAATCTGATACAGCCGTGCAGTCTCGCGTCCATTACCATTCGCGCAGCTGTATGTAAAAATCATATCTGACTGCTCACGATATGAATACCCTGCGAATGTTAAACGGAACACTTCTCAGTTAACTCACTACTGCGCACGTTAAACGTTGAAGATAGACTAGCCACAAGTGTACACGAATGACAAATGTAACCTAGTCTACATGGCAACGCAGTACCATCTACCGTAAACGTTCTCAAAAACGAAAGATTTGCGAACATATGGTTATATGGACTTTTTCCTTGTTTTGATGTGAGGAACTCGCCCCGAAAATTTGAGAAAGTATTTTTGATACAACCTATATATATTGGGGAAAATGTATGATAAAGTGGAAGAAAGCTTTCGTGTAACGCGTTTTGTCCTTCATAAACAAAAAGTTCGTCCGATGAATTCCTA
>OZ010601.1:65281099-65283599 GCA_963932145.1 Acanthosepion lycidas
AACAGAAAAAAAACCACTCCGGATTGGATCGTATTTACGATTCCAATGGAATAAATTATGACCATGGAATATTAGTGTTTAAGCCTTTTTATTATATCCTTACTCTGTCCTGGACATTGAGTTCTACCTGGATTTTATCCTCTCGGAAAATTTTTTATTCTAAAATATACAAGTGTATATATGCACCTGTGGATTTTGCATATATATGTATATTTACCACTAATATTATCTATATATATATATATATATATATATATATATATATATATATATTATTGAGATAATATTTACGAATATTTCTGTACGGATTAGATATTGAACACTTTTTAAAATCTGCCTTGTGACCCTCGCTATCTTTATCAAAATTTACTTTTTTTTCTAACCTACATTTATACACGTTACAAATCAAATTAACCTAAGCACAGCTGACTATTAAAAAATGAAAAACTTTCGTGGATTTTGACGTCAGTTTTTCTTTTTTCGTCCAAATCAGTGAAAAACAACTACATAAAATTCACTACTTTTTATCCATAATGTCGAATGTGTTAAAATTCTTCAACTTTTTAACAAGAAAATTCTCAAGTTGATGCTAAAATTTGCCGTAAAAAAAAAAGGATTTAATTATTTAAGATGGAATGATCTCTTACGACATGTCTCTTATTTGTATTTAGAGACATTGTATTTATTTATAATATTTCTCATTGAATTGTTCATCTATATTGCATATGATACATTATTGTACATGACTAGGTTACAATAAAAGAGTAGAGTGTGGGGCCGTGTATCCTGGATTGGAGAGAGCCTGTATCACAGAGTAGGGTTGTCACGAAACCCTGGCACCGGTCCTGTATAAACAATATAGATGTAATGTGCTCAGTATAAGGGATAGAGCGTATAGAAATATAATTTTGGGCACTGAGGTCAACAGCCAGCAGCGACAGATTATGTTTAAGCATGAAACAGACTCTCGGCGTCGTGGGTTGATTACATTGTCCACTGTGTTTGTGTATGTATATATACGTATGTATATATATATATATATACAGAGAGAGAGAGAGAGAGATAGAGAGAGAGGGAGAGAGAGAATTAATTAGGAGGATTTGAAATAATCATAAGTAATTCATTGAGTCTAGAAGAAACCTCAACAGAATGCAGAAAGCATTGGACGGCCGTTTCGTCCTGTATTTGCGACTCATCAGCAGTGCGGATCCACTACCGAGAATTGAAACCCGGACATTTACATAAAAAGCCATAAAAAGCCATACCAACTGTACCAACGGGCCTCGGTGACGAAGAGGTAATGAATTAAACTCGATATAGCGCCGCTCGATCACAAATTCCGTGGTGGAACTTCTCCGAGTTTCTCTTTTACCCATAGGATTGTGCCTCCCCGAGCTACGACTACTATTCCCAAGCCGCGCACTCCAGAGCATTAGAAGCCGGTTTAAGCAAGGATAATCAAGTGGTAGAAATTATTAGGCGGATTTGAGATAATCATAATTAAGTAATTCACCGAGTCTAGAAGAAACCTCAGCAGAATGCAGAAAACACTGGACGGTCGTTTCGTCCTATATTTGGGACTCATCAACAGTGCGCATATATATATATATATATATATATATATATATATATATATATATATATATATATATATATATATGTATGTATTAGATTAAGAACAAATTAAATAAAATTCCGCTGTTCGTAACATTTACTTTTAAAAATGTGTTCAATACAATTTAGACCAATATATTATTATTATTATTATTATTATTATTATTATTATTATTATTATTTTTTTTTTTTATTTTTTTTTTATTATAAGAGATTATAACAAAAACATGTTGAAATCACCACACGAATGATTTCTTGTATCGTCACTACTTTCTGTCCGTTCAGGCAATAATAAGTAAATGGTGATTAAATGATTTTTATAGAAAATTTCAAAAGCAAAGTATTCCGCCTTTTTCGAAAGATAAAGAAGGGTGAGAAAACGCAAGGCCAGAATTGAAAATAGACTTGTGGGTTTGTCTTGATCAACCAATTAAAAGTCAGATCTCTGTTAAATAGAATATTTAGCTCAGAGAGTGGAGGTCGGGGGGTATCTTTTCATGACATGATAAACCGGAACTTAGTCAGGTCGTTATTGTCAATTGCGGATCTTCCGGAATAGCGGTTACAATTTGCTTTTGAAATTTTCTTAAAAACCATTTAATCACCAGTTACTTACCATCGCCTGAAGAGACACAACATACAGACGAAACACGAAAGCTATTGTGTAGCGATTTCTACATGTTTTTGTTACAATCTCTTATAATAATAATCTATCACTCTATCTATCTGCATGCATATATATATATATATATATATATATATATATATATATATATATATATATATATTCGGCTCTTGTTTTGAAACATGAGAACTCTTATGTAGAGATGGAATCATATTTTTGAATAAATAATTTTATATATATATATATAGTTATGACTGGTTC
>OZ010601.1:65286099-65336099 GCA_963932145.1 Acanthosepion lycidas
TCTATCTCAGTCTTTGCTATCTATCTATCTATCTATCTATCTATCTCAGTCTTTGCTATCTATCTATCTATCTATCTATCTATCTATCTATCTATCTATCTATCTATCTATCTATCTATCACTTTCAGTTCATATATGCCTATTTATCCTTAAGGGAATCTTTTCGTCATCAAACACAAACTGACTGTGAATTGTAAGACTCTCTTTTATCCTTATAACAATGTGTATATGACATTCTCAATATTTTGAGTAGATCGATTAAATTACACGGAACTGTATAAAGCAACTTGTGTCGCTACCATTTATGAGTAGCACATTATTCCATAAGATGAGCTGGTTAACCATTCCATGTAAGGCTACCATTTTTTTTCATTCACAACTGAAAATACAAGAAGTCTTACCATACCACAATAGATAGCAAAGTGTCTTTGCGGATCAGTTCGTTGGTGTCGTTAGTTTGATTTTGACGAGGTGATTTCTATTTCTAAACAAACATGTATCGAGAGCTATTTCGCCAGTGTTGAAAAGTTTGTTCCTCAGGTTTGCCTCACAATTAAAGGCCTTGTGTCAGACTAAACTATGTCTTTTAATCCGCTTCCCCGCAAAAAAAAAAAAATAAATAAATAAATAAATAAATAAAATAAAATAAAATGGCGCTCTGTATGGAAGACCTGAAGTGAAGAGGCAGCTCCCGTTTGTTTTACTGATTCGATCTAATATTAGTTTTGCAACAGAAAGTCGGCAGTTATCCAGCATTATACACTGATTTATTTGAACGGAAGCCACCATTTTGGTTGTTATTCTCATAAACTTTTGGCTAATTTCTGAGATGATTAATTATCATTATTATACACATATTAATTGAACAGATGTCGTCATCTTTTTTTTTTTTTTAATATTCGTTACGTTTTGTCTATTTCTGAGATGAGGAACCATATTAATATATACTTATTCATTCGAATTTGTGTCCTTGACTTTTATAGGCACGACCTTTCGGGTGTCGTATACCCCTAATTTCCTGAAATGTCTGGTAAAGATTTTGGAATACCGAAAGTACTTTATCCACGGGTGGTAGACTGTTCTCAATCCACTGTCTATGCCAGGGGTGGCCAAACTTTCTTAATGTAAGAGAGCTACGTACGATAAAGTTCAGATATTTGAGAGCGACATGACATGAACATAATTTACACATATGTTTTTGTTATATGCACATTAACATTAAACTTTCGTTTGAATCCATTGGGGCCTCAATTTATACCCAGTAAATAACTATAAAGCTTGAAATTTTTCACATATTAAAGATCAAAGAGTCGTATGAGGCTCGCGAGCCGCATATTAAAGAATAAAGAGCAGCATGTAGCTCGCGAGGGGCATATTAAAGATCAAAGAGTCGCATGAGGCTCGGGAGCCGCATATTAAAGATCAAAGAGTTGCATGAGGCCCGCGAGCCACATATTAAAGATCAAAGAGACGCATAAGGCTCGTGAGCCGCATATTGAAGATCAAAGAGTCACATGAGGCTCGCGAGCCGCATATTAAAGATCAAAGAGTCACATGAGGCTCGCAAGCCGCATATTAAAGATCAAAGAGTCATATGAAGCTCGGGAGCCGCATATTAAAGGTCAAAGCGTCGCATGAGGCTCGCGAGCCGCATATTAAAGATCAAAGAGTCGCATGAGGCTCGCGAGCCGCATATTAAAGATCAAAGAGTCGCATGTAGCTCGCGAGCCGCATATTAAAGATCAAAGAGTCGCATGAGGCTCGCGAGCCTTATATTAAAGATCAAAGAGTCGTATGAGGCTCAGGAGCCGCATATTAACGATCAAAGTGTCGCATGAGGCTCGCGAGCCGCATATTAAAGATCAAAGAGTCGCATGTAGCTCGCGAGCCGCATATTAAAGATCAAAGAGTCGCATGAGGCTTGCGAGTCGCATATTAAAGATCAAAGACTCGCATGAGCCTCGGGAGCCGCATATTAAAGATCAAAGAGTCGCATGAGGCTAGCGAGCCGCATATTAAAGATCAAACACTCGCATGAGCCTAGGGAGCCGCATATTAAAGATCAAAGAATCGCATGAGGCTCCCGAGCCGCATATTAAAGATCAAAGAATCGCATGTAGCTCGCGAGCCGCATATTAAAGATCAAAGAGTCGCATGAGGCTCGTGAGCCGTATATTAAATTATCAAAGAATCGCATGAGGCTCGCAAGCCGCGGTTTGGCCACCCCTCGTCTATGCCTTAATCGTATGATAACACGACAAATTATATCCCATGCTGTTATATTAGTATATTATACATTATAAAAAGAAATCGATTTTGTCATGGGTCAGTGCAAGAATCCACACCACTGCTACTGCTATTGGACGCATGATGGACAAGGAAAAATAGGAAAAAACCTGTCAACCATGACACCACAGTACCAGATCTTATGCAGCTTGTCAGAGCCGGATCTGTCTGTTTCCCCTTGAAATGGCCAGCTACCAGAGAACTGCAGAAGAAGTGGAACGGTCTCTTTCTAGATCTCCGATCCCGAAGTCAAGTCAGGAAGAAAATATAATCATTCTGGCTGTTATATTCATAAAATTCAAAAACTTGCTTCACTTGAATACAGGCATTCAAGGCCCCGAAATTAAGGCCCTACTTAAATTGATGGGCTCTCGTGCCAATAAATAAAAATAACACGAGGCAGCAGCACTATTTTCAATGCTTTTTGTTGAAAAAGAACAGTGAACCCATTAATAACGATCACGGCTTTCCACGCTTTCTTTTTAGTAATACTCCACGTAGAAAAACAGATACCAATGAAAAAATTGTCATACATAGATTTTTTTCTGTTACATTATATCTGTGAAAAAAAAAATCTATAAATTCGTTGCTCAATCTGGTGTAATTTTTTTCTTTTTTATGTGCTGTGTACTTTCAAGATGTGAAAAATCATGGCTCTCCACAATTTCCTGTCCTTTGTAGGTCTTAATAAATTTTGTTTTTTTGTTATTTCTCCTAAACCCTGTTCTGATATCCATTTACTCAAGCACGTTATGCGTTCTTTTCCTCTGTCGCTTCTGCCCTGTGAGTATCAGATTTTCTAAGCCTTCCTTTTTCATTATATGGCCCCAAATATTTCAACTGTCTCTCCCTGATGTTAGGCATAAGTTACTTTTTTGTTTCCATTTTCTTTAAAACCTCGTCGTTGCTCATATGTTCGGTTCATGATATCCTTAGCATAGAACGATATTTCTGATTCATTAAACCTTCTTCCAGGCACCACCGAAGTTGTCAGTATCGGAAAAATATAGAATATTCATCATTTTAGAAGAGGTGTCCATTTTACAATATAAATACAGTGCCAAATCGATCCCTGTCTTCTTAAAGAGTTATTTGCACTTTGTTTTTATTCACAATTGATAACTACATTAACTGGGAAAATGGAAATCATTAGTAGTATGAAGGTAACAATGACGTAAGCATAGCATCAAACTTGATATTTGTAAATAAAAACAAAGAACAGATAATTCTTTAAAGAGCCAGGGATCGATTTGTATTTATACTACATCTAGAGCCTTCTAAAATGATAAAAAGTTTAATTCTATTTTATTCTTCCTTGTCGACATCCGCTTGTATCTCACCTTCAGGATCGTCATCCCCTATCCTTATTCCCTTGGTGGAGGTGGCGGAGATGGCGGTGAAGGCCCAGCCTACTTCTGAAGAGTCGTGAGCAGCAGTCACAAATGAGTGTGGGTGGTAGACGCGGCTGGGCGAGGCGGACCCTCGTGACGGCACGTTGCAAATCCTCTTCATATTGACGGTTGGTCTCGAAAATCTCGCTTCTTCTGTCGGATGGTTCTACGCCTGGAAGGCAATGGTTTCTCAGTTCTCGGGGTCGATGTTGGTCTGTGGCGAGGATATGTCTAATATGATCCTTGAAGTGTCACTTTGGACCTTCCCGCAGCATCTTACCGCGGGAGAGATCGCCAAACAGGATAATACTCGGGAGTCGAGTGGGACGCATTCTGGACACGTGAGCCGCTGAGCAGGTGTGATGTTGAAGGATGGAAGCCTCGGTGCTGGGGAGAGAGATATCCGAGAGAACTAAAGCGTTGATCAAAGCATATCTAGCTTCCCGTCTATTGTGGGTTCAATCCCTGTATCTGCTGGTGTTGAAAAAAATGTAATCGTGTTCGATGGAAGAATCCCGCAAGAGATATTTTATGTGGGGTGTCTATTTAGAACGTAGGTGATTCATGACTCTCTTTTGCAGCCCTTATTTGTGCTTTTTTTTTGCTATCTCTCCCACTATTAAGTAGGTCACTTGATATTTCCCTTTGCGGTTCTCGCCTTGAAGCCTCCTTTCCTCATTATGCGTCCAAAAAATTTCAACTGTCTCGTTTAGTCCTCTGAGGGACATTTCTCTCATCTCTTGTTCTTGTAACGGCATTCACCCGAGGTGGGTTGAGCCGGCTTCAATATTGGAGTTTCATGGGAATTTGGAATTCACAAGCGGTCCCCAACACCGCATGTATAGCACATGAGATTTGATTATAGTGGTGAAGGTTTCGTGCAGAACCATCCACACTTTTTGAAGGGCCGACTACAGAGACCTGATGCACTACGTGCCACAAGGTCCCCAAAGGACCCTCCGCAGGTTTTGAATTCAGAGTTTTCTGCGGGACATTTGCCTTGATAAAGTTCCTCGGAGGAAGAAACGCGTCGGCTAAGCAAAGTTTTTCTTATTTTTTATTCTTTTATTCATATATATATATATATATATATATATATTGTTGTAATGGAATGTGCCACACTCCCAATTGCCTATTGTCGACTAACTATATCAGTAGTTATTAGTTATATACAGTGTCCACGGGATATACCTGGCTGCTTGCTTCAGCAATTAGTTGGAGATTCGTCTCCAGCTGAGCTGGTCGAACTCTCTGCCTTCGGGCAGAGAGGAACCCAGACGAGGCTGTGCTGAAGGGCAGAGTCTCGTCTGGAGTGGAAGACAGCTACCCAACCCCGTGTATAAGTGGTCTACTGGGAATTTTTGCCCGAGTCTACAGGCTCGGATTTACCCCGCATAAAAAAACCGCCTTGTGCCACATCCTGCCTCACGGGGAGGTGGGGTAAATAACTTTGATTCGGCAATTAGTTGGAGATTCGTCTCCAGCTGTGCTGGTTGAACTCTCTGCCTTCAGGCAGAGAGGAACCCGTACGAGGCTATGAAGTAGGGCAGAGTCTCGTCCGGGGTGGTAGATAGCTACCCGACCCTGTGTATACGGGTCTACGGGGAATTTTCTGGCTCGGTTTTGCCCCGCATTAAAACGGCCTCGTGCCACATCCTGCTTCGAGGGGAGGTAAGGTAAATATCCTTGTTTCGGGAGTTACTAGCCTGCCACCCGATTCCCTGTCTTTCACTAGTGTATTCTCTTTTACAATAAACTTCTCTTTCTTTCATCTACTCCCGTGTTGCTTTTCCTTTCACTCGAGTACCAACTTTGTTTGTAACCTTCTTTAAGGATACAATATATATATATATATATATATATATATATATATATATATATATATATAAGGTGATATAAAATAGTTTCAGAACTAGTTCTGTAGCGCGCCAACAGATAGCAACATATGTTTGCGCGCGCAGTGACAGCTATCAGTGACCTTTATGCGTCAGTGTGCTAAATGATATAGTTGTGTTCATTTCGCAAGTTGTGAAATTTATGTTTTTGCAAACACGTGTATGCTGTAGTCTGCTATTCTGTCATGAATAGGAAATTGGAACAAAGAGGCAACGGGAAATTTTGCGTTCAACCTGGGAAGTTTGCATCAGAGACATTAAGCAAGCAATGTTTCAAGTGACACAGGCGTTTCAAAAAGCGGAAGATCAAACCTGGAAGATGAGCGATCTGGAAGACCTGCCACGAGCGGATAAAATTACCCCCCACTATGCATGTCAGTCGTTGCAAGACAGTCAACAATATTGCTGATGTTGGTCTACTGCAAACGCTTTAGGAAGGACGTTCGGCGAAAGCGATCCTATTTGGGAAGCGCGACGAATTGGATTCTTCACGGTGATTTTGCTCACACGTGCGTTTCTAGCCGAAACCAACATTTTGTCGCTTCCCTAAGGACCTTGTTCACTAGATTTAGAACCTGCGGACATCTATCTCTTCTCGAAGCTGAAACGGCCGCTCAAAGATCGCCGTTTTAAAACCGTTGCCGAAATCCAGAGCGAATCTCGGAAGGTCCTCGACTCGCTTCCGGAAAACGATTTCCAGGCATGATTTCGGAAGTGTCAGGAACACTGTGACCGGTGTATTGCTGCACGAGGTGACTATTCTGAAGGAGATGATGTTAAAACTTTGGTAAATATATCATGTTTTTTTTGTTTTTTTTAAGCATAACTTGTCCGGTATGCTTTTTTGATACTCCCTCGTGTGTATATATATATATATATATATATATATATATATATATATATATATATATACACATATATATATATATATATATATATATATATAAGCAAATATATGGATATAGATTCGACAGTATGTCCTGAAGATGATGTACTAGACCGAAACGTCCGATGTTGACATTATATTAACATTAAAACAGGATAATTGCATATTAGGATTTTTGTTTTTTCCGTATATTTTTCTTCATATATATATATATATATATATATATATATATGTCTCATTTCGAGAATATTTAACATCGAAAAACATAAGAAAAAATTACTTATTTTTAATAATATGTGGAAATCTCCACGCTTTGCATGATGAAGGTTGCAAGATTGGAAACCCGTGTTGCAAAATTATGGAAAATAAAGAATAATATATTTAAAAAAAAAAAAAATCCACATTAAAATCAAAAACGTTTTTTCTTCTTTTTATTATACACACTTTTCTCTCATTGGAACTATTATAACCTTCCCCCTATCTATCTATCTATCTATATCTATCTATCTATCTATCTATATATATATATATATATATATATATATATATATATAGTGTTCTCTCTAAATTGACACTATTTAAAATGTGAATATCTGAGTAACGAAATGTCCGAAGCAAAGGGAATTAAATAGACTTTACGTTGAACGAGCGATTCACGAGGATGTCGATTATAACCGATTTCACAAAGCTTCACAGGTGTTCAATATGCGTACCACATGTGACACGTCAAGTCTTTTGTCCAGCTCCTGCCAAATACGCTGTAGCGTGTCTTGCGTAACATTCTCCCAGGCCGCAGTGATTCTCCGCTTAAGTTCTCGGCTTGTAGGAAGAGGGAAGGATATAGACCTGTCCTTTCACATAGACCCACAGGAAAAAAAATCAGAAAGTATCAAGTCAAGTAGCAAACGTAGTGACCATTTAGACAGCACATCGTCATTATCACTGGCACGCCCGATCCACCATCCTGGCAGAGTCTTGTTAACAGACAGCCTTCCTTTTTGAATTCTTCATGCCATGTCCCAATCTTCTTTCCAGTTGGCGCATTTTCTTTGGATTTGTTTTTCGAAAATGGACCTGCACACACTTGTTCGACTGTGTTCGAGAATATTCTTACAAAAAAAAAAAAAAAAAATGGATTTTCATTTCTAGTGAACGTCATTGTTCACCCCGAAAGAAAATAGGAAGAAATTAAGAATTAAACTTACTTTTTACGCATTTTGTTAACATTTGAGATCATTTAAGCGAAAATTGGTTATGTTATAGAGGACCGTTTTGGGTTTGCGAGTGTTGTTGAATTAGGAATACGTGCTGTTTATTCCTGCTAGAGGGTCCAACTACAAGAAAATGGCGGACTCAAATTGAGTCCAACCTGAGCTGTAAAGAAAACAAACAAGACCGATAAATATATGTGAACAAATGTATGTATTAAACAACAAATTTACAAGTGACAAAGACACAAACATTTGTGTTTGTGTGTGAACGTAAAGAGCTTGTATGTTGGTGAAAGTTCGTACGTACGTGTATATGTGTTTCATGGCGTTTTCCAGCAAGTGGGCAAAACGCAGGTTTCTGCGAGAGATCACAAATGTGTCCGCTGAAATGCAAAGTAGAAAAAGAGAACGAAGCAAGAAGTCACCCAGTATTTATAGTGTAGAGAGAGCGACCCCTAGTGAACAATTAGGGAATTAAGGAGGAGTTAACTCTGACAATGTTATTGATGTCATTTTTTTTGGTGGTATCCTTCAGCAACATCTTTCTGTAGAACTACATATTTGGTGTTTCAGCTCTTCACCTGTGAAGAAATAGTCCATCATTGAAGGCCATAAAAGATGATTTCGAGTCCGAATAGGAAAGTATATGAGATAGACACATAATCATTTCTTTAATAATTGCACCACCAACAAGTTAATAAAGCGACTAAAATATGAGGGGGGGGGGGGTTAATGCGTGTTTGGGAATATGAAAAAAATAAATACTACTACGGAGAGAGAAAAGAACAAGAATTATGAAGACAGAAGATAACGATTGACATTGCGTTTAAATATTTGAAGATCAAACTTGAGTGAGAAGCAAGAAGTCGAAAGAGAGTTCCACAAGCGAGAAGTTCGATAGAAGAAAATGTTAGTATAGAACTTAGAGCCACATCTAGCCATTTCAGTTGTAAAAGGATGAGACTTTGGCGCCAATCAAGTTCAGTTAGTTCAATTATGTGCCGTGTGTGATACACGCTTAGGCGATCATGTATCTTTTCGATACATGACTGACGAGGCAGATTTTTCCTTCAGCAGGTTGCCATTTCTTTCTGCGTTAGACCAGTTGCTATCCAAGGATATAGAACCCGGTCTGTCCTTCTATTTACCAATAGCTGGTGGGAGAAGAAGAAGACACCCTTTCCCAAGGGTATTAGCATGTAAGTGAATTTCAGTCAGTTATGTGCAATGTGTGATACACGCTTAGGCGATCATGTATCTTTCGATACATGACTGACGAGGCAGATGTTTTCCCGTAATAGGTTGCCAGTACTTTCTGCGTTAGACCAGTTGCTATCCAAGGATATAGAACCCGGTCTGTCCTGCTATTTACCAATAGCTGGGGGGAGAAGAAGTGGATACCCTTTCTCAAGGGTATTAGCATGTAAGTGAATTTCAGTCAGTTATGTGCAATGTGTGATACACGCTTAGGCGATCATGTATCTTTCGATACATGACTGACGAGGCAGATGTTTTCCCGTAATAGGTTGCCAGTACTTTCTGCGTTAGACCAGTTGCTATCCAAGGATATAGAACCCGGTCTGTCCTGCTATTTACCAATAGCTGGGGGGAGAAGAAGTGGATACCCTTTCTGAAGGGTATTTGCATGTAAGTGAATTTCAGTCAGTTATGTGCAATGTGTGATACACGCTTAGGCGATCATGTATATTTCGATACATGACTGACGAGGCAGATGTTTTTCCCGCAGTAGGTTGCCATTTCTTTCTGCGGTAGACCACTTGCCATCCAAGGCTATAGAACCCAGCCTGTCCTGCTATTAACCCATAGCTGAGGCGAGAAGAAAAAGATTCATACCTTTCCCAAGGGTATTGGCATGTAAGTGAATGTAATGTATTTGACTGGAATTCGAACTCGGCTCCACTGTGCTTAAATTCATAAAGTAGAGGTGTAGCAAAGAGGAAAGCTCATCAGAACAATTACCATTTATAGAAAAGGCACAATGTTTAAATTTTCAGGTACGACACTAAAGTTTGTTACGGATTTTTTTTTTTACTAAATGTAAAATTAAGTAAAATAACCCTCTTCTTTGTATACTTGCTATAAACGAATGCAATTATGGAATAACGAAGACAGCCATTTTGAAAACAGCCATTTTGAATATATACGACGAGTGAGAATTTAATTCCCTGAATCGCTCTGTGGAAGTAAAATTTGTCTGCCTGGTCATTATTTCTTGTTTGACTTCGCAAGCGGATTTAAAAAAAAACAAAAACAACAGCAACCAATACTGACTGGGTAAGCAAATTTCATTTTTACAGAACCATTTTATCAAGAATTGAGGAATTTTATTCTCATTCGCAAATCCTCAGTAAAGAATAGTCGTGGATTTCACGAAAAACTACATCCGACAAGAAGGTCTCTGATCGGGAGATTGGAGATTTTAAGGAGCATGGAATCACCTCTTAATTGCTGTCGTTCCCAGGCCCACCCTGACCCGGGGTGGTAGCATCCGTCAGGCCTCCAGCTATGGGCAAATAGTGAACCCTCCCCCAAACAAAAACAAAACACTATGAAAATATAAACTAGATTTTTATCGTAAAAATACCAGCAATACACACACACACACACACACACACACACACACACACACATATATATATATATATATATATATATATATATATATATACATAATAAAATATAATAAAAAGACTTAAACACTAATATTCCATGGTTATAATTTATTACATTGGAGTCGTAATTACGATCCAATTAATCACACCTACAAATTCATAAAGAAATCAGAAAAAATAACTCCGGGAATAAAAACTAAAATTTAGTGACAGTGTATGTATGAGAGTGGGGGACGAATGTGAGAAGTAAATGAAAGCTCTAGAGAGGGGTAACAGACGAAAGAAGAACAGGAAGGCCTAAAAGTGTAAGTGGGGATTAAAATTTAACAGAGAGAAGTTTTAAATAGAAGAGCTAAATGATAGTTTACATGAGTGAGATACAGATAAATATGAATTATTTTTCGATGCATAATTCATTACTGAATCGCTGACGTAAATTAAAATAAAAACCGACAACGGAAATTGTGTATTGTTGATATATATATATATATATAGCAACAATACACAATTGTAGGAACATTACCAAATTATTTCAAAGCTCTCTTTCAAAAGAAAAAAAAATCGGCATTAAATGACCCATAAGGAGTTGATATGCCGTTAAACAAACAAATCACTCCATTAATCTCCATGTAAGTAAAATGACGAACTCTTTCCCTATTCACATCCAATTCTTCATCTATTAATCGTACGCTTAATCTTCTGTGGAAGCAAATGCAGCAATGTCGTCCACCTTTGCATCTGGCCTTTGTATTTTTGGCTACCCATTTCTTGAATCATCGCACGCGTTACGCGTCCTTCCTCAAATAGCCTGCGCTACTCAAAAACATTCGATTTCTTCGTTGCATGATCATCACAATGCATTATTAATAGGACAAACATTATAGCCTTATTAATAGGGCTAATATTTCGCTAGCACTTTTACCAATCTCCACACAAAAATTTGATGCTAGTCCGCTGATCCAGATTCCTTTCACTAGTTTTCCGCCAGCAATATAACACGAACACGTATAACTTCCTCTACTGCTCGTCAACAAAACGGAAGTCGGAATATATCCAGACATTCTTGAGTACAAATATTTGCCTGACTCATTACCCTAGCGATACGCTGCCGTAATTCCGGGAATTAAATTGTCACATTTCATATATACATATTAAATATATATTTATCCGCAGAGTTGATTAAAATTCCTTGGCGTAACGTGTCTAGTATAAACATATTGTAGCATTTTTGCTCCGTCAACAGATGAGTCCGCTACATAGAGATGGGAAATTTGCCCATCTCCGTGTAGCGGACTCTTCTTTTCGCGCAGATATTAAAATAAGGGAGAAAGAAAGAGAAGTAATTGACGATGTTGCTATTTTGGTGGAGTATGCGCCGAATAAAAACAAAATTTTCCGTTTGCAATGTTCATTATTTTCCCATTAATTCTCTTTGTTCCGTTTCATTGTTTTTGTCTTCAGAATCTCCATCAGCGGACTGCGCATGCGTGTACCATCTAGTATGAAGACAACAAAATGGCTCAGTGACCCGATTGATTTGATCTTGTCTTTTGTTTTCAATTTCGCCGCCATTTTTTTTTTAATCTCGATTTGTCTTTTCTTTCTTTCTTTTTCCTCTATTTCAATTTTCTTCTCTTTTTTTTTACTTTTTTGTTCTTGTCATCGTTTTAAAGATATTCTTTGTTCAATTTCCATCTTCTTTCTTTGTTTCTTTTTTTCTTTCTTTCTTTAGGCTTACGGTCACATCACGTTGAAACGATCACCGAAGTTAAGCAACGTCGAGATTGCTTAATAACAAGATGGGTGACTGCTTCGGAATGCCAGGTGCTTGTAAGCTTGAATGTGCGGGTGGTGTAATGGATAATGGCTCGGAATTGTTAATCAGAGAGGCGAGTTCCAATTCCAGTTGGGTTTGTTATATTCACTTACGTGCAAATAACCTCGCGAAAGATATTAAGCCTCCAACTATGCGTTATTTAGCAAGACTTATATCACTAAACTATTATTATCTAAAAAACTCTCACAATCTAAAAATATTTTATGGCTTTAAATAACCAGCAAAGGGTTGATAAGCCGTAGAAAACGAATATTTCTTTCTCATTTTTTTTATTTTATTTCTTGACAGGGTGGGGCGTTGTATTACTCGGCAGCCTTCAGACGGGGAACAAGTAAAGTAGAAAGCTGTGGAGAACCATGTTCGTCCACATTCCTCGGAGGCACAGAACGAGAGAAATTACTGTTTGCGATTTTCTGATTGTCATGATTTCTTTGCTTTAGCGTCTGCGTTCTTATCTTGATTTCGTGCGAGCACGCGCGCACACACACACACACTCACACGTACGCACACACACACACATACACACACGCACACACACACACACACGCGCGCGCACGCACACACACACACACTCACACGTACGCACGCACACACACACACACATACACGCACACACACACACGCGCACGCACACACATATGTTAGACTTCCTTTCCTTTTAGACATTTCTTCTTTTTGTTTTCTTTCTTCCAATATCATTAGAGCTGGCTGTCGTCTCCACTAGTTACAGCCATCTTCCCGAGGTTGTTTCGTATTGAGATAATAATCATTTAATACGGGGGCACGAATGACCCCATTGACCCATCAACCGTTTACAACCATTCGCCAAACAGAAGGGAAACTAAACCGACTATTATGACGTTTTTATCATTTTTTTTTATATAGTGAATAAAATGCTGAGTCTTCCGAATACGTTTGTTGTCGATTATCAATAGAACTCAAAAAAAGAAAAAGAAAATAAAAAGGAATAAATATGTGAAGAGAATAAAGTGATAACTATAAGCTATAAACTTATCCAAGGGTTTCTTTCTTTATCTAAAGATGCTGCCCGATTGACCTATATCGTTTCATCAAGAGCAGCGTGCGCATGCGTGCAGGCATGCGTGAAGCGCGCGCATGTATCAAAATGTCCGAACGTTATTTAGGAATTCGTAGTGCATGAAAATACAAACAAGTAAAATAGGAAATAGTTTTTTTTCCCCGTTTTCTTTTTTATTTCTTTTTTTTTTTTTTATTTCTTTTTTTGACGTTATTTGTAATTGACTAATTTTTATTTTATCCCATGCCGACGTAGTCGCTGGGGACGCTATTATTTTGGTTTTAAAACAACGGATTACAAACGATCCGGAAATAAATAACAGTCCCATTTGGGAAATAAATAATCGTAGTACGGATTTTCTGCTGAGCAATTATGAAAGTATCTTTTTTTAACCAAGAAAAATGATTTATTACAGTAAAATATCGTTAGAAGCGAAACAAATCTGTACTGAAATGCTATGTGATATCTCAGCTCTCATATTTGTTTTAATTGGTATCACCCCATGCAATGTAGTAAAACCACAAAGACACAAGGGATTATAGGGTGTGGAAGAATTAGGAACAGAAAAATTGATAATGAGCAGAGAGAGAGAGAGAGAGAGAGAGAGAGAGAGAGAGAGAGAGACAGACAGACAGAGACAGAGACAGAGAGAGAGAGAGAAAAAGAGAGAGAAGAGTAATCATTAGGACAGTAGATAGCGACTGACATTGCATTTAAATTTTTGCAGATTAAAGTTGGCTGGAAAGCATGGAAGTTTCCACAAGCGAAAAGCGCGAGAGAAGAAACTGTTAGCATAGAACTTAAGTCTACATCTAGCCAGCTCAAATGTAAATTTTAAGATGTCGACTTTAATTAAAAAAAAGATTAGGTACCATAACGAAGAATTCATCTGAACAACTTACCATCCATGAAATACTTATAGGAAATACATAACATTGTGTCGGTGAGAAAGTGACTGAAGCCAAGCTGCCAGATCAGGACGAATAATATTGCTGATTCTGCTTTCGATTTTATCAAGAAGCTGAAGGTAAAAAACAGGAGGATCGGAACATGTGTGGCAGCAATATTCTAAGCATGGACGAATGGTAGACTTATAGATATGCAAGATAGATGGGGAGAAAAATTGCCCAGCGTCACACAGTGAACTGACTTTGGCTATGAGTGATTGACAATCTCTTCACAGATGAAGAGACTTATAACCAAATCCTGAGAAAACTATAGACTGAGCATGTGACTAATGAGGAAGATTTTAGGACAGGCATTAAGAATAATAAAAAAAAAAAAACTAAATGGATCACATTATTCGCAGAAAATTAACTGCGGATAGAAAAAGTAAATTTTTAGAATAAATTACAGAGCGAAAAAAAAATGGCGGAAACGCACTGATGCATATGAAAGAATGCATGTTTTACTAAATAACCAACATTGGCTAATAAAGGTATGCTTCCACAAAACTGAATGCTTGTAAGCGATCAGTCACCGAATTTATTCTGATGATCACAAAAAAAATTACTGTTTTGAAAACCGCTCAGAGGGTTATATTTTGTGCAGGACTGCTTTAGAAAAATTAAAGTAGCAAGAAAACGTATACTTACAATCAGAAAGGGAATCCAAAGAGCAAAAAACTAACGAAATATGCCTTTTAGAAACTAGGAAAGCATTAAAAGATAGGAAATTTTCCTTATAAACAAAGAATTATCACACTGTCTCAGAAGGTAAATAAAGGACACCAACGACCTGCTTATTTTTCCTGTTGGAAAATATTACAAGTAAGACCCTCTCTCTTTTCGGCTGTTTCACACTGCTTGTATACATGTGTTATAATTTCTCTGTGTAGGACAAATTAATGATGTATATATGGGACAACAATATCTTTGCGAACCATGCCTGTTTGTCATTGCTTTCTTTCAGGTATTTTGTTCTGTCTGTGTATTAAAGTGTTACTATATAATGAGAAACAAAGGCCGGAGAATCTGATACTCACAGGCCGAATAATGGGAAAAGAGACGAGGGAAAGAAACGCATGACATACCTGGCGAGTGGATGACAGAACGTGGTCTGGGAGAGTTGGCACGAAACTTACTGAGAACTACAAAGGAAGCGGGGAAGTGGAGGGCCATGATTACCTACGTCCTGAAAGGACACGGCACATACAAAGAAAGAATATCATGGATATAATACCTGGAACGGGAAAATGCAAATAGGTAATATTTTCTCTTGCCTAGTATAACCCCCATTAGTGCTATCTTTGCAGGATGCTTCGTCATTAAATTTACGCAAATTGAATAAATACATTTTTGCAGAGGTATGTTGCATACTTCTAAAAAAAGCCTAAACTGATATATATATATATATATATATATATATATATATATATATATATATATGCTAAAATTCACCTTCATCCCTGCCGACGGCTTAGTGGTAGAATCCCCGACTGACGCCAATTCAGCCGGGTTTCGATGCTAACACTGACGATCTGTGAAAAAGAGAAACAGTCTGTCTGTGGATGACATTATATATGCTCCTGAAAATTTTATTTCGGTTGAGCTCTCTGGGGAGGAAATGTGGGTTTGTAAATTGACTATTACGGCTGATATAGCGAGACTCTTCGGCAAAAGCGATTGAGTTTTGTAGGTCGCTGTGTGTTTATCTAAAAATAAATATGCTAAAATTCACCCTCATCCTTGCCGTGCGCCGACGGCTTAGTGGCAGAATCTCCAACTGACGCCAATTCAGGTGTCGATCCTAACCGGACGTCTAGCCACACTGAAGAGCTGCGAAACAGTTTGTCTGTGGATGACATTATCTATCTATCTATCTATATATATATATATATATTTGAAAAGATTCTTTCAGGTACAAATTTTATTAAATTTTATTGCCCTACCCCCACATTGAATAGTTTTTTATTTTTAAGTTTATGAATAAATAATTCCAGTGTAATCCCTGAGGAGTACTAGGACGAAACCGGTTGTTTGTTTTAGTTCTTAGTTTTCATAATTATGTCCTTTCCATTCCGCTTATTCCTTGCTATATATATATATATATATATATATATATATATATATATATATATACAGGGTGCTCCAGAAGTCTTGGACACATTTCAGGTTCTCATATCTTCTGAACTATGAATGGTAATAAGATGAAACTGGTGCCATTTTAAAGCTAAATTCATTAAGTTTTTTGTAATGCTAATGATTTTTTCAAATTTTTTTTTTCAGATCCAGTAATGGCGTTCACTCAACCAGAAAAGACATTTTGCGTCCTTGAATTTGCAAAAACTAAATCATGGATACTTATTCAACGTGCATTTCGCACAAAATTCCGAAAAGAGGCACGAGAAAGGAAGCCGATATTGAAATGGTATGGTAAATTCATGAAGGATGGGTGTTTGTGCCCAGCTAAGAGAACGGGACGCCCCTTAACTTCAGATGATACGATTGAGCGAGTTCGAACTGCCTTCGAGCGGAGCCCTCATCAGTCGATCAGAAGAGCCAGTAAGGAACTTCAGCTTCCAACAACAATTGTTTGTTATCTCTTAAAAAGACGACTGTACATGACACCTTACAAGCTACAGTTAACCCAACAGTTGCAGGACACTGATAAACCATCTCATCATGACTTTTGCATTGCAATTTCAGAGAAGTTGGAAGATGACGGATTTGATGTGTGCCGTGTGACCTACAGTGCTCACAATGAACATCTTTGAACGTTCCATGGAAAACTTGAGATTAAATTCTTTCAGAATATGTCAGGCGCGTTTTTATATCCTTAATAGTTTTCGAGATATTCAATGTCGAAATGTGCCCAAGATTTTTGGAACACCCTATATTTATATATATATATATATATATATATATATATATATATATATATATCAGATTGAAGATTTAAGAAACAGTAGATACTTTTATATGTATAGTGTTCAATATTAATAATATTAAAAAAGAGAGTTAATAATAAAATATGAAAAGCTTCATGAATACGCACGGGTACAATACAGAGTGAAAAAAGCAGATTGAAAAAAACGCGGTACAGATTGGAAAAAGAATTGAAATACCGGTTGAAACCACAAGCCCTGAAAAATGGAAACTTTACTAAGAAACATCGACGTCGGGATAAAATTGATATCTATTAAAATTTAAGTAAACTTTTCATATAATATAATATAATATATTACATATATATATATATATATATATATATATATATATATATATATATATATTAGAGGTTGGTGCAAAAATAATGACGTAATAATGTCGTTTTTGACGTTAAAAAATACGTCTAAAACGACATTATTACGTCATTTTTTTTTCATAAACCTAATATATATATATATATATATATATATATATATTATAGAGATGTTTCTTAAAATATATATTCTATAAAAAAATTGGAAATTTAAAGATTCCATTATGATATTTGAATGACAGTTAGGCAAACATGGACATTCGTTCGTCCTGATTATGACGGTAAACTACATCCGGCAGCAAGACCTCTTACCGGGAGGTTTTGAAGAATGTAAAACTACCACTTAATTGTTGTTGTTCTCAGGTACATTCTGATCCTGGGTGGTAGCACCTGTAAGGGTCCCAGCTATGGGCAAATATTAAACCTCCAAACCGGGGTCAAGACATGAATATTTAAAAATAGATTAGAAAAATTACCAGTAATACATTTTTATGGTAAAAAAAAAAATTAAAAATTATCAGCAATACATTGAAAAAAAAATACAAAATCAAATTACCAAAGCTCACAAGAAAATAAAATTTAGACATTAAATGACCCATAAGGAGTCGCTATGCCATTAAAAAAACAACTATATACTATAAAACTATGTACCTTCGTTCCCGCAGAAGCAAAAAAAAAAAACAAAAAAAAAAACAAACAAACAAAAAACAAAAAAAAAAAACAAACAAAAAAAAAAACAAACAAACAAAAAAAAAAAACGGTGTGTTAAATGAACGTTTTGAACACACTGTCATCGCTTTGTAAAACAATAAACATTGCTGAAGAGCAAAGATAATTAAGATAATAGCGATGTATAAATTAACTTTCATATGTTATTTGTAATAAAACCTAAACATATGAAAACATTTTCTTTGTTCTTGGGAATTGTCAACAAAAATAATAAACATTATTAGATTGTTTATTTGCACTGTTTATTAATTATATTATTTATTGGATTGTTGGCAAAATATCGGCTAATTGCCAAGTGATTCGAACTTTATAAAAGGGTAAATAAAGAATTCTTTATATTTGGTTCAGATATTTTAATAATTTATTAAATGTTTATAAATTTATGGATAAAAAATTGCTTACATATTTATTTCTTTAGAGATTGGCAAATGAAAAATATTGCATTGCATTAATTTTAAATTGTATTAGTTCTTAGAATGATATAACTGTATTTTTAGTTTTTAACAGAATGCTAATAATCGCGTTTTAAAACAACAAGCATTGCTGAAGATGGAAGGTAGATAAAATAATGGCGGTGTCAAGGGAAAAACATCCGATTGACACATCATTTTTGTTTCAGACACGAAGGCCCATGCTTCCTGACAGTTAATTATCGATTTTGTGAAGCTTACAATTTAACACATGGGACGTGAATATTTATGAAAAGTCTTTTTTATTCAGGTTTATTGAAAGATCGAACTTCGTTGTCAAGCAAGCTTGAAAGCGATTCGATCAAATATGCAAATATTAATTGACGGCTCCCGTGTGTTTGACTGGTGACCCTTCGAAGAAAGAGCTACATGGCATGAGGTGCAAGCTTTACATACTTATAAGAAGCAAATAAGCTTCTTCTGTTACGGGGGTTGGTGCTATCTGGATGAGTCATTCAGTGACTTATTCTTCTTTATGTACTGTGACCTCTGAGGACGGCGATCGTGGCTCTCCACAACTTCCTGTCCTTTGTAGCTCTTAATAAATATTTTCTTTTTATTATTTCCACTAAACCCTGGTCCGACATCCATTTATTCAAGATTTCTAAGTTATGCGGTGTTTTCCTCTGTGCCCCTTCCTTTCAATTTGTCCTGTGAGTATCAGATTTTCCAAGCCCTCTTTCCTCATTTTGCACCCCAGAAATGTCAACTGTCTCTTCCTGATGTTAAGTATAAGTTTACTTTTTGTTTTCGTTTTCACCCAAACCTCGTCGTTGGTCACATGTTCGTTCCATGGTATCCTCAACATCCTTCTGTAGAACCTTCATTTCTGTTGCTTAAACCCTCTTCTTCATCTCCGAGGAGATTCTCCAGCATTCACTGCCATACGGGGGGTGGACAGATAACACCTAACAGTTCAGTACTCTTTTTCTGTCTCTTAATACTCTGCTTAGATTTTGGAAGGCATCGTTGGCTATCCCAAAACGAATTTCGCGTTTTTTGTTTTCAGAATATATCCATAGAGAAGACAAACTGAATAAAATTGACAATCGGAAAAAAGTACTTAGATATTGTCGACGCGTTTCATCATTCGACCCTCAATCAAGGCAAGTGATGAGAAACAAAGACATACAAAAACAAAATAACAAAAACACACACACACTTCGACACACAAAAAAAAAAAAAAAAAAAAAGAAAGAAAAAGTTGCTAAGATCCAAAAAGAGCCTTTCGCAGGAGCTTCTTTAAAAAATTTTAAAATTAATGCAACATCACAATATTTTGCTTTTGCTTAGCATCACTTGTCTTGATAATTGAACAACAAAACGCGTCAACAAAGACTAAGTACTATTTTCCGATTCTCTGTTTTATTCAATTTGTCTGCTTTACAGAGATATTCTGAAAACTTCACCCCCCCCACACACATATATATATTAAAAAGTATATAGTAACCGTAAACGTTTTTGGTTGTAATGTTTTTTTTTTTAAATATATTATGCTTTATTTTCCATCATTTTGGTACAGGTGTTTCCGGTCTCGCGACCTTCATCAGGCAAATAGGGTATATTTCCATATATTATTAAAAGGAATTAATTTTTTTCATATTTTTCGATGTTAAATATTCTCGATATTAAACATTCCCTCTTTTGTGTGTTAGTGACCCAAATGTCTTCCTTGAACTGGCAGTGAAAAAGTTCTTCTGCGTAAAGGGTAATAAAACAATAAAAATTGGTCCGAGGAAAGATATCTGTATTCTTATCTTTTAATGACTTCTGTGTCTTCTTAGATCTATTTCCATTTTATTGTGATTTTGTCAACACGCATATGCATACGTATATTCCCTCTCCATACATACATACTATCTTATGAGGAATTAGTATACACATATATACACATATACATATGCATACACGCATACACCCCCATACATATATATATATATATATATATATATATATATATATGCATGTTTCATTAAAAACGACAGACAAGGTACTACAATTAAGCTTTTTATTTAATTTTTTTGTGTTCGAACAAGTGTTTTCCTTTTTGGGACAGAGTGTGTAGAAACTGTCCAAATGTTGTATAATTCCGAGCGCTTATTAAATAAACTAAGGAAAAAGCTTAATCGTAGTACCTTGTCTTTCATTTTTAATGAAACATGCATAAATGATGGATTGTTGCCTAAATACACAATATATATATATATATATATATATATATATATATATATATACATATATATATACACACACACACTCAGACACACAGACACAGACACACATATATATATGTGCGATGGATAAATTGTCGTCTAAATTACGCAAAAATGAAAATAACATGGACACCTCATTCCAATAGAGATATTTACCAAAATTCCACAAAAATATATTGAAATAAAGATGAGTAAATTTATTCAAAGAAATCAGCATTGGTGTCAACCACGGCATTCAGAAGACTTGGAATCTCCTGTAACTCTTCTGGGTGGTTTCATTGTTTAAGTTGGTGAATGCTGCCATAATCCTTGCTTTCAGTTCATCTTTGGTGTTACAAGGAATTTTGTTGGTCTCTTGCACAACTGCGCCCTACCCATAATAATCACAGGGTTTGCAGTCTGGAGAGTTAGGTGGTCAAATGTAAGGGGTGATGTGGTCGCAGAAATTGTCTGACAGCCATGACTGGGGTCTTCTGCATGTGGAACATGATGCAGAGACCTGTTGCCAGACATGGGGTCTTTCAGCAGCCACCCTCTTGACCCAGAGCAGCACTACCACATCAAGGCGCTTGATTTATGCCTCCTTATTGAGTCATGGACTACCACAAACAAAATTCGGGTGCTCTTTTCTTATCAGAACGACCAGAGTGAGTTATCCGAGATGCCTTACCATCGTAATCACCATTATACTTGCCCATCTCTTTCTAAATCCTCTATACTGTCCTCAGATTGAAATGTTCGTACTGGAGCTTCCAGTGCGAGTGCCAAGCAGTACTGGATACCATTTCTACATTTCTGGCAGAGTCAATTGCGTCATGGAGCTCTTTTTCTCACAGACGATGCCCAACTGACGCTGATACACTGCGCAGTCAACAAAATCAAAAACAATCAATGCGCATGCGCGAAATTAAAAATATAAAATGCCGATATTTTACCCGTCGCACTTTATATATATACTGAGAGAGAGAGAGAGAGAGAGAGAGAGAGAGAGAAAGAGAAAGAGAGGCAGAGAGAGAGAGAGAAAGAGAAAGAAAGAAAAAGAGAAGCAGAGAGAGAAAGAGAGACAGAAAGAGAGAGAGAAAGGGAGGAAGAGAGAAAGTGAGAGATAGATAGAGAGAGAGTGAGAGATAGATAGAGAGAGAGGGGGAAGTGGTGGAGTTGGCCTGTATAACATATAGTTATACAGAGAATTCGAATCCAGATAAAAATCAGAATTTTTAATATCGCTGTTTAAAGTAGGCAGACTCTCCCCAGTCACACTCCATCTTTTTTTTTTTTTTTTATTATTCTTTGACATTGCGTCGCACAAAGATATGCAAATATCTAGAAGTTTTGTTTGCAGTTCTATGAGTAGTATGCTTTATATTTTTGAGACAAACGCTCGCAGCGCAAGTCATTGCGACCCTTGAGCTGTACAGATGTAAATATGGCTGATCAAACTCAAATCCATCAAAACAACCATAACACTAGCATTTTAGACGCAGTGTTCTAGTTTGTGATTTTACATGGTGAAAAAAATGTATGCTTTGCCACTTAAACACCCCCCATATATATATATATATATATATATATATATATATATATATATATATATATATATATAAATTAAATTTCTCTGGTGCAGGTCTGACCGACTACCCGTGTTAGTTTATTGCACGCATTTTTTAGGCGGCCAGAATTAAACATTCTGTGATAATATTGTAGTTATAAGCTCTTTTCTTTCCGGTGTGACTTTTTAAAAGTTCTACATGAGGAACTTCTTGCATTTTAATAATCACACACACACACACACACGCGCATACACAAACACACATATATATATATATAATTATTAAAAGAAGTGATGGAGCCACTTGTTTTTTGTGTTTTAATAATTACACACACACACACACGCATATATTGTAATTATTTTAAAAAAATATGATTCCATCACGACACAGAAATTACTATGTTTCGAAACTGACTTAAAAACTTGTAGAGCCTGGGATGACCCATGGCCTATATGTCTACATGTAAAACTAACCGTTATCAAGTTTCTAAAAAACAAAAAATTATTAAATCAAAGAAATGAAATAACGGTTTTTTGCAGACACCACCAAATATATGCCCTAAAAACATTAGTAATTTATAAGTGGATAGAAAAAAAAATACGATAGAAATTCAGACACGTATAAAACTATAGGATTAAAAATAACCCAATTATATCTAAGCACCCCTTTAAAAAACCATCAACGAAAAAAAACAACAAACAAACAAATAAATTAAGATAAAAAAACTGTAACTAGAACATCAATCAATAATTTTTAAGAAATAGTAATAAAAACAATAGAACTTGGGAAAAAAGGCCATTATAGCCAGACAAAAGTCACCAAACATAATCTTACACTATTACAAAAATTTGACATATTATAAACATTCATACTTTCCTCACAGTAGAGACCCCTTGATAATGAAAAAAAAAAAACAAACCCCAAAACAGATTACACTTCCATTTCTAACCTATAAATGAGTTAAATATTTCTTCAGTTAGTTATTCTAAACATCACTTGAGAATGAAACTGTACTCTAAATTTTAAGTTTGATATTGAAATCAACTTTAGGACTTTAGTCAGTTTCGAAACATAGTAATTTCTGTAACGCTATGGAATCATGATTTTTTTAAAAATAATTATAATTTAAGCTCTATTTCTATATCGAGCACTATTTTAAAAAAATAGAAACATAAATACTAAAGAATTTTACATCATTAATCTAAATGTTTTTTCCTATTACATCAACACACACACACACACACACACACACACACACACACACACAAAATAAACACACACCTAAAAATTGAGTTGTGCCTGAAACTCAGTTTTGTGCTACCGGTGAGAAGAAAAATGTACATTTATCATTAATATATATCATAGCTCAGTTTTTGTACAGCAAGCATTATTTTATTAGCACCTACATTAAATATGCTACATTTTATGTTCAAATTTACATATATATATATATATATATATATATATATATATATATATATATATATATATATATATGTTATAAATTAGGCTCTACATTTGTATTGAGCACTGTTTTTTAAAATAAAAATAATACTTCGGATTATTTACCTAACGTGTTTTTTCCTATTTTTCTATATACTGCACACACACACACACACACACACACACACACACGCACACACGCACACACACGCATACATACATACATACATACATACATACATACATACACACACACACACACACACATATATATATATATATATATATATCCGAATACAAGTTTGGTGTAGATAGAATAAACTTCCAGTAACCAAAAACACTATTTTTGAAGGTCCGTTGTCGAGTTCTTTGAATTATCATATACTTGTAATTTGATTGGCCATTACATCTTACGTAATAATTTTCCCCTAGTGGGGGTAATGGGAATTTTGAACTTTTTAATTTGCTTGCAACACCATCACTTGACAAGACACACGAAGTGTTGAAACAAAATGGCTATTTTTGTAGTGACGTTATAACATACATTTGTTATAATTTTTAAATAAATAATATTCGCTCTACTCTGTATTCAGCACTTTTTTTTACAAAAATAGTGTTTTTGGTTACTGGAAGTTTATTCCATCTACACCAACCTTGTATTCGGGTATATATATATATATATATATATATATATATATATATATGTTTAGCCTGAGGAAATCTTAAATGGATTACCATATTGTATCATTATATATATATATATATATATATATATATATATATATATATATATATATATATGTGTGTGTGTGTGTGTGCGTGTGTGCGTGTGTGTGTATATGTCTATTATAAATGTTATATTTTACTGGGAACAAGTATTTGAGTTTCTTTTTGAGGTTTTTTTATTTTATTGTCTTAATAGTAAATTTAATAACAACCGGCCTCCATTATTTCATTAGGAAAATCCATTGATATATATATATACATACATACATATATATATATATATATATATATATATATATATATATATATATATATATTTGTGTGCGTGTATTTGTGTGTGTATATATACATATATATATACACACACACGTGTGGGATGACATAGTTATTTTGAAATCTGAACTTACATGTTTGCGATTAATATTCGGCATTAAATTAAGCGCATTAGCAAAAAGATTATGCTGAAAGATGTAAAATAAAAGCATTTTTTTTCTTTTAACCACCAGGCTACAAACTAACCTATATGCAGACGTCACATACACACGCAAATATATATTTTGCTGTAAGGTTGTCGCCGCTTACTGGAAAGAAAGATTTCGGATTATGAAACCTGTAATCAGACCGCTAAGGCAAGAAAGAATATTCCCCATTTTAAGCATTATTATATCCGTGATAGAGTAACGCTTTAATACACAGACGGAACAGGTTAACTGAAAAAAAGGAATGATAAAAATGCATTATTCTCAAAGATAGTTTTATATACCGCTTTGTCGTACATAAAATTATGAACAAATATATAAATACTTGTCAGGAATTTGTCCTACACAGAGAAATTGTAACATATGAATAAAACAAGCCGAGCGGTAAGCCAAGAAACGAGAGGGTCTTACTTGTAATATTTCATGAAGTCTAAACAACTAGGCCGGTGGTATGTTCTACTAAATTCGAGGGTCCTAGTGTTCTCGCTACTCCTGTGGACTTGAGATGACTAGCGCCATGTTGGTCTAACGATAGCAAGCGTTGTGGGCAATCTTGTCTCTTGGTTTGCTAAAATGGACTCATTTTTGATACCCCACGAAACCAGCCTTCACGTGAACGTTGTGAAACCGTTTTAACAAAGGGGAGATAATCGGCCTTCGAATCCCTACACGTGCAAGTTATTCCACATATTCACGCCCAAGTTCAACAGACTAGGTGTCCTGTATCTTAAATGATTATGTCTCTCCCCCGCCAAAAATGTTAATGTTTAGTTTTGTAAATATTGATTTTAGGAAGTTGATCAGGCTGAGAAAATTTCAGAATCACCATATATATATATATATATGTTGCTGGTCAATAATCTTAAGGCCAATGAAAAAATGGACCTTTTGGGTTGTTAGACGCAATCACTGATTTGAGTAGAGCTTCGAAACATTGAAATAAGAGAAGGAAGACTAAAAATAAAAATTAGCATTTGATTGGGAAAGAATGGGATATTAGGAAGTTAAGCTATATGCTTGCTGGTCAAAGGTTTAAGATCATACTTAAAATAAATCTTAAACAGTATAGGACATGAATTAAAAGACGTCATAATAGTTAGTTGCACGGCTGTAATCATAAATAAATTGCACAATACTTGGGATTTACCTTGGGCAGGAATATAAGGAGATAGGTAAGAAGATAATGAGATAGATAGATAGATAGATAATGCGTTAGAGGAGTAGATAGATAGAAACATAAAGAGATAGAGAGGTAGACAGATATGAATATAATTAGAGGTGGACAAATAAGGACATAATTAGATAGAGAAGTAGATAGATAAGGACATAATGAGATCGATAGATAGAAAGATAGATAGGTAGATAGATAGATAGATAGATAAGAACATAATGCGATAGATGGATATGAAAAGAATAAGACGAATAGACAGATAGATAGGGATAGAATGAGATAGGTAACTAAACAGATAGACATCAAAATATAAAGAAAAGCAACGAAAATATATAGTAAACAGAAAAAACAAACAAGCGTAGATAAAGACAGACAGATAGATAGGTAGATAGATAGTTGGCCAAAATTTTATTAGACTCAACCACTTATTTGAGTAGAGCTTCGAAAAATGAAAATATAAGGACAAATAAAAAATTCAAAACATTTTTAGCAATTAATAAGGAAAATTTGAATAATTTTGGAGGATTGGAGTTTCCCATCTCCGATTCACTTCCTATAGGAAGCACATCCGCACTTTTGTCAACCTCCTCCAGCCTGGTTTGGATTCAAAATGAATGACAAAATCATATATATATATATATATATATATATATATATATATATATATATATATATATTGTTAAGTATAACAGACAATGAATGTCTATGTCTGATTATGAGCCACTGTAGACTTCTTATGTTTGCTTTAATTTCGGGTGAAAATAAAGACGAAAATTGTCCAACATTTGGATATTTTGATCTATGGTTTCGATTCACATGAGCCATCTTCAGAGTGGTTATGCGGAAAATTAAACAAAGATATTCACCATCAAAGATGATATTCTGTTATGTTGGCATAGAATATCGATATACGACGATAACGGTCGCAGAATAGCAGACTCAGGTCGTAAATTCATGATGCAGTTCTATGATTTCATACCCCATGAGAGACCTAAATATTAACAACAGAAGCATATGTCTAGATGCAATGTAATATGTTGTGACTAGTTTGTATTATATTTTGTTGAGTGTGGTTTGCTTTGTTTAAATGTAGATGGCCTCCAATATCTGAAGGTTCTTTTTACTGTGAGTATGTGTGAGTATTGTTGTATTATAAACTAATATCTGTCTAATATTATGTACATGGCTATGTTTTTTTAAGAAATGTTGTTTAATAGAACTAAGATCAAAAAGGTGACAGGTAAGTCTACGCGAGAACGTGGTTTTTGTAAATCTAATATATGTAGTGTGTTTATTATATATATATATATATATATATATATATATATATATATATATATACATATATGTATGTATGTATGTATGTATATATATATATATATATATGTGAATTAGGAGATCAGCCGATTACACTACCTTGGTTTCTACCTTTCGATATCTTCTGGCGATTTGGGATAAATAATTTCCCAAGGCTTTATTATTTAACAATAAATAAACGCACAACTGTAGTAGAAGGGGAGGAGAAATGTAAGGGTATTGAAATTGTATTGGAGGAGGTTATATGAAATGTACATACTTTCATCCTAATTCGTATGAACTCAAAAGAACTTTTTAATGTGTATGCATTTCTGATCTCTCATTCAGAACGTTTTTACTGTCTGGAAATGTTATTATTGCTAACTTTTCTTTCTGACAAAGATTGCAGATATCATAATGATTTTTAATTTCCAAACATAGCTGGCTAGTCTTGTAGAATTTCCAAGTCTTTCTCGCTTCTCATCTTTCAAGCTAGAAAGACTTAGGAATTCTAAAATTTTAATAACACGCTCCTGCGAAAGCATCTTTTTGGATATTAGTAACATTTTCTTTTTTTTTGTGACTGTGTGTTTTTGTTTCCCATGTCGACTGTGTGTGAAAATTCACAGAATAAATCTGTAGAGAAGACAAAGTGAATACAATAGACAATCGGAATATAGTACTTAGTTCTTGCCGACATGTTTTGTCATTCTACTTTATAAAGGCAAGTAATGATAAACAAAATCCAAATGTTGTGTAGTTAAATGAAATTCAAAAATTTTAAAAAGATAAAGAAAATTTGATTAATTTTGTAAATGGATGAGATCTCGACGCCAGTCTAGTAGTGCGTTTAAATTCATGAAGTCTAGGTACCCTAGCGAAGAGCGTTATTTATTCTGTTATATACAGAAATGTGGCACAAGGCCAAAATGGTGAATAAAGAAAAGGACGTTCTTCTGCTGTCTTAATTTTAAACTTAGCTAGCCACAAACACTGATCCAAACATCCAACACTATTTCACAGCCAAGAGCTCATCCAAACAATTACCATGAAAGTATTTATAGAAAAGACATAGTCTTTCTATTCACTTTCATATAAGTTAAATTATATATATCTACATATTCTAATTGGTAGTGTTAACAGCTACCATTATATACAAGGTGCGGAAAAAGTCACGCCCTCTTTATTCGAGCTGAGATGGACAAGTCGACATGGAGGAAATGAGTAGCCATCACGATCACCAGACCTAATACCATCCGACATTTTCTTGTAGGGTGGACTGAAAGATATTGATTACGGGTTCAAAACGAAAAACAACTGCCGAAATAAAACAAAATATTTCTGATAGATTTTCTGAAATTGATGTAAAAATATGTAGAAGTGTTGCTGATAGGGGTTCAGCGTTGTTTTTTGAAGCATTTTGAAGAGGATAAATAGTTTGTTAACCATAGCAAAGCATGTTGTTCTGATGTGACAATACTTATAAATTTTCTTAAACTACTGCAAAGTATTTTTTCAATAAAAATTAATTTTGTTAACCACGTTTGAGTAGACACCCTTGTTTTCCTTTAACTGTAAATAACGTTTATTGGCCTGCACAATCGAGAGAATTAATAAAAAGAATATGCACTGCAGCAGGGTTCGAACCTGCGTCGCTATTTATAAGAGAAACCAGCGTCTGGTTTGTCGTGCATTAGACCGCATATTTTAAAATGCACACCCACTCGTTCAGATCAGAATCAGAAGGGTCATATCTGCTCATTTGTATATGTACACGTACACACGTACATACACACGTACATACACACACACACACACACACACACACACATATATATATATATATATATATATATATATATATATATATTTAAAAATATGTTTCCATCGCGACACAGAAATTACTGTTTCAAAATCAAAGCTTCAAGTAAACTTAAAACTTGAAGTTTCGTTTCATTTTTAAGCGATGCTAAGAATAAATTTCGTAAAAATTGATTTACTCTATTTAAAAGCCAAATATTAGGTTGGTGCAAAAATAAAGTCGTTTTCTCACATATGTTACTATGTGAGAAAACCACATTATTTTTGCACCAACCTAATAGAATTATATATTTTAAGTTGCTGGGGGAATGAGAATTCAGAATTTTTTATTAAGTGGGTGTTGGCATTTTCGACGAATGAAGATACAAGTATAATTTTGATGTAGCAAAGTCGGTTATGGCGAGGTGGGAGTTAGAGGTTTCTGTCTGTTGACACTGATTTCCTTTTATGCGGACTTGTCATCAATGTCTGTTTTTTTTTGTTTTGTTTTTTAATTTTGAGCTACAATACAATACATTTGGCATTTTTATTTATTTTTTTCTTTATTTTCTCCTTTCTTTAAACTACATCGAGATTTACTTAAAGGGGCCCTCAAATATGATTAACTCCTATTATTTATATTTATATTTTAATTTATAAAGATCTAAAATACCATATTTATTTTATTTACTAATAATGGTATTGTAAAATTAAAATATTAGAATTTAATTACGCAATTATAAATTAATTTATTTATGATCAAATAATATATATATAATTATGCAAATTACTTTTATAATCAATTATTTTTAAGGAAAATATGAGACAATGTCTACAAAAAACTGGTACTTCATTTCTTTGATTTTAAAAGGTTTTATTTTTCAGAACCTTAATAATATCTAATATATATATATATATATATATATATATATATATATATATATATATATATATATGTATGTGTGTGTGTGTGTGTTTGAGAGAGAGAGAGAGAGAGAGTAACAGTAAAATTGTCCAGATCGTGTAACAGTATGGGATAATTGTCTATCTCCCAAAATGTTTAATATCTAAAAAAAAAAGCAAAACCCTAAGCTAATTGAATTTTTTTCCCTAGGTTTTCGTATAAGAGGTTTAGCCATGTTGACACCATTTGTCGTAAAAATCATCGAAAATTCTTGGAGTTATTCAGCTAAAAAGAGAACAGGTTAAAATCGTTTTGTATCAACTCCACTATATCTTCCCAAATGAGCAATGGTGAGTGAGAAAAAATCGTTCAGTAATGGTGCCAACATTCCAAATCTGGCTTTCCATCTTCAAAGTTCATTCAAGAATCATCAAGAGAATGGTAAATAGGTTTTAAAAGGGAGAACAGTAGGGAGGAAAACTGGATCAGGGGGTCACAACAGGAAGAGGGATTATTTATTTCAACTTAGAGGTAAATACATTCTAATTGTTAAAGTAGAATCCAATAGTATTATAAAAACCTCGGAGAATTCCAGTAAGATATATTTAATCATTTCTAAGATACAACGGTTCAAAGCTTAATCTTACAATTAAACAATTTTTTTTTCACGATTTGAACAATTTTGCTGTTACACACGGTAAATACAGATGTATGTATGTATGTATGCATGTACATATATATATATATATATATATATATATATATATATATATATATATATATATATATATGTGTTTGTGTATGTATGTTGTGTGTGTATATATATATATGTATGTGTATGTATATATATATATATATGCGTTTGTGATTGAGTGGACATATATATATATATATATATATATATATATACACACAGTGTAACCCGGATATAAGAGAGTTGTCGGGACCGGCTAAGAAGTCTCTTATATCCGGGTTTCTCTTATATCCGGGTTTGTTCTGTTTTGTTTAGGTAAGTATGGCTCTAATTTGGGACCAGAGAAAATCTCTCTTATATCCGGGTTTCTCTCATATCCGGGTTACACTGTATATATATATATATATATATATATATATATATAGATGTGTGGATAAACAAAAAAGGAATTAGTGACAATAGAAAAAGCAAAAACAACGCTGATTGATAGAAAATATGAAATTTTCAAAAGGATAAGCGAAGCAGACGACAGAAATGCGGGAAGGGGAAGCAAGGAAAAATATTCGGTCAAGTAACAGAGACGGCGGGTAACATAACAAGAGAGATGAGGAAGAAATCTGGAGAAGAATTAGAAAGGGTGGGGAGAAAGAAGAAGAAAAAAAAGAAAGAAAGAAAAAAGAAAGAAAGAAAGAAAGAAACAGACAAACAGAGAGAAAACGAAGATGAAGAGTGATAGAAGTTAAGGTGAGTTATTGATGAAAATAGCAAGAGAGAAGAGCAAGAAATGGAGGGGGAGTTTGAAAGAATGAAAGAAGGAGAGAAAATGAAAACGGTAAAAAAGAAAATAAGAGTTGGAAAGAGAACGAAAGAGAATGAAAGATAATGAAAGAGATGAAAGATAATGAAAGAGAACGAAAGAGAATGAAAAAGAATGAAACAGAACGAAAGAGAATGAAAGAGAACGAAAGAGAATGAAAGAGGACGAAAGAGAATGAAAGAGAACGAAAGCCAATGAAAGAGAACGAAAGCGAATTAAAGAGGACGAAAGAGAATGAAAGAGAACGAAAGAGAATGAAAGAGGACGAAAGAGAACGAAAGAGAATGAAAGAGAAATGGATTGGATGAAAAACGATTGATTTATATGTATTTTTACGGCTTATCAACCTTTTCAGGTTATTTAAAGCTAGAAAATATATTTGCGTTGTAAGGATTTTGGGGCGTTAATAATGATTTACTGATAGAAGTCCTATTATTTAACCCATAATAGGGACATGTTCTACCGGGCTATGTACAATGTGGTATAGGAGTGTGTACCATATGCTACCAGGCCGGGTAGCACATGATACACACTGGAAGCACTGGTTTCCCCCTAGTTATGGGTTAATTAACAGGATTAATAACATTGTTTAAAAAGCGGAACGTCTATTCAAAGGTGGTTATCCACTAAGAAGTGGATTCAGATCTTTCTCAAGTGTATTTGCGCGCGAGTGAATATAATGAACCCGACTGGAATTGGAACTCGGCTCTCCGATTTTCAATTTCGAGCCGTTTATCCATTACGCCACCCGCACATCCAAGCTGACGGCGCATGGTGTTTGCAAAAGTGAAGCGAGTCTCTGAACTAAATCACAACTGAGAAATGTCAGACATAGAGAGAAAATTAAAAGAGCGTAGAGCATAGAGAGAGAGATAGAGAGAGAGAGAGAGAGAGAGAGAGAGAAAGGGGGAGAGAATTTGGGAGAGACATTGAACATAATAAAGAGAAAGACAAGAAACCTAGAGAAAATACGAGAGAAGGGAGAGAAGCGAGTGCAAAGAGGAGAGAAGAGAAACACTGATAAATAGAGGGTGACAAGTTGAAAGCGAGATGTTGAAAAAAACAAAACAAAAAGAGAGATAAATAAGAAATTAAAATAAACACAGACAGGAACATGTGAGAGAAAGAGAGAGAAAATGTGGACGAGAGCAAAGTGTATTAAACCTTACAACAAACGAACTAGAGAAAAAAAAAAGAGAGAATGAGATAGAAAGAGATAGAGAGAGAGAGAGCGAGGGAGAGTAATAAGCATAATAGTGCGGAGAGTAAGTCTGTTGAAGAGCTCAGAAATAGGAGAGCATATTTCGGAGGGATTAACAAAAACTAAATCTATAATTAAACGCAGCGTTCGATGTCCCAGTTCGGAGATAATTCGATTGGATTAATGTTAATCCCTCCTACAAGTTCTGTGTCGATCGACAGAATTTTTGTAGTCGCCTTTTGTTATTTTTATTAGTAATAGCAAGGTGGAGAATACGGAGTGGGTGGCGGCGCTGATGCTTGGGTTTCAATATGACGGTGGTAGCGTTGGTTGGGATAATAAAGAGTAGGGAAATGTTTACAGGTCTTAAAAAGAGAGTTAAAAAAAAAATCTGAAGAAAGAAAAGGAGGCGAAAGGTATTAATTGGAGGTATTGATTCTTATTAATCTCGTTTGATTCCTTGTGGATCCTTCAGTGAACTGCAATTTCTCTGCTTGTTCATCATGATGAATACACAAAACACACAACTTTATCCTCTTAAAAAAAAGCCAACATAATAAACAACACATGCCATTACCTTTGCGTTTACACACAAGCGCGTGCACACGCAATTATGACTTTATCCACCATGAGCAAACTGCGGTCCACGTGCCGTGTGTAGACCGTTTGGCTTTCTGAGTTGCACGACAAAGTTTATGTTGAAATATATTAGAATGTTGTTTCGTTCTCACTTGTTCACTCACATATTCTCGCACATAACCATATAAATAAACAGTTCGTACGTACAATGTTTCTTGAATTTTTAAAATCTTTCACTGAATCGAGCGCGTCCTGGGTATGACGATAAACTATATCCGGCAGCAAGCCTCTGATCGATAGGTCTTGAGGAGCGTGGAACCACTTCTTAATTGCTGTTGTGAGTTCAATACCTGGCCACAGTAGAAGGAACAAAAGCTTGTAGAGTTGAGTTAGTAAAGGGAAATAACTGAAACTGCGATAACAAAAAAAAAAAAAAAAAAAAAAAAATGGCATGCGGAATTAGAACAATCTACCCCCATGGAATAAGTAAAAGGTTCGGTTGGACATTCCAACTTATATCACCTGAAGAAGACCGGAGCGTACAACGGCCGAAACGTTGTGAATATAGCAATAAAGAAGAGGACAACAGTCCGAACGATGTAAATAGTTACAACACCTTATCTCAGAAATATGGACAGAAATTATTTAGAAATATATATATAAAAAGACATTCTTTTTATAGATACAAGTATTTAACTAAATGCTCTGTTTATAATAAACAGTATTAAATAACGGCCCGAATGTCCTAGAAATTTTCATAGAAAATATTCGTCCTTCGACAGGATTCGGACCTGTATCCTATACGGAACCGTCATATAGCCTGACATGCCTTACCGCTCGGCCACAAAGGATAGTTGGTTTGGCAAGGTCGAATTTACTGCTTATAAATACTTGTATCTATAAAAAGAATGTTAAACATAAAAATGTCTTAAAATAATTGACGGACTTTGTCCATTTCATAATGTGTGACGTCATTTGTTTACATTTGATACGCCATGGAAGATTGAAGTTTATAAACAGTAAATTCGACCTTGTCAACTGAACGATACTTTGTGGCCGAGCGGTAAGGCACGCCAGGCTATATGACGGTTCCGTATAGGATACAGGTTTGAATCCTGTCGAAGGACGAATATTTTTTATGAAAATGTCTCGGACATTCAGGTCGGTAAATAACATTTATGTTATTTAATACTGTCTATTATAAACAGAGCATTTACTTAAATACTTGTATCTATAAAAAGAATGTTAAACATAAAAATGTCTTTAAATAATTGTCGGACATTGTCCATTTCATAATATGTATGTATGTATGTATGCCTGAGACGCATATTGAATGTCAAATAGGAAAGCAGATCCCTGATACTGATGTTCTAGTCAGAGCCATATGACAAAGCATCTTGTAACAGCTTCCCAAATGCGATGGACAGGACGCAATTCGAATGAAAGAAAGTAAACTCTCGAAACAATTGATTTATGGTGTCCTCAGAAGGCGTCCTCAGTACAAACCAAGGAAAAGATACAAGGACTGTATCAAGAACACTACCCCCCCACAAAAAAAACTGACTTCAACAAATGGGAAGAGATGTCCCTAGATAGAACTGGATGGAGGGGGTAAATAAGAGACGGGTGTCAAATCTTTGAAGAAAGTCGTCTGGAACACAAACGGCCGAAGGGACGACTTCGAATGGGTGATAACCACGGACTCGGCGAGGGTATCAACGGTTGGACATGTGATTTGTGTCAGCGCATACTTCTCTCAAAGGCTGGCTGAGTGAATCATTTGAGGTCACGTAAAGAAAAAAAAATCACCCTTGATATTCCCCAGACACAGAGTATCACAGCCTGCACTCTGTGTGACAAGGTATGCACAGTCAGCTCTGGACTGAAAAGGGACACAGAGGTCCACAGGAACCAGGCACAGCGGTGTGAATCCATCAAGTTTCTGGTATGTACAATGTTCGTCTGTTACTTGATGTTATCGGAATGGTTCGAGGTCGATCCCAGCTTGCCGCACCTTTGGAAAGTGCCTGAAAACCATAGCACGTGTTAAGCCAAGCCTTGTGAGTGAAATTAGGTAGACGGAACTCTTGAATGCCATCGATAGCTGTGCTAGCACGAAGTCACAAGTCATCGTGACCGAGGGTTTGAGTGTGCTGGACTTATTCAGATTGCTGATCACACGAGATAACAGCTTCTCTCCCTGAAACTTTAACTAAAGTCTGTTTAGCATAGTTGCAGCATAAACCACAGGTGGGCTCTGTGGGTGTTGAGCAAATACAAATGTGCCTGAGCGATCGTCTGCAATAGGGATTGGCTGGCCGCCCTAGTAGACGGGTATCCTCGAATAAGAGTGACTAGCTATTAGCTGTTATTTATTATGTATAGCAATTTTTATTGGACATAGGTACATATTTCATTCCCTTCATCAGTCAAAAGTTTATTTATTCGGTCGAGTTAGCTCCGTCATTCATGAGTCTATCACGCTAACCTGCATCAAGGTCGGAAGGTCATTAGGGTCACATCCTGTGGCATTACCTAAATTACATTAATCTAGGTGGTTATTGATATTGGTCGACCAACCCACCTTGCTTCATGGCTAGATGTCCAGAGCAGTAGATCACTCGTAAGTTCTTGTTTTGCTCACCAGCAGTGTCCTGTAAAGCGAATTCTGCTTTCACGACATATTGTAGAAATGTCAGTGATGGCACCATAGAGCTGTGATTTAGTTGGAAGCTGTCGCTAAGAGATGTTAAACATGTCGCTAAGCATCCGAGTGTAGGTTCCATCAAGCTTAGACTCAAGGGTTTTAGTTAATGTCCAAGAAGTCGTACTATACATTAAAACCGAATCTACAGTGGCGCAAAAGAATCTCCGTTTGAGGTTGTCGGGTAGATCAGATTTCCAAATTATATCCATTTTATTCAAGGCGAACTTAGTTCTAGGCATGACAATAAACAACATCTGCAAACAAGGCCTCACATCGGGAAATTGGCGGTTTTGAGGAGCATGGAATCATCTATTAAATGCTGTTGGTCCCAGGTCTACTCTGACCCGAGATAATAGGACAAGTTAGGGTCCCAGATATGGAAAAATAGTGAACAAAAACGAAACACTATGAAAGTATAAAAATACATTTTTATAGTAGAAACACCCACAATAGATTTTTATATAAATAAATTAGCAACAGTACACATTTATAGTAACATCCTTCAAATCTATAAATCAACCATTCGCCCTTGCATGGAATATGGCTGCTATATATGGTCTTGTGACCCCGCTGTTCGTCTTAAGGTTCTCGATAAAATCTAGAGACGGATATGCAATGTTATTGGCCTTGATCTGGCATCTCGTCTACAGTCACTCTCTCACAGACGTGCCGTCGCCTCCCTCTGTCTTTTCTACAAATACTTTCACGGTAACTACTCCGACGAACTACTTTCGCTAGTTCCCAGACTGCATGAATTCAAACGTGCTACTAAGCTGGCATCACGGTCCCACCCTTTCACTGTCGAAACGGTTAAATGTGGCCGTCTCTTCTACTCCAATAGCTTCATGTCTCGCACCTCCCGTCTGTGGAATTCCCTTCCTCTTACTTGTTTCCCTGATAGCTATAATCTCTATTTAAATGTAATGTCAATCGACATCTCCAGATACCTTGATCTATTCTCTGTCCTTCTCTTCATCCTTTCCTTTATCACGCCTCTTTACTCTCGTTCCCACTCTGTAACCCCATTGCGTGTTAGTGGCACTCTCGCCTTCCTTGGAGTGAAATGCTTAAAAAAAATTGCTAAATTACTCCAAAGCTCTCAAGAAAATTAAATTTCGGCATTAAATGACCCATAAGGAGTCGATATGCCGGTTAAACAAACAAATAAATCAATCAAGGTGGCCCAGGCTTTAACTATTTTAAAATCTTTTTCGGTAGAATTTATTTTGCTTCTTATTCGACAGGTGTTATTGATTCGCTTGAGGGAGTTTGCACTGAGCTTTGCTGGTGGAAGCTTATGAATTCAGTTTCAGAGGAATTGACAAATAAGTTCAACATTGTATGGCAGCATTTTCTAGAAGATGGAGGAGAACTGTGGAATGGGTAATGGTGTCTCCAATGATACCTAGACCATCTGCATAGTCAATATCGGTCAACTTTTTTTGAAGGATATCGACTTGAGAGTCTTGGTGATAAAGCAAAACCAAGATGATGTTTATCAAGTGAATCTCGCAATCCGTATTCAAGAATGGCCAAAGATTTACACTGATTTAAATTTTTAAGTTAAAATACAAAATTAAAGCACAGACTTGGAACGGACAATAATTTAACATTTTTACAAAGAGAAGATAACTCAATAATTCAAAATTGAAGGGCTTGCGCAACTAGCATTTGTTCTAATTCTTCAAAATAATTTTTGCATCCGCAAGACTGACATCATATAGGATGCAATTTGTTTATTTAACAGAGGCTGCCTTTTCTCAATTCAGAATTCTTCTTTAATAACCAATTTGAATGGTGTGTTCACCCTATGATGGAGAAACAATTAAAATGATATTTCCGTTTACAGTGATCATTTTTGATTAATACCCTTACCAATGAGTTACCTCCCTTTTGTTTTTTTTTCTTCTAGCCAACTTCTATTTGTTGGGCAAATTACAACTATTAACTATTATAATTCCTCTTGTTCATTCATTCCTTAGTCAGTTCATTAGTTAACACGTATGTTGAGTAAGTAGCTTCTTTAGCCCCAAACCACAAATTTCAATTACTTGTCCCCTGCCCACAAATCCTTGGTGTAGCAGCAGCAGCAAAGTAAATATCTAACCTATTCGTTTTATTTCGAAAGAGGCTTTATTTATCTTTGTTCATGTATTACTTCAAATATTTTCCCACGTATAAGCAATCTATTCCTTCCAAATTTGTGCAGATTTCTTGGTGACTCATGGAAAATTGACTCCTATTTAAATCTCATTCTTAAAGAAAATGTAAAAGTTTTATTAGTGACAAATTGACAATGTGCCAAATTCAGTGGCAGTGATATATATACACTATATATTAGGTTAGTGCAAAAATAATGTCGTTTTCTGACATATGTTACTATGTGAGAAAACGACATTATTTTTGCACCAACCTAATACATACAATAATACATCTACACACATACACATGCACAAACATACACAAACGCGTATTTGAAATAAAATATTACTGTACCATACAATCAACGTGATAGAATTATATGACATATATATTATATGAAAGTTGGTACATGTTTCAAGACTTCTCTTCCCTTCAGCAGCCAAAGATCTACATTGATTTAATTTTTAAGCTCAAAAAGTACAATACAGACTTATGACGGACAGTTATTTCAAATTCTTAGAAAGAGAAGAAGAGCAAGATAAAAGCAGAGTGGTTTGTACAACAAACATTTGTCCTAATTCTACAAAATTATTTTTTCATCCTCAAGACTGTCAGTTAACTTGTTTATTAAAAAAAAAGCTGCCTTTTATAAATCCAAAATTATTCTTTAATGACCAATTTGTATGGTGTATTTTAATTCTATGATAAATATGACGAATGTTTGAAGTGAATAGAAAATATTATATCATCAGCAAATATTTGGATCTTACATTCAATAAGTTAAATTCATTCAAGTTTTAGAAATATTGGCGATATTCAGAAGTGCTTTTAGTAGATTTATATTTTATGCAGATTTATGTATTAATATATATATATATATATATATGAAGAAAAATATACGGAAAAAAACAAACAAAAATCCTAATATGCAATTATGCTGTCTTAATGTTAATATAATGTCAACGTCGGACGTTTCGGTCTAGTAGACCATCTTCAGGACATATTCATAAAACATAATTAACATTATAGTCTAATGTTAATTATGTTTTATGAATATGTCCTGAAGATGGTCTACTAGACAGAAACGTCCGACGTTGACATTATATTAACATTAAAACAGCATAATTGCATATTAGGATTTTTGTTTGTTTTTTTCCGTATATTTTTCTTCATACTTGCCGTTGTAAGGGTGAGTATGTACTCTGGGCAGCGCACGGCTTCCATATAATTCACCAGTCTAGGAGAAGGAAAAACACTGAATTCCAACCTTTCCTTTTTAACTGCTGATCTCAACATCCCCGGTGAAAAAGGATCGGCAAGCTGTTGCATTATTCTGTCTTGAATGTCACCAGGGACCCCAACTGTAAGATGGATTGGAATGATAACCACAGCGGCGGAACAAAACATGAATGTGCAATTTTTCATGTTAGAGCTTTTTCGGTAATTTTTCATATGAGACCTTTTTTTTTTTATTAATATATAACAATTTTTCATGTCGGAACTTTTTTCAGAAGGCCGAAGAGATACATGACAAAAAAAAAAAAATGATGATAACAACAAAGATGAAGATACTAGTCTGATTAATTCGTCAGTTAATGACAAGTCATTATGGGATATCTTTTTTTTTTAGTAGTAGGCCGATCAAGAAGTAGACTGCTTGAAAAACAATTATAACAACATAATGAAGATACTAATTCGAAACATTCGCTGATTAATGACAATTTAAGTGTTTTTAGAAATCGAAGGACCAGAGAGGGGACTGGACCAAATATAATATTTATAATAACAAAGATATATTTAAGAGTCCAAATAATTGGTCAACTAATAATAATTCAAAATGAAATTTTTAAAATAACAAAGAATGATATATTCGTCCGAATATTTTTTCAATTAATGAAAGTACTCAGAATTACGCTGGAGAAACGAAGGCTGTAAAATGAAAATTAAAACTATAAATTTGAGGATACAAGTCCGAATAATATCTTGATTAATTTATTGTTCATGTCAGAAGGTTGTTCAGTTGTGGGAAGACTGGAGAAGGGACTGTCTATAAATTAATAATTAAAACAACATAGATAAAGTCACTCGTCACAGTAACTCTTTGATTGAAGACAATTCTTTTTTTTTTTTTTAGTTTGAGCTCGGAGAACGGACTTACTAAAAATAACCACTTCAGCAACAAAAATCAGGATACTAGTCCAAATCTACTTCTTTTATATTTCCTTTTAGGACGTGGGCGATAATAGCTCTCCATAACGTACTGCTTTTGTTAAATAACTCTTGGCCATCTGTCTATATTTCTGAGATGAGGCATTATGTACACTATTTACATTATTCGGACTATTGTCCTCATCTTTGTCGCCATATTTATTACAACGTTTCGGCCTTTCAGTATCTGTCTATATTTCTGAGATGAGGTATTATGTACACTATTTACATTATTCAGACTATTAACCTCATCTTTGTCGCCATATTTATTACAAAGTTTCGGCCTTTCAGTATCTGTCTATATTTCTGAGATGAGGTATTATGTACACTATTTACATTATTCGGACTATTGTCCTCATCTTTATCGCCATATTTATTACAACGTTTCTGCCTTTCAGTATCTGTCTATATTTCTGAGATGAGGTATTATGTACACTATTTACATTATTCGGACTATTGTCCTCATCTTTATCGCCATATTTATTACAACGTTTCGGCCTTTCAGTATCTGTCTATATTTCTGAGATGGGGTATTATGTACACTATTTACATTATTCGGACTATTGTCCTCATCTTTATCGCCATATTTATTACAACGTTTCTGCCTTTCAGTATCTGTCTATATTTCTGAGATGAGGTATTATGTACACTATTTACATTATTCGGACTATTGTCCTCATCTTTGTCGCCATATTTATTGCAACGTTTCGGCCGTTGTACGCTTCGGCCTTCTTCAGGTGGTTGGAATGTCGAACCGAACCCTTTATTTCGCTCACTAAGGTTCCACGTGCCATGTTTAATGGGTGTCAGTTATCAATTATCTCCTATTAATTCCCCTCTCCAAGTTCTTCACCGCCTTAACCGGGTATTGAACTCACACTCTTTGGGTCCTGTCACTGGATCTAACCAACGCCTTTATCTACTGTGCCATGTGTCCTTGAGGACACGTGGCAGAGTGGATAAAGGCACGTGACATAGTGGATTAAACATGGCACGTGGAACTAGAACAGTCTACCCCAGTGAGCGAAATAAAGGGTACAGTTCGATATTCCAACCACCTGAAGAAGGCCGTAGCGTACAACGGCCGAATCGTTGTAATAAATATGGCGACAAAGATGGTATTTATCAATCCACCCACGGGATCGAATGTGGCACAAGGCCTTTTTAATGTGGGTATCTCTGAGCCCGTAGGCCCAGCCAAAAATAAATAACCATCCAAACCCGCCGAGGCGGGCCAGTTCCGTCAACCTCCCCCAACGAAACCCTACCCTTCGACGGAGCTTCGTCAGGGTTCCTCTCTGCAATCAGAGAGTTCGACAGACACCCGACCCGGCAGCTCACAAAGCACAGATACTACACTTTGATCCTAGCCACCGGGCCGGGCGGGTATTCTTTTTATAGATGGTATTTATCAATCCACCCACGAGGATTGAATGTGGCACAAGGCCTTTTTAATGTGGGTATCTCCGAGCCCGTAGGCCCAGCCAAAAATAAATAACCATTGAAACCCCCCGAGGGAGGCCAGTTCCGTCAACCTCCCCCAACGAAACCCTACCCTTCGGCGGAGCTTCGTCCGGGTTCCTCTCTGCAAGCAGAGAGTTCGACAGACACCCGACCCGGCAGCTCACAAAGCGCAGATACTACACTTTGATCCTAGCTACCGGGCCGAGCGGGTATTCTTTTAATAGATATGGCGACAAAGATGAGGACAATAGTTTGAATAATGTAAATAGTGTAAGTCTTGACCCATTGCCATAATACTTTGACCTTATTCGGCTATCCATTTACACAAACTCTTTCTGTAGTTTATTCGTTGTTTCTCTTTGCTTTTCTTGCTTTCATTATGTCTTGAGAGTGTTAAATTCTCTAAACATTTGTCCTCCAAATAACTGTGTAGAAAATTTTAATTTTTTATTTTGTAAAATTTTTTTTTTTTTTTTGAGTAGTGGGAAGGTCGCAAAGTGGACTGGCCAAAGCTTATTGATTTTAACAAAGATGAGGTAACTATTACAAGTAGCTCATCGGTTAATAACGTTCCTTCATATCAATCTCGTTTTCCTTTTTTGATACGATTATTCACGCAATACTAAGCTCATGAGCCACTCAAGGTAGAGGGTGACTGAATGAGGTGTAATATGAATGTGAGAGGTGGTGGTAGGAAGTGAAGATCATGAGGAGTTTTTTAATACAAGACTCGAGAGCCACTCAAGGCAGAGAGTTACTGAATGAGGTGTTTGATACGAACGAAAGAAGAGATGGTATGAGGTTAGATACGGGAAAAGGAGGATAGATAGATAAATAGATACCGTAATTTCCCATGTATAATACGCCTTCATCTACGCACTCCTAAAATTGAGCTGAAAGTGTGAAAAAATGCTTCTGCTTACGCATAATACGCAACCCTTGTTTGGTAATCACACCCTATAAACTGAACCTTTCCAATTTCATTACAACCAGCGTTTCCTACTCTTATTTAAAAAAAAATGGTTTTAAACATAGAATAATATTATTCTAATTTAGTTTTATGATAATTCTTATTTTATTTTACATTTGTAAGTATTTTAAGTACATACAATTGTATTAGGTTGGTGCAAAAATAATGTCGTTTTCTCACATAGTAACATATGTGAGAAAACTACATTATTTTTGCACCAACCTAATATTTGACATCATTATGGCGTCACAATCGCCGAATGTTAGTGTCAAATTGTCGTATGTTTGTGGCGAGTAGTCATTTCGCAACTGAAATCGACCAATGAAACGGCAATTTTAAAAAGAATTTTTTGTAGCTGTTAATACGCACCCCTAATTTTCCTTATTATTTTTTTGAAAAAAAAAAAAAATACTTATTATACCTGCGGAATTACGGTAAATAAGGATAGGTCCTTGTTTTCGACAATTCTCAAAACGTAATGATTAACGCAAAGAGAGGAAAAGTTTCATAGAAACCATACACAGTCGTTAGTTATTCAATGTCGTAATTTTACAGGCTCAGCATATCAGTTTTTTTTTTGTTTTTTTTTGCTGAGAAAGCCATTGACGATTGCCCGAAGCGACTCCCGCTGGCAGAAATGTGTCCGTTGTCCAAACCGTCTTTGAAGAGTTAAATGCTTCAACAGTTTATAAATGGGATGCTCTTAAATGGCAAGCGATTTGAAGGGGAATTTATTCTGTTCTTTTTAATTCCGTCCATTGAGACAGAAGATCGGATCAGCGAAATGCTTATTAACGGCTTACCGCATACTTAATATGTCCGTACACGCGTATTACATTTCATATATTTTAGAGACGAACGGAAATCCCGCTCATCTGTCTACCTAAGATCTATTTAATCATCTCCCATCATCACACATACGCACACATGTGCAGACGTGCATGTGTATTGGGTAAGCTAAAATGTTTGTCCTGTTCCAGTTATTAGATGGCATTAGGACAGTTTAGTGTTAATAAAAAAAGATCGCTTTTTATTGCGATGAGGATGTGCGGGTAGTTTATTGGATAGCGGCTTGGAATGAGAAATCTTAGAACAGAGTTCGATTTCTAGTTGAGTTTTTTTTTTTTATTTTTTTTTTTAAAAAAAAGGAGGAATTGTTAAAGCAATATTATTCTTACAATCCCAAAATTTTTTAATCCGAAGAGGGTAGTAGGATTGGGAGAGATTCTTCTAGTATGAGCTCTTTCCAACGAAGCACGCAAACCAGTTCCACTTGAGACCTCGTGGAAATCGTATATAAGATCTATCGTTGGGCACCTCGACGTGGTGTAATGGTTAGAAAGCTTGTCTTGCTAGATCAATTACAACTGAGTAGTAAGTTCGATCCTCACTGGGTGCCCCATACTTTCGGCCTTGTGCCACATCTAAGGCGGGCCTAGAAAATCACTATTTGATCTATCGTTAAAGACGGTGAAAAATGGTTGCTCCCGCCCCACCGTAAATACTTGGCTACTCCTGCAAAAGCCAGATGTGATCAAAAATACAGTCTTGTTGCGAAAGCTGCACAATCCCCACTTTCCAGCCTCGACAGAATTCAAAAGCGTTTGCGCGTCCTTGCGGGTGATGAATTGTTTTGAACATTTCATGCTCTTTTCCCACAGACGGAACAATGCTAGCCCCTCGTTGCTCTACCGATATTTTCATCGTAGATGTTCAGGAAAATTCCTTAGTTTTACTAGTCCAGCTCTTCAGTGCTAGGAGCCGCCATGCCACGTATCACTTATTTTCATATCCTTTATATTCCATTTGTAAGGAGTAAGTTCCAATCAGACAGCTTCTTCCCCAGAACTGTTGCAACATGAAACAGACTCCGGATAAGATGATTACCTGATCATTATTATCTTAATCTTTTCAAGTCGAGTATCAGTCGTTAGCTATCATATATTCATAACATGCAACCCTTGATATCTTCCGATACGCTATTGTAACATTCTCATTTAGTAACCCTCTACCTTGAGTGACACTTAGGCCTTGTATTGGATGAAAAATGGTGAAAAAAATAAGAAAGCGAGTATTAATTTCAAATAGGCCGATATAGGTAAACGATGAAAAGCGTCCAGAATTCGTCGACAGATCGAAGTCCGGCAGCACGAGGATACATTAAGTAGGCGAGTGGTTAGAACGTTCGCATTCTGAGCATGAGACCCGGGTTCGAATCTCACCACGGTTGATTTGTCGCAAAGGAGATTTCCTGATGTTATCAGACTGGATCGGGGTCGATCCCAGCGTGCGGTACCTTTGGAAAGTGCCTGAAAGCCATGCCACGGGTTGAACCAAACCTTGAAATTGGGTAGACGGAACTCTTGGGTGTCGTCGATAGCTGTGCTAGCACGAAGTCGCAAGTCATCGTGGCCGAGGGCTTGAGCGTGCTGGCCTTATTCACGCTAGATAAAACGCTCTCTCCCAGAAACTTCAACTAAGGTCTGCTCATCATAGTTGCAGTATAAACCATAGGTGGACTCTGAAGAAACACAAATGTGCCTGAGCAAGCGTCTGAAATAGGGATTGGCTAGGTATCCTCGAATACGAGTGGCCAACTAGAGATTTTCCAAGCGTAGCTTAGATGTGGCACAAGGCCGAATGTATGGGGCATCCAGTGAGGATCGAACTCACTTTTCAGTAGTAACTGATGTAGCAAGACAAGCTTGCTACCCATTACACCACGCCCAGGTGCCCAACGAGTGGCCAGCTATACATACATACATACATACATACAGTTTGGTTGGGAAGTTTCCACTTATCCATCGTATTCAACGGATATTGCACTTCCAGATTACTTTTTCTTCCGGAGTTTCTCACCTGGTGCTCCCGGGCGTACGAATGCGCCCTTGAAAAGTAGCCAGGTGTGCCCCAAGTTAACAGAAGAATGGCTTCCATGTCTAAGTCAAGTCTTCGTCATTTGATATTCTAAGCGAGATACTACGAGGGTCACTCAATAAATAAGGTGAATTTTTCGGTATAAGGACTTCTAATACAGATAGAAGCTTACTTTTTTTTCAACGTAGTCTCCCAGCACTGTCACACACTTTTCCCATCTGTGCACAAGCTTCCGTATTCCCTCGGCGTAAAAATCTTTGAACTGATGTCTCAGCCAGTCGCTCACAACACTTTTGACTTCATCGTCACTTTTAAACTTCGAGCCTCTCGTGAACGCTTTCAAGGGACCAAACAGGTGAAAGTCTGAAGGGGCAAGGTCTGGGCTGTAAGGGGGATGACGAAGCAGTTCCCAGCCCGGCTCGTTGATGGTCAGCACCGTTTGGGCTGCTGTGTGAGGCCTTGCGTTGTCATGATGCAAGATGACTCCTTCTGACTGATGACCCCTGCGTTTGTTCTTTATGTCTTTCTTGACCTGCCTCAGCAGTTCACAGTAGTTGGCACTGTTCACAGTGCTTCCTTTCTCAATGAATGAAATGGTGATTGGGCCTTTCATATCCCAAAAAACGGTGAGCATCATCTTTTTCGTGGACCGCTGGGACTTGAACTTCTTCGCTGGAGAGCCTACGTGCTTCCACTCCATGGACTGCCGTTTGGACTCAGGCTCATAGTGCCAAACCCATGTCTCGTCACATGTGACCACCTTCTTCAGAAACTCATCACCATCCTTCTTATAGCGGGAGAGACACTGCTGGGACAACTCGACCCTCCTCTGTTTGTGCTCTGCAGTAAGCATCTTTGGCACCCACCGGCAGCTGACCTTCGAGTATCCAAGGTCATCATGGACAATTTTGTGTGCTGTCCCAACAGATAAGCTCAAAGTCCTTGCAATGTCATCCACTGTCACCCTTCTGTCAGACTGAATGAGGTCATTGACTGATTCGATCACCCCAGGAGACCTCACTTATGTCTTCATCCTCAACACTGCTCCGTCCTTCTTTAAACAATGTAGCCCACTTGTAGACATTTTTTGGCTGAAACATGTAGCACCATACACAGTTGACATTCTCTTATGAATTTCGACTGGTTTGAACCCTTCAGCAACCAAAAACTTGACAACTGACCGCTGTTCAATCCTGGAGCATGCTTCTTGGTCGGCCATCTTTGTTAATCGCCACAACTCTCAAAGATTTTTTTTAATCTGCAAAAGAAATTAAATCCATGTGAAAAAGAAGTAAAAAAAGAAAAAAAAGGAAGCTTTTATCTGTATTAGAAGTCCTTATACGGAAAAATTCACCTTATTTATTGAATGACCTTCGTAATTGCCTTAACGCAAGAAGAGGTGCTGGTCGCTACAATCGTGGCTTACAAATCAAACATAAAAAAAGATACCCATTCAACTTATTTGGTTCTCCTTTAGAAAAGACTATCCTTCAATAGTTAATAAAACATTGAATGTTTTATTGCCATTTTCCATGTAATGTCACTTTGAATTAGGGTTTTCTACACTAACATTCAATGCAAAGATTGATCAAATATTAAATGCATTAAAGCTTAGCATTCCAAACATTTCCAATGCACATCAAGCGCAGGTTTCGCACAATCAGTCAGTTATGTGCCATGCGTGATACACGCTTAGGCGATTATGTATCTTTCGATACATGTCTGACGAAGCAGATTTTTTATCCCGACGTAGGTTGCCATTTCTTTCTGCAGTAGACCAGTTGCTATTTAAGGCTATAGATCCCGGTCTGTTCTGCTATTTACTCATAGCTGGGGATGAGAAGAAGAGGATTCATACCTTTCCCAAGGGTATTAGCACGCAAGTGAATGGATTCGACTGGAATTCGAACTCGGCTCTCCGATGGGTCCCTCGACATAATCAGCGAAATACTAACCTTGCTTATCTATTTCTATTCGTTAATGAATTAAGTCAACTTTTTTTGAGAAGCCAAATTTTACTGACAATGTAAGACTATATTTTGACACAAGTATGAAACACCTAGTGAGGATCGTAGTGCCAACTCAGCAGTAAGGATCGACTAAATTGATGGTACCCACTTGATGGTAATTAACCTACAGTCAGTCAGTTATATGCCATGCGTGATACACGTTTAGGTGATCATGTATCTTTCGATATATGACTAACGAGGCAATTTTTTCCTGCAGTAGGTTGTCATTTCTTTCTGCAGTAGGCCAGTTGCTATCCAAGGCTATAGAACCAGGTCTGACCTGCTATTTACCCATAGATGGAGGGGAGAAGAAGAGGATTCACACCTTTCCCAAGTGTATTAGCACGTAAGTGAATGTAATGGATTCGACTGGAATTCGAACTCGGCTCTTCGATTCTGAGCCGCTATCGATTACTCCACCGGAGCTCCTCTCCATTACTCCACACTTAAATATAGAACGTGCGGCAGAAATACATCCCACATTTTAAACGATCTCCTGGGTCGTGCTATTGAACTTAGGCAAGTGGCAATGGCATCTTCATCTAGCTAATGTCTTATCATTTTTCTTTCAGGTACCACCAGTCTTGGACCGATGCGCAACGTGCGTTTTCTTTTGAAACGATTTTAAGAATGGTGAATCTGTAACTGCAAAACAGAGAGTTTTACGTCCTCATTTCATGTTAAATCAAGAATGATGCTGTTTCGGATAGAAAATCGACACTGCTATGGGTTTTAAAGTTTAAGGTTCAGCGCTTAAAAGAAAGTCACCTGGATGTCGAAGCGCTCAAACTTCCGGGTGATAGAAAACTTGGGGTTTTTATGAACCTTTAAAATGTGAGAGGTATTTCTTCCACACCCTCAGCAATGTAATATCGTAAAAAAAAAATGTTTATTTCAGGAGACTGCTTTTCTATTTTCCTATTTTCAAATTTCATGACTATTTCATGATTACTTTTTCTTATTAAAATTTAAAATGCAACCCAGAGTTTTCGTTATTTTACAAGTAGACGCTGAAAAAAAAAAGTTGAAAAGCACTGGCCTATTCCATACTTTTCAGAATTCTTTTATTAAAAAAAAATAGTTTTCTAGATGACTTTAAAAGATACCTAATGGAGATCAGTATCTGTCTATATTTTTGAGATGAGTTAGTCTTACCAAATCAAAAACGACTTTCTTATTTAGTCTACCATCTGACCTTAAAGATCAGTCTCAGAAGGTCTGAGCTAAAACAAAACTGCCACTAAAAAATAATATTTGTCTATATTTGTGAGATGAGGTATTATGTACACTATTTACATAATTCGGACTATCATTCTCATCTTTGTTGCCATATTTATCACAACGTTTCGGCCGTTGTACTCTTCGATCTTCTTCAGGTGGTTGGAATGTCGAACTGAAACCTCGCTGGGGTAGATTGTTCTAGTTTCACGTGCCATGTTTAATGGATGTCAGTTATCAGTTATCTCCTGTTAATGCCCCTCTCCAAGTCCTCCACCGCCTTAGCCAGGTATTGAACTAACAACTCTTTGGGTCCTGTCACTGGATCTAACCAACGCCTTTATCCACTGTGCCATGCGTTCTTAAGTGGTATATACGCTTAAATTCACCTTCATTCCTGCTGTGCGCCAATGGCTTAGGGGTAGAATCTCCTACTGACGCCAATTTAGCCGAGTTTCGACCCTAGCTGGAGGCATCTGATGAGCTGTGATACAGCGAAACTGTCTGTCTGTGGATGACAATATTATATATATATATATATATATATATATATATATATATATATATATATATATATGTCTGTGTGTGTGTGTGTGTGTGTATTAGTAATAGGCGTTTCCCTACAAGGAATCATTTGGCATTCATTGAGCGAGCAGCCAGTACTGCTTTTGGATGTAGTTTATAAAATATTTCTCTTAAGGCAAATAAGCTTAAAGTTCTTGCAATGTCATAACTTTTAAGCGAGTTAAGGAAAATACGTTTTTCGAGTCCAGTATCTGTTATCGCTCTTTACAGTATTGACGACGGTTTTCCTTCTTAACCACTTATTTGAAGTAGTGGGAAATGCAAACATACTGATTATGCCATAATTTTATCTTCGAGTTACGTCTGGTGTCCATTTTAGTTTTTGCCGCGGTTGGCAATCCCTAAGTGAATTGGTTTCTGCTTTTTT
>OZ010601.1:65341099-65521099 GCA_963932145.1 Acanthosepion lycidas
GTAAAAATAAGTTCACAAAATAATGAATACAAAATAAACGACAATGCATGTTATTAACAAAAGGAATTACATGTGTATACAATTGAAATCAAAGACAAAAACATTAAAATTATATATGAGAATGTGTGTGCATGTGCGTGTGTGAGAGAGTTCAAATGTCAGCAGAGGAACAGAGAAGCGAATGCGCCTCAGAGGCAGCGTGACTATCTACGTGCGACTACATCTGAAAGCTAGAGGTAAAGAAAAAGAAATAGAGAATATGATTGCCTATTTCTAGACTTAAAGAACACCCCCCTACCCAAGTAGACGTTTTGTCAAATTCCAAGTGAGATAACTCACAATTTAATTGTGTGGAGTTGTATCAGAAGCTATGTTAGAAAAAACTGGTAACGAAAACTATATTACTTCACTATGGTCCAACTTCTCTCAAACGAAGATGAAGATGTTTTCAACAAGTCGGCGCTCATCACACACATCACATGCAACAAAAAGGTTTGATTTAGAGGAACATATCCAACTTTTACAATATTGGCCAGCACAAAGTCCTGATCTCAATATAATTGAACCACTGTGGTGGGAACTGAAGAAACAAGTGCTCCAATGAAAACCACGTAACAAAATTCCTAGAGAAAATCTGGACTTTGTTCCATTGAATATTACATTGAATTGAACCACTTATTCAAGCCTAAGGCAGCAACACTAATTTGACGTTTTATACTTTCTGTAGTAATACACCTCAGTTTTTTGCAAAAAAAAAAAAAAAAAAAAAAAAAATCCTTAAATTAAGAAAAGAGCTGAAAGATTAATTTTGTGCTGGTGGTCTAGTATTTACACATAGTTTTTTTTTCTGCATCATTATGCTTAAGATGTTCTATCATCCATCAAAGAGCATTAATGAAAATGCAGTAACTTCCTGTATCCTTATCTAATCCAAAGAAAAGCTGGTAATTGGTAAAAGATGATGGAAACATAAACAGCGAAAAACTTTATTCAGCGAAGATTGAAATTTTTTCAGCGTGGCGGTGCTTCTTGCCTCACATCAGGCACAACGAAAAGGCTTCTTGTGGTTGGAAATTTTAAATTTTTGGATGAGTGAACAGCACAAAAACATGAGCTCAATATAAGTGAATCATTGCGGAAGGAACTGAAGAAAGACGTGTTCCAATGAAAACGACATAATCAGTATAAGTGAATCATTGCGGAAGGAACTGAAGAAAGAAGTGTTCCAATGAAAACGACATGATCAGTATAAGTGAATCATTGCGGAAGGAACTGAAGAAAGAAGTGTTCCAATGAAAACGACATGATCAGTATAAGTGAATCATTGCGGAAGGAACTGAAGAAAGAAGTGTTCCAATGAAAACCACATAATCAGTATAAGTGAATCATTGCGGAAGGAACTGAAGAAAGAAGTGTTCCAATGAAAACGACATGATCAGTATAAGTGAATCATTGCGGAAGGAACTGAAGAAAGAAGTGTTCCAATGAAAACGACATGATCAGTATAAGTGAATCATTGCGGAAGGAACTGAAGAAAGAAGTGTTCCAATGAAAACGACATGATCAGTATAAGTGAATCATTGCGGAAGGAACTGAAGAAAGAAGTGTTCCAATGAAAACGACATGATCAGTATAAGTGAATCATTGCGGAAGGAACTGAAGAAAGAAGTGTTCCAATGAAAACCACATAATCAGTATAAGTGAATCATTGCGGAAGGAACTGAAGAAAGAAGTGTTCCAATGAAAACGACATGATCAGTATAAGTGAATCATTGCGGAAGGAACTGAAGAAAGAAGTGTTCCAATGAAAACGACATGATCTGTATAAGTGAATCATTGCGGAAGGAACTGAAGAAAGAAGTGTTCCAATGAAAACCACATAATCAGTATAAGTGAATCATTGCGGTGTGAAATGGAGAAAGAATTGTTCCAATGGAAACCACATAATCTCCAAGGACTTGGTGATTACTGCCACGAAGAATGTGAGATAATTCCCAAAGAGAAAATCTGGAGCATATTTCATTTAATGTTACATTGAATTGAGGCAATTATTCGATCCAAAAGCGTCCACACTAATTAATAACTCCATTGTTGGACGTTTTGTACATTGCGTAATAATAAAGATCACTGTTTAAAAAAAATTCCTTTTTAATTTAAGAAAGGGCTTAAAGTTGAAATTTTCACTGATGATACCATCCACCATATTATTTCATACTCTTTACTATACCAGGGGTCAGCAACCTTTTTGAAAGAGCGGGACAAACAATTTTGTAGTAACTCATAGGAATGCCATGACATTAAATGTACTATAATAAATTGTCTTGATCTAATCCAATACTGCTAATCACTTTAGATTTGGCGGTAAAAGTAATTAATTTACTAAGTTGGCCCTAAAGTTTTTCACGCTAGTGTATATACCGATCTCAGTCTGTTCATTATCTATCTATCTATCTATCTATAAGAACAAGATGTATTAGTTAAAGTTTGATATGAAATTTCAATATCTCATCTATTTACCTACCGAATTTTCTGTATGTTAAAACTCTACAAGTTATAAGACGCGTCCTATAATCAGCTTGGTATTTTCCGAAAAAATAAAGTATAATAATAATGATAATAATAATAATAATAATAAAGTCCAACTCTACGGTGTTAGTTTTCTTTGTCACAATGAATTATCACGTGATGTACGTATTAAATATTTGTGGTCATTATTAATTAGATTTTCAATCATTTAACACAATGTTATACATATTGTTAGTTAATTATCTATGTTTTTTACGACTCCCTCTGGTCGGTGGGGATTTTGTTTGCTTCTAACGTAATCCATATTTTCGCTTTCTCGTTTTCTTTAATTCTTTTTCTTTCCTCCATTCTTGAATCATTTTGTTGGTGGGTGTTGATCCATACTGCCGCTCAGCTGCCATGTTGTTTAGCAAACTAAAAATGAACAGCGTATGCTTGTTTTCTCGGCTTTTATGCCATTCTGTTCATTCGTGAAAGGGTATCGTCTGCTAAATGACTGTGCCCTCAAGATTGGTGACGTCATCTGCTTTGATGACGATAGTTGTCTTGTCTGCCAGTAAATGGCGCCATCACCATAAACAAACATGGCGGATAGTAGGTTTGGGAAATGATAGCACATTTGGAATTAACTTTAGGTCTATTGTGCTAACTAAAGTGTGGTAATACGACTGGTACTCTTGGTATATACAGTGGCCTAAGAAAGGTTTTTAGCCAGGAGAAATAAACTACATCCAATTTCAAAATGTAATTACGTAATCCCTATCCTACATAAATTAAACAGTATTTGAAACTAGTATGGAATAGGTCCTCCATTTTCTAGTTTCAGTGATTGTATTCGATTTTTCATGGATTTGATCAAGTTAACAACAATCGTCTGAGCCATATTTTGCCACTCCTTTAGCAATGTTTCTTTAAGGGTTGCGACTGACGTGATTTTGGTTGCACGCTCTCAAAGTCTTCGGTCTAGGTACTCCCAAACTTGGATTCATCTCAGGATTTTGGGCTACACATGGCAGTGACTTGATTCCTTGCGATTCCTTCCAGGCCTTTGCTACTTTGCTCGTATGATATGGTGCTGCATCTTGAAAAAGGTAGACGTTCTTGTCAATATTTTCAATATTGTGGGAGTAGTCCTTTCTCTAATATTTGACAGTATTTTGGACCATTCAACCGATCGTCAACAAGAATCAGCACACATTTCCCTCCAAACTAGACAGCACCCGGCACCATTACATTCAGTGTTCCAAGTCTCATTCTGATTTCTCCAAGCATAAACCTGCCTCAAATTTGGATATTGGCAGAATTTACTTTCATCAGACCAAATTACAGACTGCTAAATTTCATGATCTTTGCTGTCGAGTTCTCTCGCCCAGTTCATACGAAGTTTCCTGTTAACCTCTGAAATCAAGGGCTCCTTTTTGGCAACTCTTCTTTGATAGCTTAGCTCTTTCAGAGTCATTCTCACCACATATGGCTTTTTTTCCCATGCTGTTGGCGACATCTTAGACGCTCTGAAAACGTTTTCTGATAACTTTCCTCTTCAGTACCCTTTACTTCACTCAGGCACGATGCTTGGTCTTCTTGAACGCTGTTCCACACGACAACGGCCTTCTTCATTAAATTTCTTGATAATATTATTAACTAATTATAATATTATTAACTAATTATTATTAATTATTTGACTTGCCACACTGATGTCATCCTATTATTTGCCCTCGTTGAAATTCGCTAATTTCCTCACTACCACGAATTTTCATTGCAAGATATAAGTCAACTATCGTTCATAGATTAGAGTAGCTTGATACTAACACGGTATTGTCTGAAAAAAGAAGAGACGTCATTAAACAGGCCAAAATGTAATCAAGGATAGCTAAAAACTTATCATAGCTCACTGTAAACGAAGAGTAACTGCCAGCCTCTATCGCTGGGGTTGGGATTTGTGGAGATACCATACGATATGCCTAGATGACTGCTTACCATCAATACTCGAAACAAATCATACATATGGTATGATAGTAACGTGATATACAGTATTACACATGAATGATAATTGCGGCGTACAAGTCGACCTCAAACCTTTTAGCTCAAACTTGTGTGTTAGACATATGCCTACTGTCTCGGTCGACCTCTCAAAGCCACCACCACCACCACCACCGAACATACGGTAGACTAACAGTGACCTAAATCTGTTACCTCCTCCCTCACAAAAAAAGGAAAAAGAGAGCATAAAAACTCAAGCTAGAAAGATTTTTATGGCTTGAAACCTCGACTTGTACGCCGCATTTTTCGGTATATGTCTAGGGTTCGTGATTGTACCTGGCGACTGGGATTCGTGAGGGTTTGAAAAATACTCTCTATAACTTGATCTTTCACTTCTAAGACGGGAGAACTTTTGGGGATTTTTTTCAGGAAAAAAGCATCTATCTATCTATCTATCTATCTATCTATCTATCTATCTATCTATCTCAGTCTATTCATCTCTCTCTGTCTCTGTCTGTCTGTCTGTCTGTCTGTCTCTCTCTCTATATATATATAATTTATTCGAAGATTATAGTATAATTATGTTATAAAATCACTACAAAAATTGCCATTTTGTTTCAACACTTCTGATCTCTTATCAAGTGTTGGTGTTGAATGTAGAAACAGATGTGTTGAAACAAAATGGTTATTTTTGTAGTGATTTTATAATATATCTATGCTATAATTTTCGTATAAATTATATTTGCTCTATTCTGTATTGAGCACTCTATTCAGAATAGTATTTCTTGGTTAATGGAATTTATTCCGTATATACCAATCCCACACACACACACACAAATTGCGCGCACACACACACACACACATATATATATATCAGTCTGTTCTTTATCTATCAAATCAGGCACCTAATGTGGTTACTTTACTCTGACTGGAGAAAAGCCTTATAAGAAAATATACTTAAAATATAATTAAATAATAATTTGTGTGAAAAAGAAATGTAGAGAAATAGACAAAATTTTCACCCAATTTTGACATTAAAAATATTATTCAAATTAATATTAGGTTGGTGCAAAAATAATGTCGTTTTCTCACATAGTGACATATGTGAGAAAACGACATTATTTTTGCACCAACCTAATAGAAAATACAAAAAATGTCTAGATCTAATGGTAAGTTCTATACTAACAGGTTCTTCTGCCGGACTTCAGGCTTGTGGAAATCTCTTCGGGCTTCTTGCTTTCCAGTAAAGTTTGATCTTCAAACATTTAAATGCAATATCAATTGTTATATATATATATATATATATATATATATATATATATATATATATATATATATATATACCAGTTTGTTCTGCTATCTACCTATAGTTGGGGAATGAAGAAGGGGATTCATACCTTTCCCAAGGGTATTAGTACGTAAGTAAATGTAATGGATTCTACTGGAATTCGAACTTGGCTCACTGATTCCTCAATTTAAGCCGCGACAGACTGGTTTCTATAGCATTGGATGACAGATGGTCTAGGAGAAGGACAACTCTGAATTCAAAATCTGAGGAGGGTCGTTTGGGGACCTTGTTGCAGAATTGTGTACCAGGTTTCTGCATTCGGCTCTTCAGTAACTGAGGTTGGTTTCGCACAAAGGCTTCACCACTATAATCAAATCACATTTGCAGGTTGTCTAGCTGTCGGTTCGTGGTGGAAACTGAGTTGCCTGACCTTCATACGTCGTAAAGGTGTCCCCGATAAGCGCGAGTCAACAGCCCGGTTCGATTAACGATGGGAGAGTCCACGATATATATATATATATATATATATATATATATATATATATATATATATATATATATATATATATATATATGAGCAAACAACTTTCGAACCCTATTTGCTGTAAAATTGTGTATTTTTCCTAATACTTTTATGAAAAAAAGAAAGAAAATTAAAACTAATTATATCTGATAAATATATAAACATATATAAATATACATATGTAAATAAACATATATAAGTAAACAAATATAAATATACATATATAAATATACATATATAAAAATACGTATATAAATATATTTATATAAATATAGATATATAAATGAAATATACATATATAAATATACATATATAAATATACATAAATAAACATATATAAATATACATAAATAAATAAACATATATAAATATACATATATAACTAAACACATATAAATAAACATATATAAATAAACATATATAAGCATATATAAATATACATGTATAAATAAACATATATAAATATACATATATAACTAAACATATATAAATAAACATATATAAATATACATATATAAATATAGATATATAAATAAACATATATAAATATACATATATCAATATATATATATAAATAAACATATATAAATATACATATATAAATATACATATATAAATATACATATATAAATATACATATAAATATACATATAAATATGCACATAAATATACATATATAAATAAACATATATAAATATACATATATAAATATACATATATAAATATACATATAAATATACATATACAAATAAACATATATAAATATACATATAAATATACATATATAAATATACATATATAAATATACATATAAATATACATATAAATATACATATATAAATATACATATAAATATACATATAAATATACATATATAAATATACATATATAAATATACATATATATATACATATAAATATACATATATAAATATAGATATATAAATAAACATATATAAATATACATATATAAACAGCAGTACATTTTTGAATGCAACGATATCTAAATTAAATTAATTTATAAAAAATATGGATATATCTTATTTATAATTTTTTTAGCTTTATAAAAATTTTACATTTTTGTCTTGCTGTAGGGCAGCACCGTGGATTTCTGTTGGGAAGTTGATTTTAAAATTAGTAAGCACTTTCGTTGAACGAATTTTACTGGTATTGCAAATCTGACACTAAATAAACAATTAGAAGAAAGGCCTATTCAACAGTCTTAAAGCATATTTCCATCTTACTGCACGATGAGCCTGAATCATAAAAAAGATTAAAACGTAAAAAAAAAAAAAAAAAAAAAAAAAACACATTCAAAAATATTTATTTACACAATATCTGGCAAATTATCTGCTGTGGAACGGTGATTGCCTAAAGGTGAATGCAGATGATACCTTTTCATGATTCTCTCAATTAAAGGCCCCGAGCATTAAATTAATAAACTTTTATCTTTTACTCGCAAGGATACTCGGCGTTGTACGGGCAAAAATCAATTTAAATGTAACAAACTACATAACAAAATCGGTACTATTTTATCGTGCGGAGATACAACTTTAGGGTATAGTCTGCTGCATAGGTACTATTTTAGGGTGAAGTCTGCCGCAGTGTCTTACTTTAGGATGCGGTCTAAGGGTGCGGTCTACCGCATAGGTACTATTTTGGTGGGGCGGTGAACCGCATGGGTACTACTTTAGGGTGCGGTCTACCGCATGGATACTATTTTAGGAAGCGGTCTACCGAATGGGTACTACTTTAAGGTGCGGTCTACCGGAAAGGTACAACTTTAGAGTGCAGTCTACCGCATAGATACTATTTTGGTGGGGCGGTGAACAGCATGCGTATTACTTTAGGGTGCGGCCTACCGCATGGGTACTACTTTAGGGTGCGGTCTACCGCAAAGGTACTACTTTAGAGTGCAGTCTACAGCATAGATACTATTTTGGTGGGGCGGTGTGAGGTCCCCCGGTGTCGCTGCGCCAAATGTGACGTCTGCCTAGCCGCGTCCGTCGTGCTATCCTGTCCTGTGACGACCAACTGGCTTGGTATTGGTCGCGGCACCAAATGTGACGTTCTAACCTTTTGGTGATTCGGATAGGAATCTGGTTAGATTCGGTATCAGCCTTGTCGTTCCCAGCTCGCCTCCAACGTCTGGTTACCGAAGTAACTGTTTTGATTTCCAGTCTAACCTACTCACGTTGTAAATTGATCTTAGGCAGACGAAATCAATCAGTCGCCGGGCCGTAATGCAAGTCGAGTTCGAATAAGGGTGATATCGCACAAGTATATGTAAAATAAAATAAAATAATAACTCGAAAAGTTCAAATGTGTTAAAAAAGGATAACAATATTTTATATATGGTTGCTGAATACAGGACTGCGTCTACTTCCCAACCCGCTATATGGATTCGTGACACTTTGTGTTTGTTAGGCGAGTCTTAACATCTTAAGTTGTTTGTTCTTTAAGAAACTGGTTCTTGGTGTATCTTCAGGTGATATTCGTAAAACTTGTTTTGGTGGTGTGAGTCTAAGTCGTTCTTCAAAAATAAATTGTTCTTGGTTAGAAATTGAGTTCGGAATTTGCGCAAATCTTAGTCAGCTTCTTCGAGGTGGGTGCAACTGCTTGCCTGTCTGTCTCCAACCCCAACTGCGAACTTGAACTCGAACTCAACTGCCCTTAACTCGCAGCGACTCTGCTTATATGGACGCCGACCAAAACCGGGGTGGGCTTGTCGGGGTTTGAAGTTCCTTGATAATTCTAAACCCACAATCCACTTCTTTGTTTTCGGTCAGGAAAATTTTATTATTTTCCATTTTTTGAAGTCTTCCGTCTTCCCACCTTCTTCTGTTCTCATATTGGTATCTCACCCATACCCTCAGAGGGTGTCAACGGGTTTCCCCTCTCTCTCACAGTGGCATCTCACACCTATCCCCTCAATGGGTGCCAACAGGCCTCCCCTCCTACTTCACATGATTGCCTCCGCCTAACGCTCACGTCACCATTTTGCCAATGGGCGCTCAGCGGCGTGGGTGTTTCCAGACTAGCCTCGGTTTAAAAAATCCTGCTCAAAGAAAAAAAAAATTTATCTTCCCCTTTTTTTTCTTTTTCTTTTCCTTTTCCTTCTTCTTTTGAGGAGACCTCACACCCTAGACTCTTTATCTTAACTGAATCACCTGGAATTCGTCAATCAGCTTTTCGCCAGCATCAAGTGGGTGGCCATTTGGACGTATTTGCATTCTTGGTGCCAATTACTGATCCGATAAAATAGCTTCGCTATCCTAGCCAGTTCCGACACAAAACAGATGCCTTTTCCAAACGACCTTTCCGTAGATAACTAATGTTTTAGTCTTTTGTTTTTTGTAACTCTGTGTGGTCCAATGGACATTTTCGTTCTTCGGTCAGCGGGTGCTTAATTAATTTTTATCTCTTTAGAATTCAGTCTCGCAGGTTATTTGATCAACCTGGAATTTTCACCCGCCCGGTAACATAAATCAGATTAAATCCAGTATCTTCCTTTCTCAACAATGGAAATAAAAATTTTACTACTTTTCTCTGTCAGAAAAATGACACCGCTTAGTGTCCTTTTCGTGATGGCTTCTTATCACCTAAATTTAATTCTCGCCTTTTTTTTTTCTTCTTTCTTTTTTTTTTTTAGCAAGCCAAATAGTGTCACAGCGGTAAACAACATAGGTATTACTTTAGGGTGCAGTCTACCGCATGGGTACTACTTTAGGGTGCGGTCTACCGCATGGGTACTACTTTAGGGTGTGGTCTACCGGAAAGATGCTACTTTAGAGTGCAGTCTACCGCATAGATACTATTTTGGTGGGGCGGTGAACAGCATGGGTATTACTTTAGGGTGCGGTCTACAGCATGGGTACTACTTTAGGGTGCGGCCTACCGCAAAGGTACTACTTGAGAGTGCAGTCTACCGCATAGATACTATTTTCGTGGGGCGCTGAGCAGCATGGCTATTACTTTAGGGTGCGGTCTACCGCATGGGTACTATTTTAGGGTGCGGTCTACCGCATGCGTACTACGTTAGGGTGCGGTCTACCGCATGGGTACTAATTTAGGATGCGGTCTACCGGAAAGGTACTACTTTAGAGTGCAGTCTACCGCATAGATACTATTTTGGTGGGACGGTGGACAGCATGGGTATTGCTTTAGGGTGCGGTCTACCGCATGGGTATTACTTTAGGGTACAGTCTACCGCATAGTTACTATTTTAGGGTGCAGTCTACCGCATCGGTCCTACTTTGGGGTGCGTCTACCGCAAAGGTATTACTTTAGGGTGCAATCTACTGCATGGATACTACTTTAGGGTACAGTCTACCGCATAGGTACTATTTAGCGGGGACAGTCTACCGCACGGGTACTACTTTAGCGTTCGGTCTACCGCATGGTTACTACTTTAGTGTGTGGTCTACCGCAGTTTTTCAAGACTACGCTGTGAAATGATATTTAGCCTGCTAGTTTATCGTGTGCTCTACCAGGTCATTTATAGGTTAGCGGCAGTCTACCAGAACTTTTCCGTTTCAATGTACAGTCTACATCCACTACATTGTAGTGGGTAAAATGTGTTATGCTATATTGGCCTGTCGTGAGTACTACGGTTAAAAGGGTCAAAATAAGGGAAACACATGGAAATTAGACCGCACGCTAAAAGTCATTTTCTGTTGACTGGTCAGAAGCACGAAGGTCGAAAGTGTAAAAACACGCTAAACACTGGTAATAAATTAATACCATGATATATAGTCCGCACGCTAAAGGTCATTTCACAGCGTAGAAGACAGAAACAGCGGTAAAGTCGTAGGACAAAGTCAATGTCTCAAATCATTTTGTTATCTATTCCGTATTCTTCCTTTTCTGTCGCCTATGATGTTCAAAAACGTAAATGCAACGTCAATCGTCATCTTTTATTGTTCTTTCGCCCCACTAAAATTTTCTCATTCACTTTCACTCCCAGTAACCCCTTATGTTTTAGTGACTATATGGCTTGCGGGTGAAACAATAAATAAAAAGGAACTTGTTTTACATGACGCAAAATGGCATAGTTTTTTTGTCTTTGTCAGTCTCTGATGACCTCGAATAACCTTCTTGTATTTTGATAGCTTTTTGAAGATTTTCAATGATCCAGGGACTGCCATATTAATAAGGAGGCAATTTTTTTGTTTGCGGTCTCTAATAACAATGTCTGGGGGGTTAGCTTTGATTGTTCTGTCTGTGTGTATTGTGTAGTCCCATAACATTGTAACAGGTCCTATCTCCGTAACCGGGTTTGGGTGGTGTTCATACTATTTTCTTTCAGTTTCCTTCCCGTAGAAGTTGCAGATTTACCAGTGCAGCTATTGGCCAAATCTGCCATGCCGGGTTTTATATTCACCTTGCAAACTCATACAAGATGATCAATTATTTCTGGATAGTTATCAGAGAACCTGCATTTTGGACTAACACAATTGTGTGTGCTTGATAATTTCTAGTTAACAAGGATTGGTCCAGTGCATCAAGGATAAAACCTTCACTTTCAGCTTTTATCCCTGCACCACTTAGCTAATGATGGGCACGTGGTTTGTCTACACCAGTTTGTTTGGTACGGGCAGAATATTGACCATGAAGCGGTTTATCATGCCATCGTTTCTATATCTGGTCGGTTTTTATTATTATTATTTTATTATTATTATTATTATTATTATTATTATTATTATTATTATTATTATTATTATTTCCTTTGTTTTTTTGCTGTATGCACATTTCCTGACGGGCCCCATTATTATTATTATTACTATTATCAAGAATGCTAATATTATATTATATTATTATTATTAGTAGTAGTAATAATAATAATATCATTATTATTATTATTATTATTAATAATAATAATAATAATAATAATAATAATAATAATAATAATAATAATAATAATAATCTCTATCTATAAAAGGCAGGATGTGCGTGTGTGTAACGAATGCACAGCCGGAATTTTAGACGGATTTGCACCAAAATTTACATGCACATGGTCCAAATTAGCGGGAATGCCAAAACTCACTTTGCATTTCCCAACTCCCATCGATAGTGGAAATAATCGATTTTTTTCATACTTCTACGGCCAGAGTGAGAGCCTATAGCTGGCTGCCACGAATAGGCAGGAAGATTCTATTGGTCAGCGTGAGAGCCAACAGCTGACTGACACGAATGTTAACTAGCATGCTAGCATGCAAAAAAAAAAAAAATCGATAGCTGCATTCGTCACAAGTGGGAAAAATTTAAATCTGCATGGCACTTTACTCCAATTGGTTCATTCGCTTGCTTAAACTTAAATCGTTTTGTGTTAATTTTGTTTAGTTCTTTTTCGTAACAGATTTAATGTTTAGGGCTTAGAAAAAATTTGCAGTGTGAGATAGGCAAGAAGTAAGGCATGTAGCAACATCAGCACGGCAAAGGGCACTCCTTTAAAGGCAAGGAAGGGCAAAAATATTTTAAGTCATGTGTGTTGCTGTATGACTCGTACGATTTTTGAATCAAGCACGGGCAACGCCGGGCCATCCTGCTAATAATAATAATAATAATAATAATAATAATAATAATAAGAAGAAGAAGAAGAAGAAGAAGAAGAAGAATCCATTAAAAAATACGTTTTTTTGCTAATTATCTATTATCATTTTTATTTCAGATTTTTCATCGATAATTAAAATTTGTCTCCAGTTTGTCAATTTCATTTAGAAAACTCATTGTTAATAATTAATTAACAGCAATATATTTTATTAGCTGTTTCAAAGTTTCTTCGCTTTTACTGTCACGCTAGCGTGTAAAGCGTACGCCAACTCCACGACCATTACGCTAGATACCGGTGCCAAGAGAAACGTATTAGCGGCTACAACAAGGTCAACACAACACTCCCCATGATTTTAAGCGAGGAAAAACAAAATGTCGGCTCAAAGAGGTAAAACTCTCCTCGACCGCGGATTTGATTACTATTCCCTGCCTTCCGATTATGGAGGTTCTGATTGAAAGGGGTCTTCCGACTTCGGCAATGCAGCACTTGATCGGACAACGCTGGCTCTTAAATTCTTTCGAGTTTCCTTCCGTAGCCCACTTAAAACGCATCAGCTGAAGAAAGAGGCGGGCCAAGTGTAACACTTGCCGACCATTTACGAATGACAGGTCGTTTTTTTTTTCTTTCTTTCACTAGTCTTACGTCTCCGGTCTTTCCCCTGCTCCGTGTTATTATTGGCGCCCGTTTATTTTCTTCTTCGTCTTCTCTTTCCTGGGCTACTTAAAAGCTACGCTTAGTGTAAATTTGCAGGACCTTTGTGACATGAAGAACAATGACTCTGTATAAAATAACCAATCAGAACGACAATTCTTGCACTAATTCCTCGTGACAATTCTATTTGACACAGCTTTCAATACTTTACTACAGTAAAGATGTTTACAAAGTATTTTTCTAGATTTCTTTTTTCTTTCAATATAACTCTATAGTAAAAAAACAAACAAACATTTATAATATATTTTCTGGGAACATTATTTTCAATGGATTCAATAGTAAAGTCATTTATTATGTTGGTGCAAAAATAATGACGTAATAATATCGTTTTTTGACGTTAAAAAATACGTCAAAAAACGACATTATTACGTCATTATTTTTGCACCAACATAATATAATAAGTCTTCTAGTAAACATAACTTTAATGATCTAAACATATTTACGATATACTTTTCTATAAATATTACAATATTGTAAATGCAATTCTATAGTAAAATCATTTACGTTGTATTTTCTGGAATTGTTTTTTCCAATGTACCATTATAGTAAAGACACTTAAAGCTTATTTTTTAAGAAATATTATTTTCAATGAATTTCTAGATAAAATAATTTACAGTGTATTTTCACTCCTATAATAAAGACATTTTACAGTGTACTTTATAAAATTAATATTTTTAATGTATTTCTATAGTAAATCATTTACAGTGTATTTTTTAGAAAATTTTATATTCAGCGTATTTCTATAATAACGACATTTACATTTTACTTTTAAAAAATATTACTTTCAATAGAAATCTAGAGTAAAATCATTTACAGTGTATTTTCTGGATGCATTATTCCAATTTATTTCTATAGTAAATACATTTACAGTGTATATTTCTACAAAGTTTATTTTCAATGCATTTCAATATTAAAATCAAGTGAACGGGTGTTATGGATATCGGTGAGTCGTGTTCAAATTTCAGTTTAGTTTGTTGCGCTTACTATCGCATAAATGTCTTTGAGGAAGGTATTAACCAGTCTCTTCTTCCCCCCGGCTACGGATTTAATTTCAGGGTAGATTAGACGCTTTAACCTTGAGTGGCAACTTGTCTAAGAGAAGGAAAACTGTAAATTCTAAACCGTGGAAAAGCCAAGCACTTCATTATCTTTCCCAAGGATACGTAGTAATTCACAGATAATAAAGAAAAGGAATCTGTGTAGAGTCATGATCGTTCACGTCTCCAAGGGGTATGGCATAAAAATAGCTTGATGTTTACAATGTATTTGCAAGAATTTTATTTTAAATTCATTTCTACAGTAAATAAAATTACAATGTATTTCTAGAAACCTTTTCCAAGCATTTATTTTGTTATGCTATTTATAATGTATTTTCCTGAAACCAGATTTTCAATACATTTCTATAGAAATGGAATTTACAATGTATTTTCTCGCAACCAGATTTTCAATACATTTCTATAGAAATGGAATTTACAATGTATTTTCTCGCAACATGATTTTCAATACATTTCTCAAGAAATGAAAATTACAAGGTATTTTCTCGCAACAAGATTTTCAATACATTTCTCAAGAAATGAAAATTACAATGTATTTTCTCGCAACAAGATTTTCAATACATTTATCAAGAAATGAAAATTACAAGGTATTTTCTCGCAACAAGATTTTCAATACATCTCTCAAGAAATGAAAATTACAAGGTATTTTCTCGCAACAAGATTTTCAATACATTTATCAAGAAATTAAAATTACAATGTATTTTCTCGCAACATGATTTTCAATACATTTCTCAAGAAATTAAAATTACAAGGTATTTTCTCGCAACAAGATTTTCAATACATTTCTCAAGAAATGAAATTTACAAGGTATTTTCTCGCAACATGATTTTCAATATATTTCTATAGAAATGAAATTTACAAGGTATTTTCTCGCCTCCTGATTTTCAATACATTTGTCTAGAAATTGAATATACAATGTATTTTTTCGCAACCTGATTTTCAAAACATTTCTATAGACATGGAATTTACAATGTATATTCTCGCAACATGATTTTCAATATATTTCTTTCGAAATGGAATTTACATTGTATTTTCTCGCAACCTGATTTTCAATATATTTCTATAGACATGGAATTTACAATGTATATTCTCGCAACATGATTTTCAATATATTTCTTTCGAAATGGAATTTACAATGTATTTTCTCGCAACCTAATTTTCAATATATTTCTATAGACATGGAATTTACATTGTATTTTCAAGCAAGATGATTTACAATATATCCCTCTTTGGCAAAGTCTTCGAAGCCCTAATCAATACCGGGGTGGTTAACCACCTCACATCCCATAATCTGCTCTCAGACAAGCAATATGGTTTCCGCTTTGCCCGATTTACAGCCGATGTGCTTACGGCCATCACTGAAACAGTCTACCGAGCTCTTCAAAATAACGGGGAAGCCCGAGCCGTGGCACTAGACATCTCCAAAGCATTTGATAGGGTTTGGCATGCCGGCCTTCTTCGCAAGCTCCAGGGTTATGGCATTACGGGTCGATTATATACAATCATTCCTGTCAAACCGTAAACTGAAGGTCGTTCTCAATGGATTCTCCTCCAGTTCCTATCCCACGAACGCAGGTGTTCCTCAAGGCTCCATCTTAGGCCCCACTCTATTCCTTATCTACATAAATGACCTTCCTGACGCAATAACTTCCCAAGTTGGCATCTACGCGGATGACACCACAATTTATTCCTGCCTCAAAAACAAAACTCGCCTGGCCGTGCGTCTCGAAAAGAACCTCCAATCGATTGTGAACTGGGGCATGAATTGGCTGGTCAACTTCAACGCTTCTAAAACAAAACGGCTCTCTATTAATCACCATCCCTCCCTTCCCTCCATTAGAATGTCTGACGCTCAACTTCTCCAGAGCAACTCTCAGCGGCTTCTCGGTCTCACGTTGACTGCTGACCTGAGATGGAATAATTACATTGAATCAATTGCCTCGTCCACTGCAAGGAAAGTTGGCTTCCTGAGTCACGCCAGGAAGTTTTTCTCCCCGGAGTCGATCCTCCAGATCTACAAATCAACAATTCGCCCTTGCATGGAGTATTGCTGCTATATATGGTCTGGTTCCCCTTCTGTTTGCCTCGGGGTTCTTAATAGCCTCCAGAGGCGGATATGCAATGTAGTTGGCCCTGCCCTGGCGTCTCGTCTACAGTCACTTTCTCACAGACGCGCCGTCGCCTCTCTCTGTCTGTTCTACAAATACTTTCATGGAAATTGCTCCGAGGAGCTGCATTTGCTGGTTCCCAGACGTCATGAGTTCCAGCGCCATACGAGGCTGGCATCCTGCTCTCACCCCTTCACTGTCGAAACTCCTAAATGTAGCCGTCTCTTCTACTCTAATAGCTTCATGTCTCGCACCTCTGGCCTGTGGAACTCCCTTCCCTTTTCCTGTTTCCCTGTGAGCTATAATCTCCAGCTATTCAAGTGTAATGTCAATCGATATCTCCAGTTGCTTTGATCTATCCACTACCCTCATCCTTTCTTCTATCACTCCTATCTGATCTTGCTCTAAATTTTCTGTAACCCCTTGCGTCCTAGTGGCTTCCCGCCTTGCTTGGGGTGAAATGCTTAAAAAAAAAAAAATTTCTATAGACATGGAATTTACAATGTATTTTCTAGAAACTTATTTCCAATGCGTTTACAAACCATTTTCTAGAAATTTTATACATTCCTAGAATAAAATAACGGTGCACGTTGGAGTAATGGATAGCGGCTCCGAGTTCGAATTCCAGTCGAACCCATTACATTCGCTTTCACTTGGGAAAGGTATGAATCCTATTATTTTCTCCCCAGCTATGGGTAAATAGCAGGACATTGTTCTATAACCTTGGATGGCATCTGGTCTACCGCAGAAAGAAATCGTAACCTACTGCGGGAAAAAATCTGCCTCGTCAGAAATGTATCGAAAGATACATAATCGCTTAAACGTGTATCACGCATGGCACATAACTGACTGATAGTAAAATCATTTACAAAATTTAAAACGAATTTTTATTGTAAATACATTTACAGAGATTTCCTAGATGGCTTATTTTCAATGCATTCCTATAGTGAAAACATTTATAATGTAGTTTATAGGTGATTTTCAATGCATTTTTTTGTGAATACATATAGAGTATATTCAGAAAAAAAAACATATTTTCAATTCATTACTATAATAAATACTTTTATAATGTCTTTCCGAAAGTCTTATTTTTCTTGCATTTTCATAGAAAAGAGATTTGCAATATATTTACTAGAAAAACTTATTTTCAAAACATTTTAAGAACACGTGCTTTGTTTTTTTTTACCACGTGGGAGGCACAGACAGTCGTCAGTACGAAGGTAAAGCAATAATAATAATAATAATAATAATAATAATCAAGGCCAACCAACCAGATATTGTTATTAAAGACCACAAACAAAAACGGTGCCTCCTTATTGATATGGCAGTCCCTGCTGACTGCAATGTATCTTTGGAGATATTCAAAAAGCTGTCAAAATACAAGGACCTTGAAATAGAGGTCTCGAAAATGTGGCATATGGGAACATCAACAATCCCTGTTGTAGTTGGAGCCCTAGGACTGGTTGGAAAAGATTGCAGTAGACTAATTGCAGGGATTCCTGGAAGCCCATGCCTCAAGGAGATACAAAAAATTGTTCTGACAAGTACAGCCCACACTTTACGAAGGGCTCTATCTATGTAATTTTTTTTTTTTGTCAGTGAAAAGTGTCATGATGCCATTTTTAACCTTAGGTCCCTGGGTGGGACCCGGAAAGAAATGTGTAAACGCCAGAAAGCAAAGAAAATAAAAAAAAATAATAATAATAATCGAAATGTCAAAAATGTGGCGTATGAGGACATCAACATTTCTAGTTGGAGTTGGAGGTCTCGGTTTTATTGGAAAAGCTTCGGATAGACTCACTGGAAGGATTCCTGGTAGCCCATGCCTTAAATAAATAAAAAAATTTGTACACCTTACGAAGGGCTTTATCTATGTAAAATGTGTGTGATCTTAGATTGTTTATTTTTTTTTATATATATTAATTTCTAAATTTATATTTATTTTATTTTATTTTATTTTATTACAAAAATCTTCAGTGGAAAAATGGCATGATGTCATTTCTGAACTTAGGTCCCTGGTTGGGACCCGGAAGGAAATGAGGACACAACAGAAATGAAAGGAAATAATAATAATAATAATAGTAATAATAATAAGAAGAAGAAGAAGAAGAAGAAGGAGAAAAAGAAGAAGAAAGCGGTATATAAAAAGAATTTAACGTAAGTGAGTCATGGCTACGCAGAAGACATATGAAACGAGAAATTAAAAACGCCAAAAAGGAAACCCAAAATCACAAGTTGCACATATATTTCAAAAGACAAACAAAAGGAAATGAATATGAGATGACATCAACCTGATTGCGCAGAAGTGAGAAAATAAATACATATTCATAGCAATGCTGGACAATCCCACGAAAACTAACCCTGCCAAGATAGGCAAACACAATAATAAATAAACCATTAGACCTATAAATAGTAACTGCAGCAAATTGACTGAAAAGTAATTAAAAAATATTGAGTTCTCTTATTCTTTTACATTTTACAATATTTTTGGCTTCGTTGGATTATTTCAGCATTTTGATACGTTTTACCATGGGCCTTTATAGAACCAGGGACTTTTAGACATTATTTACATCATACGGACTATTGTCCTCATCTTTGTCGCGATATTTATCACAACGTTTCGGCCTTTCAGTATCTGTCTATATTTCTGAGATGAGGTATTATGTACACTATTTACATGATTCGGACTATTGTCCTCATCTTTGTCGCCATATTTATCACAACGTTTCGGCCTTTCAGTATCTGTCTATATTTCTGAGATGAGGTATTATGTACACTATTTACATTATTCGGACTATTGTCTTCATCTTTATCGCCATATTTATCACAACGTTTCGGCCTTTCAGTATCTGTCTATATTTCTGAGATGAGGTATTATGTACACTATTTACATTATTCGGACTATTGTCCTCATCTTTATCGCCATATTTATTACAACGTTTCGGCCTTTCAGTATCTGTCTATATTTCTGAGATGAGGTATTATGTACACTATTTACATTATTCGGACTATTGTCCTCATCTTTATCGCCATATTTATTACAACGTTTCGGCCTTTCAGTATCAGTCTATATTTCTGAGATGAGGTATTATGTACACTATTTACATTATACGGACTATTGTCCTCATCTTTATCGCCATATTTATTACAACGTTTCGGCCTTTCAGTATCTGTCTATATTTCTGAGATGAGGTATTATGTACACTATTTACATTATTCGGACTATTGTCCTCATCTTTGTCGCCATATTTATCACAACGTTTCGGCCTTTCAGTATCTGTCTATATTTCTGAGATGAGGTATTATGTACACTATTTACATTATTCGGACTATTGTCCTCATCTTTGTCGCCATATTTATCACAACGTTTCGGCCTTTCAGTATCTGTCTATATTTCTGAGATGAGGTATTATGTACACTATTTACATGATTCGGACTATTGTCCTCATCTTTGTCGCCATATTTATCACAACGTTTCGGCCTTTCAGTATCTGTCTATATTTCTGAGATGAGGTATTATGTACACTATTTACATTATTCGGACTATTGTCCTCATCTTTATCGCCATATTTATTACAACGTTTCGGCCTTTCAGTATCAGTCTATATTTCTGAGATGAGGTATTATGTACACTATTTACATTATTCGGACTATTGTCCTCATCTTTGTCGCCATATTTATTACAACGTTTCGGCCTTTCAGTATCAGTCTATATTTCTGAGATGAGGTATTATGTACACTATTTACATTATTCGGACTATTGTCCTCATCTTTGTCGCCATATTTATTACAACGTTTCGGCCTTTCAGTATCTGTCTATATTTCTGAGATGAGGTATTATGTACACTATTTACATGATTCGGACTATTGTCCTCATCTTTATCGCCATATTTATTACAACGTTTCGGCCTTTCAGTATCTGTCTATATTTCTGAGATGAGGTATTATGTACACTATTTACATTATTCGGACTATTGTCCTCATCTTTGTCGCCATATTTATCACAACGTTTCGGCCTTTCAGTATCTGTCTATATTTCTGAGATGAGGTATTATGTACACTATTTACATGATTCGGACTATTGTCCTCATCTTTGTCGCCATATTTATCACAACGTTTCGGCCTTTCAGTATCTGTCTATATTTCTGAGATGAGGTATTATGTACACTATTTACATTATTCGGACTATTGTCCTCATCTTTATCGCCATATTTATTACAACGTTTCGGCCTTTCAGTATCAGTCTATATTTCTGAGATGAGGTATTATGTACACTATTTACATTATTCGGACTATTGTCCTCATCTTTGTCGCCATATTTATTACAACGTTTCGGCCTTTCAGTATCAGTCTATATTTTTGAGATGAGGTATTATGTACACTATTTACATTATTCGGACTATTGTCCTCATCTTTGTCGCCATATTTATTACAACGTTTCGGCCTTTCAGTATCTGTCTATATTTCTGAGATGAGGTATTATGTACACTATTTACATTATTCGGACTATTGTCCTCATCTTTATCGCCATATTTATTACAACGTTTCGGCCTTTCAGTATCTGTCTATATTTCTGAGATGAGGTATTATGTACACTATTTACATTATTCGGACTATTGTCCTCATCTTTGTCGCCATATTTATCACAACGTTTCGGCCTTTCAGTATCTGTCTATATTTCTGAGATGAGGTATTATGTACACTATTTACATTATTCGGACTATTGTCCTCATCTTTGTCGCCATATTTATCACAACGTTTCGGCCTTTCAGTATCTGTCTATATTTCTGAGATGAGGTATTATGTACACTATTTACATTATTCGGACTATTGTCCTCATCTTTATCGCCATATTTATTACAACGTTTCGGCCTTTCAGTATCAGTCTATATTTCTGAGATGAGGTATTATGTACACTATTTACATTATTCGGACTATTGTCCTCATCTTTGTCGCCATATTTATTACAACGTTTCGGCCTTTCAGTATCAGTCTATATTTCTGAGATGAGGTATTATGTACACTATTTACATTATTCGGACTATTGTCCTCATCTTTGTCGCCATATTTATTACAACGTTTCGGCCTTTCAGTATCTGTCTATATTTCTGAGATGAGGTATTATGTACACTATTTACATTATTCGGACTATTGTCCTCATCTTTATCGCCATATTTATTACAACGTTTCGGCCTTTCAGTATCTGTCTATATTTCTGAGATGAGGTATTATGTACACTATTTACATTATTCGGACTATTGTCCTCATCTTTATCGCCATATTTATTACAACGTTTCGGCCTTTCAGTATCTGTCTATATTTCTGAGATGAGGTATTATGTACACTATTTACATTATTCGGACTATTGTCCTCATCTTTGTCGCCATATTTATCACAACGTTTCGGCATTTCAGTATCTGTCTATATTTCTGAGATGAGGTATTATGTACACTATTTACATTATTCGGACTATTGTCCTCATCTTTGTCGCCATATTTATCACAACGTTTCGGCCTTTCAGTATCTGTCTATATTTCTGAGATGAGGTATTATGTACACTATTTACATTATTCGGACTATTGTCCTCATCTTTGTCGCCATATTTATTACAACGTTTCGGCCTTTCAGTATCAGTCTATATTTCTGAGATGAGGTATTATGTACACTATTTACATTATTCGGACTATTGTCCTCATCTTTGTCGCCATATTTATTACAACGTTTCGGCCTTTCAGTATCAGTCTATATTTCTGAGATGAGGTATTATGTACACTATTTACATTATTCGGACTATTGTCCTCATCTTTGTCGCCATATTTATTACAACGTTTCGGCCTTTCAGTATCAGTCTATATTTCTGAGATGAGGTATTATGTACACTATTTACATTATTCGGACTATTGTCCTCATCTTTGTCGCCATATTTATTACAACGTTTCGGCCTTTCAGTATCAGTCTATATTTCTGAGATGAGGTATTATGTACACTATTTACATTATTCAGACTATTGTCCTCATCTTTGTCGCCATATTTATTACAACGTTTCGGCCTTTCAGTATCAGTCTATATTTCTGAGATGAGGTATTATGTACACTATTTACATTATTCGGACTATTGTCCTCATCTTTATCGCCATATTTATTACAACGTTTCGGCCTTTCAGTATCTGTCTATATTTCTGAGATGAGGTATTATGTACACTATTTACATTATTCGGACTATTGTCCTCATCTTTATCGCCATATTTATTACAACGTTTCGGCCTTTCAGTATCTGTCTATATTTCTGAGATGAGGTATTATGTACACTATTTACATTATTCGGACTATTGTCCTCATCTTTGTCGCCATATTTATCACAAAGTTTCGGCATTTCAGTATCTGTCTATATTTCTGAGATGAGGTATTATGTACACTATTTACATTATTCGGACTATTGTCCTCATCTTTGTCGCCATATTTATCACAACGTTTCGGCCTTTCAGTATCTGTCTATATTTCTGAGATGAGGTATTATGTACACTATTTACATTATTCGGACTATTGTCCTCATCTTTATCGCCATATTTATTACAACGTTTCGGCCTTTCAGTATCAGTCTATATTTCTGAGATGAGGTATTATGTACACTATTTACATTATTCGGACTATTGTCCTCATCTTTGTCGCCATATTTATTACAACGTTTCGGCCTTTCAGTATCTGTCTATATTTCTGAGATGAGGTATTATGTACACTATTTACATTATTCGGACTATTGTCCTCATCTTTGTCGCCATATTTATCACAACGTTTCGGCCTTTCAGTATCTGTCTATATTTCTGAGATGAGGTATTATGTACACTATTTACATTATTCGGACTATTGTCCTCATCTTTATCGCCATATTTATTACAACGTTTCGGCCTTTCAGTATCAGTCTATATTTCTGAGATGAGGTATTATGTACACTATTTACATTATTCGGACTATTGTCCTCATCTTTGTCGCCATATTTATTACAACGTTTCGGCCTTTCAGTATCAGTCTATATTTCTGAGATGAGGTATTATGTACACTATTTACATTATTCGGACTATTGTCCTCATCTTTGTCGCCATATTTATTACAACGTTTCGGCCTTTCAGTATCTGTCTATATTTCTGAGATGAGGTATTATGTACACTATTTACATTATTCGGACTATTGTCCTCATCTTTATCGCCATATTTATTACAACGTTTCGGCCTTTCAGTATCTGTCTATATTTCTGAGATGAGGTATTATGTACACTATTTACATTATTCGGACTATTGTCCTCATCTTTATCGCCATATTTATTACAACGTTTCGGCCTTTCAGTATCTGTCTATATTTCTGAGATGAGGTATTATGTACACTATTTACATTATTCGGACTATTGTCCTCATCTTTGTCGCCATATTTATCACAACGTTTCGGCATTTCAGTATCTGTCTATATTTCTGAGATGAGGTATTATGTACACTATTTACATTATTCGGACTATTGTCCTCATCTTTGTCGCCATATTTATCACAACGTTTCGGCCTTTCAGTATCTGTCTATATTTCTGAGATGAGGTATTATGTACACTATTTACATTATTCGGACTATTGTCCTCATCTTTGTCGCCATATTTATTACAACGTTTCGGCCTTTCAGTATCAGTCTATATTTCTGAGATGAGGTATTATGTACACTATTTACATTATTCGGACTATTGTCCTCATCTTTGTCGCCATATTTATTACAACGTTTCGGCCTTTCAGTATCAGTCTATATTTCTGAGATGAGGTATTATGTACACTATTTACATTATTCGGACTATTGTCCTCATCTTTGTCGCCATATTTATTACAACGTTTCGGCCTTTCAGTATCAGTCTATATTTCTGAGATGAGGTATTATGTACACTATTTACATTATTCGGACTATTGTCCTCATCTTTGTCGCCATATTTATTACAACGTTTCGGCCTTTCAGTATCAGTCTATATTTCTGAGATGAGGTATTATGTACACTATTTACATTATTCAGACTATTGTCCTCATCTTTGTCGCCATATTTATTACAACGTTTCGGCCTTTCAGTATCAGTCTATATTTCTGAGATGAGGTATTATGTACACTATTTACATTATTCGGACTATTGTCCTCATCTTTATCGCCATATTTATTACAACGTTTCGGCCTTTCAGTATCTGTCTATATTTCTGAGATGAGGTATTATGTACACTATTTACATTATTCGGACTATTGTCCTCATCTTTATCGCCATATTTATTACAACGTTTCGGCCTTTCAGTATCTGTCTATATTTCTGAGATGAGGTATTATGTACACTATTTACATTATTCGGACTATTGTCCTCATCTTTGTCGCCATATTTATCACAACGTTTCGGCATTTCAGTATCTGTCTATATTTCTGAGATGAGGTATTATGTACACTATTTACATTATTCGGACTATTGTCCTCATCTTTGTCGCCATATTTATCACAACGTTTCGGCCTTTCAGTATCTGTCTATATTTCTGAGATGAGGTATTATGTACACTATTTACATTATTCGGACTATTGTCCTCATCTTTGTCGCTATATTTATCACAACGTTTCGGCCTTTCAGTATCTGTCTATATTTCTGAGATGAGGTATTCTGTACATTATTTACATTATTCGGACTATTGTCCTCATCTTTATCGCCATATTTATTACAACGTTTCGGCCTTTCAGTATCTGTCTATATTTCTGAGATGAGGTATTCTGTACATTATTTACATTATTCGGACTATTGTCCTCATCTTTATCGCCATATTTATTACAACGTTTCGGCCTTTCAGTATCAGTCTATATTTCTGAGATGAGATATCATGTACACTATTTACATTATTCGGACTATTGTCCTCATCTTTGTCGCCATATTTATTACAACGTTTCGGCCTTTCAGTATCAGTCTATATTTCTGAGATGAGATATCATGTACACTATTTACATTATTCGGACTATTGTCCTCATCTTTGTCGCCATATTTATCACAACGTTTCGGCCTTTCAGTATCTGTCTATATTTCTGAGATGAGGTATTATGTACACTATTTACATTATTCGGACTATTGTCCTCATCTTTATCGCCATATTTATTACAACGTCTCGGCCTTTCAGTATCAGTCTATATTTCTGAGATGAGATATCATGTACACTATTTACATTATTCGGACTATTGTCCTCATCTTTGTCGCCATATTTATCATAACGTTTCGGCCGTTGTAGACTTTTCTAGTTCCACGTACCATGTTTGATGGATGTCAGTTATCAGTTATCTCCTGCTAATTTTCCCTCTGAAAGTTCTCCACTGCCTTAACCGGGTATTGAACTCACACTCTTTGGATCCTGTCACTGGATCTAACCAACGCCTTTATCCACTGTGTCCTTGAGGACATCTGGGTATGAATTTCTGGGTATTATAAACCTAATGTTTTCAGCAACCATTATTACCAGTGCTCATATTGCAATTTTTGCTGTTATCCTTGCATGTTTTTACCAGAGCTCATATTGCAACTTTGTTATCATTGCTTTTCTCTGGCACTCCTTGTTACTGGTTCCCATATTGTATTTATTTCTATGTTTGGTCGGCTCAAGAACACCAGAAAGCTGTAACACGAGGGGAGGTAGAAAAATCAGGCATGGCTGACTACATATGGAGAGAGAAGGGAGATCACGGCCCTCTGTGGGATCATGTTGAGATCATAGACAAGGAACACCATTGGAAAATTCGTAAACTTAAGGAATCAGCACATATGTTAGGCCACAAAAATCTCCTGAGCCGATCAAGCATAGAAATAAATACAAGAAGGCCAGAGCGTACAACGGCCGAGACATTGTGATAAATATGGCGACAAAGATGAGGACAATAGTCCGAATAATGTAAATAGTGTACATAATACCTCATCTCAGAAATATAGACAGATACTGAAAGGCCGAAACGTTGTAATAAATATGGCGATAAAGATGAGGACAATAGTCCGAATAATGTAAATAATGTACATAATACCTCATCTCAGAAATATAGACAGATAGTGAAAGGCCGAAACGTTGTAATAAATATGGCGACAAAGATGAGGACAATAGTCCGAATAATGTAAATAGTGTACATAATACCTCATCTCAGAAATATAGACAGATAGTGAAAGGCCGAAACTTTGTAATAAATATGGCGACAAAGATGAGGACAATAGTCCGAATAATGTAAATAGTGTACATAATACCTCATCTCAGAAATATAGACAGATACTGAACGGCCGAAACGTTGTAATAAATATGGCGACAAAGATGAGGACAATAGTCCGAATAATGTAGATAATGTACATAATACCTCATCTCAGAAATATAGACAGATACTGAAAGGCCGAAACGTTGTAATAAATATGGCGACAAAGATGAGGACAATAGTCCGAATAATGTAAATAGTGTACATATTACCTCATCTCAGAAATATAGACTGATACTGAAAGGCCGAAACGTTGTAATAAATATGGCGACAAATATGAGGACAATAGTCCTAATAATGTAGATAATGTACATAATACCTCATCTCAGAAATATAGACAGATACTGAAAGGCCGAAACGTTGTAATAAATATGGCGACAAATATGAGGACAATAGTCCGAATAATGTAAATAGTGTACATAATACCTCATCTCAGAAATACAGACAGATACTGAAAGGCCGAAACGTTGTAATAAATATGGCGACAAAAATGAGGACAATAGACCGAATAATGTAAATAGTGTACATAATACCTCATCTCAGAAATATAGACTGATACTGAAAGGCCGAAACGTTGTAATAAATATGGCGACAAAGATGAGGACTATAGTCCGAAGAATGTAAATAATGTACATAATACCTCATCTCAGAAATATAGACAGATACTGAAAGGCCGAAACGTTGTAATAAATATAGCGACAAAGATGAGGACAATAGTCCCAATAATGTAAATAGTATACATAATACCTCATCTCAGAAATATAGACTGATACTGAAAGGCCAAAACGTTGTAATAAATATGGCGACAAAGATGAGGACAATAGTCCGAATAATGTAAATAATGTACATAATACCTCATCTCAGTAATATAGACAGATAGTGAAAGGCCGAAACGTTGTAATAAATATGGCGATAAAGATGAGGACAATAGTCCGAATAATGTAAATAATGTACATAATACCTCATCTCAGAAATATAGACAGATACTGAAAGGCCGAAACGTTGTAATAAATATGGCGACAAAGATGAGGACAATAGTCCGAATAATGTAAATAGTGTACATAATACCTCATCTCAGAAATATAGACTGATACTGAAAGGCCGAAACGTTGTAATAAATATGGCGACAAAAATGAGGACAATAGACCGAATAATGTAAATAGTGTACATAATACCTCATCTCAGAAATATAGACATACTGAAAGGCCGAAACGTTGTAATAAATATGGCGACAAAGATGAGGACAATAGTCCGAATAATGTAGATAATGTACATAATACCTCATCTCAGAAATATAGACAGATACTGAAAGGCCGAAATGTTGTAATAAATATGGCGACAAAGATGAGGACAATAGTCTGAATAATGTAAATAATGTACATAATACCTCATCTCAGAAATATAGACAGATACTGAAAGGCCGAAACGTTGTAATGAATATGGCGACAAAGATGCGGACAATAGTCCGAATAATGTAAATAATGTACATAATACCTCATCTCAGAAATTTAGACAGACTCTGAGGGACTTTTAGCATTAAATGTGCACAAAGCCTAACAATAATTCCTGGCCAAATCATTTTATTTAACTGTTACAGTTTACACAGGGTCGGATGTGACTCGCTTGGATGTCAGAATAGGCTTTGTATTCAATGTTAGAGCGGACTCTCATAGATGACAGATGCATCAATGGTTCGACTTGAAAGATGTCCTTCTAGATATCAGATACATATCCGCACCTTACATGATGTGCCACTGACATATAAGCAAGTAGTCGTCCCGCCTACGCTTAGGATGTGTGCATGTGTGAAAAAAAGGAAAAAAAAAAAACTGATGACAGATATATACGGGGTGAAATGTTTAAATTGTCGCCATTATATATTTTTGATATCGCGCATGCGCGTTGATTGTCTTGATTTTGTCGACTGCGCAGTATAGTAGGGTCAGTTGGGCATCGTCTGTGAGAAAAAGAGCATCGTGATGCAATTCACTCCGACTTTGAAAACGGCTGTACTGCTTGGCATTCGTGCCAGAAGCTCCATATTGAGTGTTTGGGTTTCAATCTGAGGACAACACAGAGGATTCGGAAAGAGTTGGATGAGTCTAATCGCGATTACGAAGGTTTGTGTGTTCAGAAAACTCACTCTGATCATTCTGAAAAGAAAAGAACTCCCAAATTTATTAGTGAGGGCTTCAGACTCAACACAGAGGCCTACATTAAGTGACTTGAGGAGGTAGGGCTGTCCTGGGTCCAGAGGTTGACTGCTGGATGATCCTATGTCTAGCAACAGGACATTGCACTACGTCATACAAGAAGGAAATCCCAGCCATAGCTATCAGACAATTTCTGCGACCAAGTCACCCCACTCTTTATATCTGGCCATCTAACTCTCCAGACTGCAACTCCCGTTGATTATTATGTGTGAGGCGCAGTTGAGCGAGAGACCAACAAAATTCTTTGTAACACCAAAGATGAACTGAAAGCAAGGATTATGGCAGCATTCACCAACTTAAACAAGGAAAGTGTCCTGAACTCTTACAGGAGAGTCTGAAGTCGTCTGGTGGCCGTAGTTTAAGCCAATGGCGTTTTTATTGAATACATTTCCTATTTAGTATTTTAGGATATTTTTGTGTAATTTTGGTAAATATATCTATTAAAATGAGATGCCAGTGTTATTTTCACTTTTGTCAAATTTAGACGACAATTCATCCATCGCGCCCTGTAAACATCGACTTGTGAGAGAAGATGTTGGTTCCAATCAGTATTGGAATGACTGAAATATACTTTCCCGTCTCCAATTTATAGGCAGAAGCACACAAATGCAGACTGGGACTCTTTCTTAGCCAATAGACTAAGCAAGCTCTCGGTTTTATCCCACTCAGTCCCGGTTTGTCTTGCCTTGAAGGCTACGTTTGCTTGTCCGAACTTGCTTTTGTGTGTCAATCCCAATTCTTAGTTTGTGAACTTTTCGCCATATTACTGTTGCTCTGCCTTATTACTGTTAATTTCCCTTGCATATACTGTTTGCTTGCTTTATATTATTTTTTGAACTGTTCTTTTTTCCTTTTCTTATTGCTTATTGCAAACTTTTTCATCTCTGTTGGACAGTTCTGTCATTCATTTTACATTTAACAATATCCATCCACTCTGCAGAAGAAGTCGAGAGTCTCTTCCGATCTCGCGAGAAGAAGAATCCACTTTCAGAGAAAGCCGCTAAAGCCACACACCCGCTCGCCGATATTAATTGACAAAGCCTGGAATTGAATGAATAATAATTTTTCATTTTTTTTTTTTACGTATAAGATATTTATTTAAAGTTATTATGAGTCCGTACAAGGGTAACAACCTTGAGCATTAGCATCACCAGCCCAATTATATTTTTTCCCAGCCACTTGGATTCACAATGTCAACTAACGGCCAAATCGGATCGATACGGCGCATTCGTAAAAAGCGTTGCGTTGGAATGGCATGTAAATAAGAAATTATGAATCTCGTCTTTGTCTTTGCTTGCAGAGGTGTGCGCATGCGCAGATGCACGAGAATATGTGCGCACTTGTGTCTAAGGTGCGTGCGTGCGTGCGTGCGTGCGGGCGCGCTTTCCGAGTTCAAGTTCCGAGCGATCGATGACGGCACGCACATAACAGGTTGCTGTTATCAGGAACAACTCTAAAAATAAACCCAAGTCCAAAAAGACACGACGTTATTGATTGTCAGGTTGTGCATGCGTGTGCGTGCTCAAATGTGCAGTTCGGATGATGTCATTCTCTCACGCTCTCACAACTACTCCCTCAATCTGTCGATAAATTTCTCTCTAAGTCAGTTCCTATCTATCTATCTATCTATCTATCTATCTATCTATCAGACAGATAGATAGATAGGGAACATAATGATATAGATACGTAGATATGAACAGATTAAGATAGATATGAACAGATAGAAATAGATTTATGGATAGAGACAGATATGAAGAAGATGAGATTTGTATATATATATATATATATATATATATATATATAAGTGAACATTGAAGCCAACACTTAGAGGCCTCTAAGTGTTGGCTTCAATGTTCACTTTTATATTTACACACGCTCAATCTCTGATATTGAGCACTTTATCTCATAAATATAGCACACCTTAAGAGTATATTTCCTTATATATATATATATATATATATATATATATATATATATATATATGAACATTGACGTCAACACTCAGAGGCGACAGACTATTTCATGCTGAACGTATTCATCAGGCCATCATGGTAGAGTTTAGCATGAAACAATCTGTCGCCTCTGAGTATTTTCAATGTTCACTTTTATATTGATATTTACATATGCACTATCTCTGATATTGAGTACTGTATCCTATCAATATACCATACCTTAAAACTATATTTCTTTATATATATATATATATATATATATATATATATATATATATATATATGTATATGGGGAGAGAGAGAATCAACAGCTGAGATAGATATAAACAGATTGGTATACAGGAAGATATGAACAGACTTGGATATTAATAGACTAAAATAGATAAATAGATAGATAAATAGAAAAGTGGTTGAGACAGATTGATTTGAACTGACTGATATAGGTAGGTAGAGATGAACAGACTAAAATAGACTGATAGATGTATATGGCCAGACTGAGATGAGCATATGATCACATTGAGACAGCTAGATAGGTATTTATTGAGTAAATGTATGAAAATTGTGACATATTTGAACACAGCTAAATGTGAAAAAGTGACATAGTTTTATAAAAATATAGATAGATAGGTACATCAGAAAAAGGAAAGCAGGGCGAATGAAGTTTGTCTAAATAGATGCCAATGATCTGGTTATAGCATCTAAAAATGCACAACTTATTAAATAAGAATTCTTAGCAATCAGCGCATGCGCACGCGCATGCGCGCTCACGTAGAAGACTGATTAATGTCGAGATGGATACCAAAATAACTTAGAAATTAAAACATTGACACACAGATAATTTAATAATGTTGTAACTGTACGTTACTACGGGTATAGCTAAGATGTTGATAGCCTTAATTTTATTGGCTACATTAAGTTCGCTTTCTAGTATCAAACGCGTTCTTCTCTAATATTCTTTTCGGATCTTTTTCTTCATAATTGAATGTTGTATTCCGTCTCTTCCATTAATTTCTAAGTATTTGTATGTACCATCTTGGTCGAGTTCCTTAATCTTGTTGTTGATATCAAGCTCTAAAATCCGTAGTTTTCGTTAGTTTACTGCCTTTGAAGATGGCTTTGGCACATTTGTCGATTCCGAACTCCAACCTAATGTCCTTGCTGAAGGTTTTGATAATGGTGAGTAGGTTTTGCTGCTGGTTGTCATCCTTGGCAAACATTTTAAGATCATTAATATAAAATAGGTGATTCAGTTTGCTATTCTGCGTCTTGTATCCGTGGCTACTGTTGATCAGTAGGCAGCTGAGTGGCGCTAATGCAAGGCAGAAGAGTTGTGGTGATAATGAATCTCCTTGGAAGATCCCGCTTTTGAAGTTGATTGGTCTCAATGTTAATGACCCATTTGCATGGTTTAGATTTAGTGTAGTCTTCCCGTTTTTCAAGCTTTCTCTTATTATTGGGAGGAATACTCTGTATATTTTTAGGCTCTTCTTTATCCATGAGTGTGGAACACTGTCGAACGCCTTTCTGTATTATTATTATTATTATTATTATTATTATTATTATTATTTCCTTTTATTTCTGGTGTATACTCATTTCTTCCCAGGCCTTGACGAGAGACATAAGGTCAGAAATGGCATCATGACATTTTACATTGTGCAGTTTTGAAAAAGAAATCGCACATATTTTACATAGATAAAGCCCTTCGTAAGGTGTGGGCTGTGAGTACATTTTTTTTTATTTCTGTAAGGCATGGGCTACCAGGAATCCCTTCAATAAGTCTATTGGAATCTTTTCCAATCAACCCGAGGGCTCCAACTACAACTGGAAGTATGTCCTCATGTGCCAATTTTTTTTCATGAGATTTTACTTTAAAATCCTTATTATTATTATTTTCTTCTGTACGGTTTTCGTTTACAACTTGTGTAAAGTGATTTGTTCTCAGATAGTTAACATCTTTCGAAGAATATTTGCAGTGCCAGGCAACGTAGACTTCTGAAGCGACGAGATTCTTTCTTTCTATGTGCCGTGTCCTGCCTCTCTTCTTCCTCTATTCCTTGCAGCTCTCTTCAAGTTGCTTCCCTCTGCCCCCTCACCCAGACCACGTTCTGTCATCCACTTGCTTACACTAGGATTTATTCCTAGTTTTGTCACTTATAGGACTTTAGAAAAAAAAAAAAAAAAGAAAAAAAAAAAAAAGAATGGAAAAGAAAGAAAAACAACAAAAAACAAACAAAAAACAAATAAAAAACAACAAATAAGCAACAAACAAACAAAAAAGAAGAAACAAAATCAAAAAATAAACAAACTTTTCTTTGAGCGACAAATAACAGGCAGTTATGGCGAGGCATGATCGACCACTGGCTGAAGGGTCACGGTACAAAGAAGAAGAAGAAGAAGAAGTAGAAGAAGAAGAAGGAGGAGGAGGAGGACGAGGAGGAAGCGGAGAAGAAGAAGAAGAAGAAGAAGAAGAAGAAGAAGAAGAAGAATTTATAGACCACCATCCTTACAATGATAACTGGCACAATAGTGACTTGAACTGGCCATATTCTGTCAATCATTATTATATACTATAGTATTATATAATACTAGACGACCCGTGACCCGTTGGGTCACTGACGGTTCAGGTATTCTATTGAAATGAAAATTAACTTTATTATGATTCAGTTAAATATTTCAATCCGTTCGTATCATCATTGGCCTAGTTTATAAGTTCATGTTTAACATTTTACTGATTGTTTACAGCATTTAATAGAAATAGAACTTCCGTCATAATCAGATTAACTGTCAAAAAAATATTTTAAAATCATATTCACTTTAAAATATTTTTTTAAATATGCCAAAAAATAATTTTTAAATATTTAAAATTTTGTTTATTTAAAGAAAGATGAAATATAAATAATTATTCTAAAAACAACTGGACAAAATAGATAAATATTTTTTTAAAATATGCCCAAAATATTTAAAAATCATATTCACTTGAAAATATTTTTTAAATATGTCAAAAAAAATATGTTAAAATCATATTCATTTGAAAATATTTTGAAATATGCCAAAAAATAATTTTTAAATATTTAAAATCTTGTTTATTTAGAGAAAGATGAAATATAAATTATTATTCTAAAAACAACTGGACGAAACAGCAAAGCGGGATCTCTTTGTGTCTGTCTTTAACTTATAATATTTTAATTAAAAGAATTGTCTGTTTGAAGAAAATTAAAATAAAAATATTTACTGTATAAACAACTCGTATTTTTAAATTTTATTCACTTAAAATATTTTTGAAATCAGATTAACTGAAATCATTTTGCGCCGGACACACGTACCACACAAGCATGCACGCAATCTCAGAGTTTTAGTATTATATAAATAGTATTGCTGTTGTATCATTGCTGAAACTGATTAATCCTCATTTTACTGTGGTCTTGCGTGGGAAAACTGATGCCCTACTCTGCAGGTTCTTTTAAACAGAGACAACACTGTAAGTCCATTACTACTCTATCACTATTTCAACGACAAATTTTCAGACGCCATTCTTCCACTAGTTCAAACCTTTACACCTAAGACACGCCATGCCGCTTTCACGGACAGGAATCACCTTCATTTTTTCCGTGCTCCGTAAGAAGAATATTCCACTCAGACACGCATTTCCCAAGTAGTGCCACATTGTAAACAAATTATTGTGTGAGTGTTTCCTTGAATACTTCAATTTTGATCTCTTCAGGTTAAAGGTTAGTCGTCATTTTTCCTTCTCCTAATTATTCCTAATATTTCAGGTTCTTCGTTTCGTACTTCATCGCATGCTTTTCCATAATCTATGAAACATAGGTATAGATCTTTCTGCAATTCTATTGCTTGCTCTGATAGCAATCTGATCATGAAAATTACCTTTCTTGTTTCAGTATCTTGAAAATTGTTCGTCTCCAATTATGACTAATATTTCAAGTTCTTCATTTAGTACTTCGTCGAATACCTTTGTGTAATCTATGAAACATAGGTATATATCTTTCTACACTTTTATTACTTACTCTGGTAGCAACCTGATCATAATAATTACCTTACTTGTTCCAGTATCTTGAACAAAGCTACATTATTCGCATCGTAATGATTTATAATATTTAAAGTTTTCGTTTCGTACTTTGCTTAATCTATGAAATATAGATCTTTCTACAATTGTATTGCTTGCTCTGATAGCAAGGTGATCATATTTTTTTTTTTAATTCTAATTGATTAAATAAAGCCATATTTTTCTTGTCCTGTTTCCGTTCTAATTCTACTATAAGCTCTGTTTATTAGAATTTTAATCATTAGTTTTGTTATTTAATGGAATTAGTTCAATCTCACCTGTTTTCTTTGGCAGTAGTACGATGGTTGATCCATTCAGACCTAGTATTTCGCGATTCTTGTATATTTCGTTTATTACTTCGGTAAACTTATCATTCTTAAAACATCTAAGACTGTCAGCATCTCTAGCTTGCTCTTCTTCCTCTTAGCAAAGTCCTCTCATCAGCTGTGATTTTGGTATTACGAGATTTTAGCCTTTATTAGGTTGGTGCAAAAATAATGACGTAATAATGTCGTTTTTTGACGTATTTTTTAACGTCAAAAAACGACATTATTACGTTATTATTTTTGCACCAACCTAATATATGTTGTAAGTTTTTTTTTCTCTGTTGTTAATGACGCATTAATTCTCCATCGGATTAATTCTCCGATGCTTTTATTCCGTCTCTGCATTACCATTTCTTTTTAGATTTCTGATCGTTCTCTCTTTAGATTTTATACCTCCTGCTGATATGTTCTCTCTTCTGTTATTTATTTTATTTGTTATGCGCATGTCTACTACTTCTGTGTTCTGTAGTTTTTCGATCCCTACACATTTTTCATTGAATTATTTTTTTCTTTTGCTTACCTTTCCTTATTTCTGCAGTTTTTATTTCACCTTATATATCCTGGGGCATTTCTTGATATTATCTGCAACCTCTCTTTCGTTACGTCGGTAAATTCGCTTGTCATTTATTTTTTTTTTTTTTATCGTGCCTTTCTCCCTGATGATAATTTCTGCTGTTGTTGCAAACAGGGTCCCCCAAATATTTTTTCTCTTCGCCGACTGGTCAGCATTTTTTCCATGCAGTTGCCCCGATTCCTGTTTATATCAAAGCTAACAAAACTGGGGAAAAAAAAACGATGTACGTTCAACAAAGAAACTGAAAGTATGATATCACACGAGGAGAAAAGTTTCGAATACATTCGTCTCGAGATTTTAACTTGGTGAAAAGTTTGTTGGTTCCGTAAAAAGCTTTCTTTATTCGTAGATTCACCTGGCACTGTCTGGGGAAGTTAAGTCACACGTCAGACATCATCGCTGATACTTCCGTTTTCTCTCTCGACAGACTAACGGACCAGATCTTTCTTTCCGTTTTCCTCTCGACAGACTAACGGACTAGATCTTTCTTTCTTTGAACATTTCTTATTCTAAACATGATTCTGACTGTGACTACTTCGTTTTAAGCGTCCTGATTATATAAGCTCATGAGCAGAATTTTGTATGTTCCGTTTGAGTGTCACTTGATCCCGCAAGTTTCTTATTTATTTACTGTTGAGGGGTCCACCCTTTTTACACAAATGGACTCACTCAGTATATACATATACTACTGCTACGGGAAGACGCGAGAGTAAGACGAGAGCAAGACCGAAGAGTCAAGTCGAGTCCAGAGTGACAGAGTAAAAGGTTGTAGGTAACGGGAAGAGTGAGGGTGAGGTAACAGTGTTGTAGGAGTCACAGTGAGCGAGCACGTAGACTCAGTAAGAAGTCATACAGCGATACTTCAATACCAAAGACTGTATATATATATATATATATATATTGCTACTAACCCGTATTCCTGGAACTACTAACCTGCTTTACCAGTTTGTATTATTACGTTAATACATTATTTTCATATATTCATTCCTGGCGTTTGTTATTTATTGGTACCGGATTTCAACCCGGAATCCACAACATTTACTTATACATTTTATTGCCTTTTTCCTTCTTATGGGTGGTTGCTTTGAAAATCTCACATCTAGATTTTAATAGAGACGCATTGGCTAGTCATAAAAACTGGACAAACCATGTTCAGATAAAATCATTTACAGTTAGAACACACCACGATGTCAATTGTACTATGTATGTGTTCTATCCCATTGTATCAAATGTGTTTCCATTAATATGTTTCCATTAATATGTTTCCATTAATGTGTTTCCATAAATGTTTGCAAATGAAGTCACTGCATAGTTTGTCATATTACATTATTAGAGATTAGAAATTATTTGGGGCTTCTGCAATTTCTTTTGTAGTTTCAACTTTGTTTTGCATAGGAGAGCTAATCGAACCAGCAAAACAGGACAGGCACTGGGGAGGCTCGGTGGCAGAGTGGTCTACCAGCACAGTATGCACATATCAACGAAATTAATGGTGCACACACCCAATCACCCTCCCCCATCTCCTCTACGGATGCGGAACGTGGACTTTGTATCGCAGACAAACCAAGAAGTTGGGTATGTTCCATATGCGGGCTTTTCGCTACATGTTTGGAATTACGATCGTATCACCAACCTTGAAATTTTGGTCTGTGCAGATTCGACATCAAGGCACAAGTCCGATGGATTGGTCATGTCATTCACATGAAACAGCATCGCATTCCCAGAATCCTGTTGTGCAGATGGCTGCTATGTGGCAGTGTTGGGTTGCAGCTTAGAGCACACACCAGGTTCGTTGACAAGATGAAGTTTCTGTGGCTTGAAAATTACCCTGCGGTCAGATTGCTACCCACGAGTGAAAAACAAAACAGTTTCTAGCAGTAAAACAGATTTTATTCTTCGGTTGTAACCTACTGAAATAAGCGAGCGAAGTTCAGATGTGACGTAGGTGAGGACAGTTACACAGTCTAGCGTCTGTCTTCCCTGTCCTTTTTCCGAGGCCCGCTTCGCCCCATTGTGTGTGTCTTTACGTGGTATGGTCAGTTTTATAGATAAGTTTTCTTTGTCTTGTCATCTTCGTCTAAAAAAGTCATTTATCTTCATTCTGTGACTTTCTCTCTGTCTGAGCCTCTTGCACTTTACTTTGAAGTTGACTTCACTTACTGATGACCTTCAGTCAAAAGTAAATGTCCTGTATCCATTTTTTGCAACAGGTTCATATGTTTTTAATTAATCAAGACCTCAGATGACTCATATTGCTACAGCAGACGGCATCAAGATCAACCAAAGAAATTTCACAGATACACGATCATAACTGACCTCCACTGGTGAAAGATTTGACCAAACCAGCTGACGGCCAATCGTAGCACTGCTCACCAGGCGTTTACAAACTTCGAAGAAGAGTGGCATTAAAGAGAACAGCGTCACCATGCGGCATTGGTTATAAACATCGACTTCCAGTATTCCCACTGTTCCGGATTCTGTGTGCCCAGACTTGGCGTCTGAAGCAAACAAAAGTCTATTTTGGACCTGATGAACAACGATTTGGTTTGCATATGTGGTGGCTGGCCGCTCGTATACTAAGGCGGCAAGCCAATCCCTGTTGCAGACGCCTGCTCAGGCGCAGATGTGTTTGTTCAACACCTACAGAGCTCACCTGTGGTATATACGGCAACTATACTGAGCAGACCTTAGTTACAGTTTCTGGGAGAGAGCGCATTATCTGTCGTGATCAACAACCTGAACACGGCCACGACGCCCAAACTGTCGATCACATGTAATTTCGTGAAAGCACAACCAACGACGGTTCCAAAAGAGTTCACACGGAAGGCTTGGGTCAACCTGTGGTATGTTTTTTTCAAAGATGCCATAAGCTGGAATCGCCACCCCAGGCCGATAACATCACGGTGTCACCTTCCTGATTAATCGACCATAGAAATATGAATATAGAAATATAGAAATATGAAATATGAAAGTGAGTTGAATCATGATTATTGTTTTATACAGAAATGTCAAAATAGCATTTAATTTCCTGTGGGTTGTAATTATTTTTATATAGAAATGTCAAAATAACATTTAATTTCCTTTAGGTCTTGATTCTTTTTATATAGAAATGTCAAAATAACATTTAATTTCCTTTAGGTCTTGATTCTTTTTATATAGAAATGTCAAAATAACATTTAATTTCCTTTAGGTCTTGATTCTTTTTATATAGAAATGTCAAAATAACATTTAATTTCCTTTAGGTCTTGATTCTTTTTATATAGAAATGTCAAAATAGCATTTAATTTCCTGTGGGTTGTAATTATTTTTATATAGAAATGTCAAATTAACATTTAGTTTCCTTTAGGTCTTGATTCTTTTTATATAGAAATGTCAAAATAACATTTAATTTCCTTTAGGTCTTGATTCTTTTTATATAGAAATGTCAAAATAGCATTTAATTTCCTGTGGGTTGTAATTATTTTTATATAGAAATGTCAAAATAGCATTTAATTTCCTTTAGGTCTTGATTCTTTTTATATAGAAATGTCAAAATAACATTTAATTTCCTTTAGGTCTTGATTCTTTTTATATAGAAATGTCAAAATAACATTTAATTTCCTTTAGGTCTTGATTCTTTTTATATAGAAATGTCAAAATAACATTTAATTTCCTTTAGGTCTTGATTCTTTTTATATAGAAATGTCAAAATAACATTTAATTTCCTTTAGGTCTTGATTCTTTTTATATAGAAATGTCAAAATAGCATTTAATTTCCTGTGGGTTGTAATTATTTTTATATAGAAATGTCAAATTAACATTTAGTTTCCTTTAGGTCTTGATTCTTTTTATATAGAAATGTCAAAATAACATTTAATTTCCTTTAGGTCTTGATTCTTTTTATATAGAAATGTCAAAATAGCATTTAATTTCCTGTGGGTTGTAATTATTTTTATATAGAAATGTCAAATTAACATTTAGTTTCCTTTAGGTCTTGATTCTTTTTATATAGAAATGTCAAAATAACATTTAATTTCCTTTAGGACTTGATTCTTTTTATATAGAAATGTCAAAATAACATTTAATTTCCTTTAGGTCTTGATTCTTTTTATATAGAAATGTCAAAATAACATTTAATTTCCTTTAGGTCTTGATTCTTTTTATATAGAAATGTCAAAATAGCATTTAATTTCCTGTGGGTTGTAATTATTTTTATATAGAAATGTCAAATTAACATTTAGTTTCCTTTAGGTCTTGATTCTTTTTATATAGAAATGTCAAAATAGCATTTAATTTCCTGTGGGTTGTAATTATTTTTATATAGAAATGTCAAAATAACATTTAATTTCCTTTAGGTCTTGATTCTTTTTATATAGAAATGTCAAAATAACATTTAATTTCCTTTAGGTCTTGATTCTTTTTATATAGAAATGTCAAAATAACATTTAATTTCCTTTAGGTCTTGATTCTTTTTATATAGAAATGTCAAAATAGCATTTAATTTCCTGTGGGTTGTAATTATTTTTATATAGAAATGTCAAATTAACATTTAGTTTCCTTTAGGTCTTGATTCTTTTTATATAGAAATGTCAAAATAACATTTAATTTCCTTTAGGTCTTGATTCTTTTTATATAGAAATGTCAAAATAGCATTTAATTTCCTGTGGGTTGTAATTATTTTTATATAGAAATGTCAAAATAACATTTAATTTCCTGTAGGTCTTGATTCTTTTTATATAGAAAAGTTAAAATAACCTCAATGTATATTAGATGTTTAATCTTTTTATATAGAAATATGAAAATGAGCAACCAATAGTCATTGGTTGTGTTTTTTGTCTGTAAAACATGTTATCTTGTCTATCCCGTCTGTGAAGTTGGTTTCCTTCTTTTCCAAGTCCACACATATCTTGGATCTTTTTAAAACGAAGAGCTGATTATTTCCTTCGACCTTCCTCGTCACATGGACCAAGTCCTCACACGGAAATTCCATCTTTTTTTTTAAATCCTTTTCATCCCATGCAGTAAATCTACTAGGACACAAGGGGTTACTGGGCCTGGAAGGATTAGGAACAGAAATATTAACAATAAACGGGAAGAGACTAGAGAAATTGAATTTAAATTTTTGCAGATTAAAGTTGGCTGGAAAGCATGGAACCGGATGGGAGTTCCACAAGCGAGAGAAGGAACTGTTAGCATAGAACTTACAGCTACATTTAGCCATCTCAACTGTAAATTGATTAGATATCGACGCCAATCTAGTACTGCGCTTAAATAAAAATTGTCTAGGGATCATAGCGAAAAGCTCATCTGAACAATTACCATGAAAGTATTTATAGAAAAGACACAGAGGCAACCTTATGACGGTGGAAAAGTAACTGAAGCCGAGCAGCCACATCATGACCGATAATATTGCTGATTCTTCCTCTGATTTTATCAAAGAGCTCAAGGTAAATAGCAAGGGTACCGGACCATATATTGTTAGCAATATTCTAAGCATTCTATTCTTTATCAAGTTCCTTTGGGTACTTTAAGATCGTTTGCATTTTGTAAATTCCTCAGAGATTTAGCATAGTCTGGTGTGAAAAATGTATGTTCCAGACTGTTATGGGGTCCACCCCTTTTTCATACAAGTGGACTTGACCAGTGTGTACTTGTACTGCTGCCGGTGAATACCTAAGCTAGAGTGAGTGATACAGTGATACAGTGAGAGAGTGAGGTAACCGCTTTGTAGGAGTCACAGTTGCGAGCACGTAGGTCCAGAAGGAAGCCATACTTCGATACTGAATTTCCCAGACTGTATATATATTATTATTGCTACTAAGCGCATTTCTGGATCTATTAACCGTATTACCAATTGTATTATTACGTCAATACATTTATTTGCTATATTTAATTCCTGCGTTTGTCATTCATTGGAGACCGGATTTCATCCCGGAATTCATAACACAGACAATAATCCTCTATGTGCTATGTCCTTTCAGGACGATCATAGCTCTCTACAACTTCCTGCCTTTTGTCGCTCCAAGTAACTTTTGACACTTTACTGTCCCTCTTTGTTCATTGTCCATTTCCACAAATTTGTTAAATAGATTAATCACTATTTCCTTAAATGATTTTCCTGCCTTCCTTATGCTGTGTGGAGGTTAAATTCCCTTGGGCTCTCTTTCCGAACTTCATCTCTCACTTTCTGATTGGAAGTTTCAGTTTTCTTGCAGTTCCTATGACTTCATCATTGCTCACATTTTCTGTCCCTGGTTTTTCTTGCCATTCTTCGGCAGAACAACATTCCTGACGTTTCAAGTCTTTTCTTTATTTGTGAGGCGTTTGTAAAACATTCGATACTTTATAGGAGATTATATATTACTAACAGCCACACTCAGTTGGTTGATCAGAAAAAGCGTTCAATTAGAATGGAGCAAAAACAGCATCATGTTTAGATGTAACAAAGTCTATCTTCGTCAATTACTTTAAAATACTTTCATTAAAAAACATTTTGAATTAAAGCAGTACTTATTACTCGGCGCCTGAGACATTCCTAAAAGGGTAAGTTTCGAGTAGGCTTGGGCAATTTTTGGAACGGCACCCGAACTCCTACATTGAACTAAACTTTTGTGTCACATTTTGTACGACGTGGATAGTAATCCTCCTTAAATTCCCAGAAATATTTTCTTGTGGATTTTAGTAAAGAAACATAAATCTGAAGACTCGTAGGAATAGCGAAAGGTGTCTTCTATTAACTACGTATACAGAGTATAAAGGATGGAGGATCTTGTGGGATCTTCCATAACAAACCAGCCTTACCTCTTTTTGGGAAATGCACTCTTCCTATCTGGTAAGTAACATCCTACTTTCATACAAATATAACAAGTATTCATTGGTCAATCACCTTCATTCTAGCTTGTTGATTGGTCAGTTCCGACCAATCAAACCGCCTGCACGCGACCAATGTAGAGGTACTTCCAGAGGAAAGGCTCCCTGGGTCTCAAGTTTAATATTATTTTGAGACTATCCAACCTGTACCAGGTAGGGGTACTGTCCAGTAGGGTAGGTCGATTTGGGAAGTGTAAAAAGAATAACTGCGGGAAAGTTGCAAAATAACGTCAAAAATCACCACAAAACAATATTTTTCTTCAAAACTTCGTATTTATTTGAGCAATCGAACTTAAAGAGAAAATAAATTGCGATTTTTATCATCATGACGGTGTCACCGGAGACATGTGTATGTTAAATTAAAACCAAGTCTTAATGAAAAGAAAAGAAGAAAATAACGCTTAATAATGGATATTTTTGGGTTTATTATCTATTCACTTATTAAATGAAATTACTAAAAATAAAACACACTAAAATATTTAGTTTAAAATACCAATAACTACTTATGAACGGCGTCTTTTTTACTGGATATTTTTTCGGTATTTACCTGTAGTAATTACCTCTTCTTGCAAGTTCGGTTTATTTTTGTTTACTGTTTACGCTTTTAACTAGCACTAATATCTATTTTATTTTTCATCAAAATATACTTAACTATTAAAAAAAAAAATACAACTTTTATAATTATTGTAATGTGTTTATATTTTCAAAATTAGTGTTTTATTAAAAAGCCTGTAATTTACAAGTTAATCCCGGAACTAACTCTACTTTTATGTAAAAAAACATTACTTTTAATTTAATTTCAAACTTTATTTTCCAATTTATTTTGAAAAATATTTTTGTGTAATTTCTGATAATACATATATTTTATTTGTCAGATATTTTAATAAAAATGGCAGGAAAATGCATCCCAAAGGGCCTAGCATACCATGGAATTTTGATAGCCTTTTCAAAATCCTCCGGTATGCTGTTGAGTTGATCAGGGGTGAAGTTCCACAATCAGCAAATATATATTTTCAATATGATTCAAAGGATTAGGAAGCAAGCATATGAAATCTAACAGATCACATTGAAAAATATACAATACAATGCTTTCGCCTTACTGCCTGAAAATATCTTATATTCAATGGTCAAATCTGATGAACTGGAAGTGAGGGAAGAAGCTATAAAAAGAATTTTGGCCATTAGGTTAGTAAATATTTATTCATATAAAACTGACTAAATTAGTTATTCTGATTTATGGAATCATTTTAAGGATTTTATCTAATTTCACCATAAATATTAAAGCAGTACAGAATAATTTTTTTTAAAAGTAACTCAATTTTCATATTCTTTTCAGAGTGGGGAGCAAACCAAGAAAAGATTAAAAAGAATCACAGCTATCAATTTTAAAGCTATGCACTGGACGCAGTTAAAAGTTCTGTCATTAAGTGGAGTTTGTGAACCACCACTCACAAGAATTTCCTGAAAGTGAACTTTGGGAAAAGTTATTAAATGGTACGAAGCTTGACTTGTCAGATTTGCCCTCACATTCTCAAGGCGTGGAACGGGCAGTCAAGTTAACAACAGATGCTTCCCAATCTGTGTATGGCTTTGAAGCAAGGCACCAGCACATAATAGCAAAAGCTTTGTGTCAGAAATTGAGACCATCATTTTTGTCTAAGGCTTCTTATATCGAGCCATTTGACTCTATATATTAAGCCCTATTAAATTATTCTTTATTTTTCCATATTTGTTTTTCTTGTACAGTGTAACCCGGATATAAGAGAGTTGTCGGGACCGGATAAGAACTCTCTTATATCCGGGTTTCTCTTATATCCGGGTTTGGTCTATTATATATACATTAACACAGGCTCTAATTTGGGACCAGATACGATCTCTCTTATATCCGGGTTTCTCTTATATCCGGGTTACACCGTAGTTTCATTCAAAACAGAAAAAAATCAATTTTTTTAGTGTATTCAACTAATACTGCTTAATTCATGAGGTAAAAAACAGCATTTCAAAGTCGTCAGTGATTTGGGGGGGGGGCAGATTTTCAATTTGAAATTTACTTATAATTTCTACATTTTATTTCATTTTGATAAAACAAAATAACAACATTCCCTGATTTAAATAGTGAAATTGTTTGTTTTTTTTTTTTTGTTTTTTTTTTATCAATATCTAGTCCAAATCTTGCAAAATCGTGGATTTTTCAGTGCTTTTTTTGTCTACAATCTTTGATGTCAAATGCTCAAAAAAACGTTGAAGTGTCAGATCTAAATTTTTGTATCAGTATTTAATAGGTCTATACACAAATTTCGGTACATTATTCTTTTTGATATTTAAAAAAAAGGGAAAATCAACCTGCCCTACTGTCCAGTGATCTCCATCGAACCATCAAATACTACTGATGTGAGTACCTACATTACTACTACTACTACTACTATTACTACTAATAATAATAATAACAATAATAATAATAGCATAATCAACATGCTGACGTTCCATACGACTCTGAACAAAAAGGTAAGGAAAGAAACCCCATCATTACGAAAAAGAGCAATAACATCGAACTTGAGGAACCTATTTTCCTGACGAATTGTTTTAACAGAGAATTGTTATAATAGATAGTACCACTGGCTGATTGGTCAATGAATACTGAGTAGTACCTTATGAGGAAACGGATAATATTACCAGTACTATTAGAGATAAGGAGAACAGATACTACATTTTTATCGCAGCCCGATAGCCAGACAGTGAAGAAAAGCGTAATGTGAGTAGCACTGGTTGCTCGGTTAACCAATTCCGAATGTTTCGTTATAAGAAAATTGTTAATATTGCAATTATTAGGTTGGTGCAAAAATAATGTCGTTTTCTAACATATGTTAATATGTGAGAAAACGGCATTATTTTTCACCAACCTAATACCATTATAGATAAGGAGAACAGATACTACACTTTTATCGCAAGCCGATAGCCAGACAGCGGGGAAAAGCGTAACTCGAGTAGCACTTTCTGCTCGGTCAACGAATTCCGACTGTTTCGTTATAAGAAAATGGTTAATATTGCAATTACCATTATAGATAGGGAGAACAGATACTACACTTTTATCGCAGCCCGATAGCCAGGCAGTGGAGAAAAGCGTAACTCGAGTAGCACTAGCTGCTCGGTCAATGAATGTTTTGTTATAAGAAAATTGTTAATATTGCAATTAGCATAGGTACTTCGATGAGATTACTAAAAAAGAGCATAGCATGATGAAAAAGACGTCAAACTTGACGAAAACAAAATTTTATCGTCTAATGTTCATTTTATTATTAAGAGGAAAGATCAGAGTATTTTGGGGGGTATTTTTTCACATTTTTTTAATCGTTCCGTTCTGAAATTTTCGTTAAAAAAATTTTTTTATTGAGTCAGCGAAATTGACAGATAATCGATTATGGCATCCATTTTTTTCCATTTTATAAAAAAGATGGAAATCTCACTTTGAAATTCTTTTAAAAATCAATTATCATTTTTTTCAAAACTTATTTTAAGAAAATCAGAAATTATAATGTTTATTTAAAATATTTTGAATCAAGGTTGACTTACCTTTGTCGCCGAAAAGATGTAATTTGAAAATAAAACAAAGAAAGGTCATAACCTTTCGCGTCTTTTGACAGGTGACGAAATTATGGATTACGTGATCATAATTTGTTCTATGGAAGGCGAAAAGTGGAGTTACTTAGATTTAAGTGAACAAATTATTTACCTCGTTATTTTTAAGAAAACTTTCAGCGCTCTATTTTTTTTTTTTTTTTTTGTACTTAGCTTGATACAATTTACAACGCGCTAAAAAAAGATCTATCTCATAAGGACACTTAGGAAACCCGATGCGGCTTTTAACTAATTTTATAATATTTTAACAACTTAAATGTAAAAATCTATTATAATTAAAGAAATAACAAATAATTATATTAAAAATTAATTTTTCATTCAAAAATTTCTTTGCTTTCAGAAAATATTGTCCATATTCATAAAAACAACTAAAAGCAAATAAAAACATTTGAAATGTTACAATTCAGAGCTGATTTTCAGGTAGGGGGGGTCCGATTAAAAACAAAAAAAAAAGTTTTGCATTCCTGAAAGCCTTGTGCTTTTAACTATTGTAATCACGAAACACGATGCGACCGAATTTCTAGCGTTTTCATAAAATTAGTTAGTGGGGTGGGGGGTAATAAATATAAAAAATTATTTCTGCCATAACTTTAATAAAAAAAAAACACACATTTATAATAATTTCGATCATCTTTGAATAGTTTCTGAAAGTTTCATTAACATCCGACAATTATTTTTATTTTTGCAAGATTTTCCAAATTAATGTGTTCTACAAAAAAAAAAAAAAAAAAAAAAAAAAAATTATTTTACTAGTTCCGGTGATACAAAGAGAAACAAGATTTTTTTAATCAAAATTTAGAATGTTCTAAAAAGAAGGAAAATTTTTTAAAATAATTAAAATAAACTTTGATCTTTCCTAATATAAACATTTAAACGATAAAATTTTGTTTTTGTCAAATTTGGCGTCTTTTTCATCATGCTATGCTCTTTTTTTTTTTTTTTAGCGATCTCATGGAGGTACCTAAATTAGCATTATAGATAAAGAGAACAGATACTACACTTTGATCCAACACGGAGTGAAAAAGCGTAACACTAGTAGCACTTTCTGCTCGGCCCATGAAAGCCGTATGATTCCATATAAGGAAATGGCTAATCTCATCATTACTTTCACCATTTAAGTGGAGAGAGAAATATCTCATTAAGTTTAACATCAGTCCTTTGAAGAGTAACCAAGACTTATGTAGATTCGCCCTCACCCGTTTTTATTGTAGGTATCAGGGTACGGGACTTGTGTTAAATGAGGGGTAATATAGAGGATTGGCTGTAATATGAACAAGACTGAAACATTTTCCCAAGAGAACGTGACGTTATTGACTGTGACCTGGGATTGAACTCGTTTGTACAATCTTAATTCGCATGCCATCACCAATCATGCCTCTTTCTCTACCCCTCCTTGAGATGATTATGGAGAGGAAAAAAGTGGTGTTTTTTAAAAAGGAAGAAAACTACTATTAAGCATTTTTGTACTGTCATGCGTAAAATGAAAACAATATCACTTTTGCTGTAATAAAAAGCAGGAACCCAGCTCTCCCTGTTCCATCTTGATCATAGTGTTTGACACTTTCTAGCTGTATATATCTAAGACGCTATATTGGGTATAAGTTCGCAACTTAGCATCGTAAATCGTTAAAAGCGGGAAACCTTAAATAAAACACCGAGATCGCCTACATATGGCGAATTAAGGGCTTAAAGTTTTTTTCGCGAAATAATTTTCTTGTACATATAAGTGTATATATTGGATATTATTAATATTTTCTGAATTTGAATTAAAAGTTCCTTGAATTTTTAATGTTAAAAATTTGTTTCTTTTTATATACGAGAGTCAGTTTTGTTACCACCCTGATGCAAATTTGTAAAGCAGAATTACCGAATGTGAAATTTTCGGTTGAATAATTTGGATTAACTAATATACCCGGGTAATATTCAATTAGATTGAAATCGGGAGTATTGTCAATTTTAACGTTCCAAACAAATTTCGCATTCCATAGACTGAATTAGATTTGTTTAGCATATTTTTTCCCCATAGATGAAAAAAAAAAAAAAAAAAAAAAAAAAGAATTAATTTAATTAAAAAAGTATTTAATTCAATTAATAAGAATTAGAAGATGCAAAGCAAATATAAATAAAATAGAAAAGTTTGTATTTACCGCCTTTGGAATTGAAAGTCTTATCTCAGAAAAAATAACATCCGAAATGCAAATATATATATACGGTTAGGTTTGTTGATTTTAAATCAATCGTTGTTGGGTTATTTAATGTCGAATTCTGTATGGGGCACCCAGTGAGGATCGAACACACTGTTTAGTTTTAATGGGCAAACAAAGTGGCCTCTTATTCATTACCCAACACCGAGTTAAGAAGAATAATTTCACGACACGTAAACTCTTGTTGGGTTAATTCTGAATTATGTATGGGGCACCCAGTGTGGATCGGACTTGCTACTTCGTATTAATAGTCAACCAGACTAAGATCTATAACCTTGGAACAGTTGAGATAGATATGAATATCTTACATAGATAGATAGATAGATAGATATGAACCGAATGAGATAGACAGACATTAAGACACGTTAAGAGACGTAGATATATAGACAGATAGATAGATATTAAGAGACATAGATAGATAGATAAGAACAGACAGAGATAGATAGATAGATATTAACAAATTGATTGTTAGGTGAGGTTTGCTGATTTTACATGTTAACGTTTGCTCGATTATTTCATGTTCAGTTCTGCTTGGGGCACCCAGTGAGGACCGGACTTGCATTGCTAACCATTACCCGATACTGAGAGTCATCTGTATAACAACTATTTAATCTACATGGAAAAATCACATATATAATTTAATTTTTATGAAATAATTTTTGAATTTGAAAAATCAGGTGACTAAATCATCGTCCTCCTTGACAGGAACCTACCATCCTTATACGTTTTCTTCCCTTAGGTTGAAAAAATGGTGTCGAGCGATGCAGCCGACATCTACATTTACGGTTCCATGGCTCGATATCACAAGTCGATCTATACACGAGATCATACGGTTTACAGGAGATGCCAAGAGGTGGGAGATCAAAGAAATAATATCGCATATGGTCGAGACGTGGTAAGTTGATACTTGATAAACGAGAAGGAAGAATGATACGAAATAAGAAAAGATGAGCTGCTTTTTAGTTTCTGACATTAATTTAGATGATGACAACAGCGCCCCCTCCCTCCACATGGTTTTTATGGTCAGCTGAAGTGTCAGCTCCGGTCGAGGTAGATAGATAGGTAGATAGAGAGATGGATGGATAGACAGACAGACAGATAGAGAGTGAGATTAATGAGATATATATAGAGATAAATAGATAGATTGCTGTGTACATAGATATACTGATAGATAGATTGCTGTGTAGACAGATAGACATAGAAATAGAGTGAGATAGAGAGAGATTATTGAGAGATATATAGAGATAGATAGATAGATATATAGACAAAGAGATAGATAGGTATATATATATAGAGAGAGAGAAAGTGAGATATAGAGAGTGAGATAGTGAAAGAGAGAGATAGATATAGACAGACATACAGAGTGAGAGAGATAGATATAGATAGATAGACAGATATATATATATATATATATATAGAGAGAGAGAGAGAGAGAGAAAGTGAGAAATAGAGATATATAGAGAGAGTGAGATAGTGAAAGATAGAGATAGATATAGACAGACATACAGAGTGTGTGTGAGAGAGAGATAGAGATAGATAGTAATATATAGATAAAGTAAGAGAGATAACTGGAGATAGTGAGAGATAGATATAGATAGATAGAGTTAGATATAGATAGAGATAGATAATGAAAAGGTTGAGGAAGAAAGAGAATGAGATAGATAGAGAGATAGATAGTAATATATAGATATAGATAGAGAAAATTAGAGAGATTAAGAGAGATAACTAGAGATAGATAAATAGAGATAGTGAGAGATAGATATAGATAGATAGAGTTAGATATAGATAGAGATAGATAATGAAAAGGCTGAGGAAGAAAGAGAATGAGATAGATAATGAAAAGGTTGAGGAAGAAAGAGAATGAGATAGATAGAGAGATAGATAGTAATATATAGATATAGATAGAGAAAATTAGAGAGATTAAGAGAGATAACTAGAGATAGATAAATAGAGATAGTGAGAGATAGATATAGATAGATAGAGTTAGATATAGATAGAGATAGATAATGAAAAGGCTGAGGAAGAAAGAGAATGAGATAGATAATGAAAAGGTTGAGGAAGAAAGAGAATGAGATAGATAGAGAGATAGATAGTAATATATAGATATAGATAGAGAAAATTAGAGAGATTAAGAGAGATAACTAGAGATAGATAAATAGAGATAGTGAGAGATAGAGACAGATAGATAGATAGATAGATAGATAAAAATAGAGAGATTAAGCGTGATAAGTAGAGATAGCTAGCTAGCCATCTATAACGGAAGATGCAAAGAAAGAAAGCAGGGTTATTTTAGATGTAACATCATTAAATGATTAGAAATCTCAACAGCGGTCCCCGGGACCCCAGGCTTTATTCCGACTTGCTCACGGTTCATCAAAACATTAGGAAAACTCTAAGGACATTCAGTCAGTCAAGTACCGTATGTGATACGCGCTTGGGCGATCGTGTCTCTTTCGATTCATGACTGACGAGGCAGAAAATATTGCCGCAATAGGTTGCCGTTTCTTTCTGCGATAGACTGGTTGCCAATCAAAGCTATAGGACCCAGTCTGCCCTGCTATTTAACCCATATCTGAGGGGGGAGAGAAAAGATTGCTTCATATCTTTCCCAAGGGTATTTTTGCGTAAGTGAATGTAACGAACCTGACAAGAATTTGAACTCGGTACATCGGTTTCCAAGAACAACAAAAAATAAAGATGTTTCTTTTCTGTTACGTTCACTGAAACTTATATATCATACTTATTATAAAACCCAGGTTGTGTGTGTGTGTGTGTGTGTGTGTGTGTGTGTCCGTTTATATATTGGATCGGATTTCCTACATTTTTCAACCGATTTCAACAAAAAAATTACGTTGCGGTGGTTCTGACAGAGCCCAAAATTGGAAAAACACAATTGTTTTTGCATGAAATCAATTTGAAAACACGATTAAGAGGCATCGCGAGAATGAAAGGGGGACAACTCATATCGAGTTATATTTATTATAAAACCCAGGTTGTTTGTGTGTATGTTCGTTTATATATGGGATTGGATTTCCTACATTTTTCAACCGATTTCAACAAAACTTCACAGGACTACATAAAATTACCTTGCGGTGGTTCTGGCGGCGACAAAAATTGGAAAAACACAATTGTTTTTGCACGAAATCAATTTGAAAACACGATTAAGAGACATTAATGAAAGGGGGACAACTCATATAGAGTTATACTTATTATAAAACCCAGGTTGTTGGTTTGTGTGTGTGTGTTCGTTTATATATGGGATCGGATTTCCTACATTTTTCCACCGATTTCAACAAAAATTCACTTTGGGGGGGGGGGCAGGTAGTGTTTCTTATTGTCTTGCAGACTTTTTTCATTATTTTTACATTCAGAATGCTTTAAAAATTTCATTTACAAGACAATTGTTTATAATAAAATTCTATTCAATCGGTAGACTCATAACGATTGAAAACAATGTTTTTGTTTGAGTTTGGGTTAGACCAATTCGTAAAAAAAACAAAAAAAACAAAACTAATTAAGACATGCGTGTCCGTCAACCTTAAACAATAATCTTTGTCAATTTTATTTTTCAGTCTTTATGATGGTCGATACTTGATCTATCTCTTACTGTTACATCCCCGGGCAACGCCGGGCTCTACTACTAGTATATATATATATATATATATATATATATATATATATATATATATATATAAAGAAAGAAAGAACAGATATATAATCCGGTGTTCTTACAGATATTTTTTATTTTTACAAAATAGTGCTCAATGTAAATTTACAGAGCATTAATACGCATATACCTTTATCTATCCGAAAAAGAATAAGTACAAATTCAGCAAATGACAAGATTTTCGATGAACATATTAATTTCTATAATAAAGCTCTAAAAGTGGCTACAAAAAACACAAAACTTACTTATATTAAAAATGAAAATGGAAAGCATAGAAAAAAACAGAAGTAGAAAAATAATTTGGTATACGCCCCCATACAACCAAATGTTAAAAAACAAATTAGGACAAAAATTCCTCGCATTAATAGCCAAGCATTTTCCTTGTGAAAGTAAACTAAGTACTATTTTAAATAAAAATACACTAAAATTAAGTTACAGCTGTACTGAAACTTAGAAAAAATTATTAAGAAACATAATGCTAATATCTTAAATAAATACTTATACCAAAACTAAAAAATTTTAGACAATGGAAAAATAAAAATAAAAACTGATGAAGATAAATAAAGATTATGTAACTGTAGAAACCCTCATAACTGTCCTCTACAAAATAAATGTCGCACGGAATCATTAGTATATCAATGCAATATCTCTTCCATTGAAAATCCTGAAACCATAAAAAAATATATAGGTTGCACAAGCCATCAGTTCAAAAAAAAAGTTCAACCAACATCAAAGTTCATTTAGGATAAATAAATATAAAAATCAAACATCTCTCTCAAAGTACTTCTGGCACCTCAAAGAATCCAATAAAACACCTACAGTAAAACGGAAGTTAATAAGAAAAGCTAGAATATGTAGGTCATTAAATGACCCATGTCCTTTGTGCATACATGAGAAACTATATATTACTAAGTTTAAAAAATAAAAATTTACTGAATCAGAGAAAGGAAATAGCTACTTTGTGCCGTCATTGTCAAAAATTTTCCTTAGATAATATTTAAAAATAAAATTAAAAAGTGCGACAAGGTCATATACATACTTATATTAGATGTGAAAAAATAATTTTATATAGTGTAAGAAATTCTATTACATTTACTTGTTTTATATATTTATATAAAATAGTCTATTAAAATTAACAGTGAAAATATTTAAAAATAAAACGAATTCTAACCTAAACATCTTTTAAAATTGTATTTAAATAAAACACCTCTCTCAAAGTACTACAAGCACTTAAAAGAATCGAAGTCTTTCTTAGATACGCAAGTACTTTCGACTGTACATTCAGTCATCTTCAGGCATGGAAATTATTTTGTTTTTGGTAAATTCAGGTAGCATCTGAGACGAAAAAATATAATTAAAGAAAGACCTTATACAACTTATAAAATTAAAAAACAAGGATCATAACATTCATTGAGTGGTTGGTAGGTTAATGCAACTCTAAAATTTTGTTAGCGAAGGGATATCGCCATTTTATATCATTAACTTTACTAATTTACTTTTTGTATGAATGATTCATTGTAATATAAATTGAACTGCACCACATATTTCACACACACACACACACACACACACACACATATATATATATATATATATATATATATATATATATATATATATATATATATATATATAAGTCTGGTATCAAGCCATAAGTTTTGGACATCCAGTTAGAATGGAACTGCTTACACCGTAACAATGTTCGCTAACGATTAGATCTCCTCCCTTCACACTCATCGAAAGAAGTTTATTATGATAATATTCGAAATTCGTAGACTAAACATCGGCAATTAATATTTATTTTTATTAGTACATCTTTCATTTTATTTCTCTTGTTTTTATATCAAATTATAATAATCCTAAGTTGTTTGAATTTCTGAGATTAATATTGTTATTATTTCACTAGTGTTTCTTTCTTCTTAATTATATTGGTTTTACACCCAGTAGTAATAGCAAACCCTAACATATTTGGGATTGATATTAGAATAATCCAGAACCTATAATTGGATCAAATCGTCGGTATACGGATAAAAAAGAAACTCAGAAATTATACGAAATTTGAAAGTGATGTAAGACAAGGTTGTGTCTTCTCGCCGGACCTTTTCAACCTATACATTGAGGTGATTTTGAGTACTACCAGGATTCATTAATGGCGGCCACAATCTTAACAAAATAAGATATACAGATGACACAGTGTTGACAGTAAATATAGAAAGAAAATTGTAAAACCTCCTTCACAAGGTAGTGAAGGAAAGCGAGAAGAAAGGACTAACCATTAATTACAATAAAACAGAATGAATGATAGTCAGCAAAAGGAACAGCCCAACATGCGAATTACAAATTGGAGATACCAAACTCAAACAAGTACAAAACATTAAAATATCTAGGAAGTGTTTTTAACTGGGGAAGGAAAGTGCGATATTGAAATCTGCAGGTGCATTGAGATAGCGAAAGATGGCTCCCGAAAGCTAAGTAAAGTATTAAGAAAGAGAAAAACTTCGTTAGAAACAAAGAAAAAAATACTGGACAATTATTTAATAAAGTTCTATCTGACAGTGAATGCTGGACAATCTCCCCAGAGATGAAGAAGATACTTGAAGTAACAGAAAAATTGTTATACAGAAGGATGCTGAGCACTACCATGCACCGAACATATGAGTAATGACACAGTTTTAGAGAAAATGCAAAAAAAAAAAACAAAAAACAAAACCAAACCAAAAATATGCTTAACATCAAGAAGAGACAATTGAAATTTCTATGGAATATAATGAGGAAAGAAGGTCTGGAAAATTCAATACTCACAGGGCAGATTGAAAGCTAGAGGAACAGAGCAAAATAACGCATAGCCTACTTAGCGAGATTGTGTAAAAAGATGGCAGAACAGGGTTTAGGAGAGTTAAATTAAGAAAGAGCTATAAAAAACAGGAAATTGTGGAGAGTCATGATTGCCAACCTCCAAGGTACATAGAAGAAGTAATTGTTTTAAGCGGCATGAATTTCTGAGATGAAGCACTCTCAATTTGTAATAATTTTTTTCGTATGTTTTGTATTATTTTTTTTTAAATATCTTCTATTTTACTGTTAGTAGTAATAGCCTTAAATTGTCTGAATTTCTCAGTTGAAGTCTTCTCAAACATTATTGGGGAAACATGGATAGACTTACCTTCAATAAGACGTTGTGTCAAAAGGACGGATTTTCCCATGACACCGCCTTTTTAACTATATTCACTCTTCGACAATGCTTATTGTTTCAAAAAAGCGGTGATTAGAATTGGAATAAAACGTAAACATATAATGAAAGTAAACATATAAACATATAATGGATTTATACCTTTTTTTTCTTGAAAATTGACAACAAAATATTAACACTATTGGTTAAACTGTTTATGTACAAGAATAATTCTATATTTACAACATTCTAAAAACTAATAAAATTAGAACTGATGCAATGCAATATTTATCATTTACCAATTTTTAAAGTAATAAATGTGAATTTTTTTTTTCAAAGATTTATAAACATTCACTAAATGATTAAAATATGTGAACGAAATGTAAGGAAATCCTTATTATTTACCATTTTATAAAGTTTGAATCTAATTGGCAATTAGCCGATGTTTTGACAACCATCCCAGTAAATAATATAATAAATAAATCGTGTAAATAAACAATCTAACAAATATATTCTTGTAGTCAGCGATAAATGAACTGCCTGCAGCTGCTGCAGTCTCACTTGCTGACCGATATTCAACGGCAAGAATGTTTGATTGGATAATATAGACATATTGTGTCTACTTATTTTGATACTGATCCTTTCAAGTTGTCTTGTCTAATCAGTTTCTTGATGCTAATATGAGATTCAAGGAAGGCACCGTACTTTTTTCTAATCCAAGTACGTTCGATCTGTTCCATCACTACAATAAGTCCATAACCTATATATATATATATATATATATATATATATATACGCACACACACACACACACACACACACACACACACATATATATATATAGAGAGAGAGAGAGAGAGAGAAGAGAGAGAGGGGAGAGAGAGAGAGACGTGATCATTACTGGGGCCAATCTTTAGAAGGATACCATTAAATGGCTCAGTAATATGAGTGGTAAAAAGAAAGCCACCTTCATTAAATTTGATATTATTGATTTTTATTCATCTATATCCAGAAATCTCTTGGTAGACTGCATACACTTTGCAAAAAAAAAAAAAAAAATACATGGATGTAATTGATGATGAAATTAATATTATATTTACTTCCAGGAAATCACTCTTGACATTTAACAATTCCATCCGGATTAAGTGCAAGGGTGATGACTTTGACGTTGCAATGGGAGCGCTGACCCTGTCTTTCTATATATTCTTGAATTCCTTAGTAGAAACGTAGATGCAAAGCAAGAAGGTTTATATAGAGACAACGAACTTATTTGTGTTCCTAACGGCAATGGTTGAATCACTTATAAACTACAGAAAAAAAAATATTAATATTTTCAAGTTATTGGGGTTCAAGAAAATTGGTTTGAAAATCCTTGGAAATTATTATTTCAATTTACAAGGTGATAATGATCATCATCTATAGGTAATCTTAATTCCTATTGTATGAAATCTGTTGCTCTGTTTAATTAAAACATTGAGCTCTGTGTGTGAATCAGTTTTAATATTTAATACTTAATATTGTATTAATAGGATTCACTTGGATTATCTACCAACAGATTATTTCATCTAAGCTAAAATATTTCATCGAATTCAGAATATTTTCATCTAACCTAAAAATAGTGCATTATTTAGATATCACTGTTAACCTGAACACCAATAACTTTAAACATTACCAAGAGAAACATGAAACTTCTATCTACATTATTGTTGACTCGAATCGCCCTGGTACTATTTTAAGGCAGATACCTATCAATGTAGGAACTTGGATTAGTAAACTTTCCTTTAATAAATAATTAAATATAGATATATTAATTTAATTAATTAATTAATTAATATTAAAAAAATTTAAATAATATATTAAACATTACATAAAAAACCTCATTAATTAATAATAAATAATACATAAAAAACACATAATTATGATGCTTATATAGGCTCAATTTTATATACTTATTTTAATTAATTGGTAAGATTATTTATAAAGTATTTAGAAATTTATTAATATTAAAGTTTTATTTAATATATTAATATGTGGTGTATATATTATTATACAGGGTGTTTCAAAAAGAATACGCCAAAATCATTACGCTGTTTTTTTCAGGTCTATAGCATTGTAGTGGACTGAATCAGTGGTTATTTGATAGAGTAGTTATCAAAGTTTGATTGGGTGTCAGTTTCACCGCTTCTGGTGCAGCTGAATTGTGGGAAGATCAATCAAAATGGCGACTCCTCAGCAGAAGGCATTATGCGTGCTTGAGTTCGCGAAACCAAACGCCATTGTCACGGTGCAGCGTGCTTTCAGAACAGAATTCGGCATTGATCCGCTCCATCGTGAGAGCATTCGACGGTGGGTTAAACAGTTTAAAGAGAGTGGGTGCCTGTGCAAAGGAAAGAGTCCTGGAAGACCACGTGTTACAGAGGAGCAAGTGGAGAGGATTCATGATGCATTTGAGAGCAGCCCACGTAAGTCCTTACGTCCAGCAAGTCTTCAGCTTGCCATCCCTCATACCTCTGTCTGGCGTATGTTAAAGAGACGATTACACATGAAACCATATAAACTAAGCCTCGTCCAAGCACTTACTAATTATGACAAGGCGATGCGGAGGACATTCTGTGAGTCAATGCTGGAGATGGAGGAAGGTGATGAAACTCTCTTTTCACGTTTAGTTTTTAGTGACGAAGCGAATTTCCATTTGAGAGGCACAGTCAATCGTAACAATGTGTGCATTTGGGGAACAGGGCACCCAAAACTGGCTATTCACTTTACTGCAAGCAGATTCGAATGACTTCATTTTTCAGCAAGATGGAGCACCACCCCATTGGCATCTCGGGGTTAGAGCTTATTTGATTGAAAACGTGCCTCAGCGATGGATTGAGAGGAGAGGTGCTAAAGACCTTGCACTCTGTGTTTGGCCTGCCAGATCCCCGGACCTCACTGTGTGTGACTTTTTCTTGGGGGGGGGGTATGTTAAAGACCAAGTTTATGTTCCAGCACTTCCAGCAAGTATCGATGACTTGAAAGATCGAATAACAGCTGTAATCAACACAGCGGACCGTGACATGCTGAGGCGTGTTTGGGAGGAATTCTCATATCGTCTTGATGTTGTCCGCGCTGCCGGTGGTGGCCATATTGAGCACTTATAAAACATGAAATGAAACTTGAATGTATATACAACACATGTGTTCATGCTAGAGGTTTGTAATTTTTTTCGTTTTTGACACATCACGTGATGATTTTGGCGTATTCTTTTTGAAACACCCTGTATAATATCGATATGTAATATTGAAATGTATTATAATGATATATATTGTATTATTTGGTATGATGAAATATTGACAGATACTGGTATTTGTAAATTTATTTTAGGATTATATTGAAGTACTTTATATATGTTTTATGTATTATTTATTAATAATTAATGAGGTTTTTATGTAATGTTTAATATATTAATTAATTTTTTTTACTATTAATTAATTAATTAATTAAATTAATATATCTATATTTAATTATTTATTCTAAAGGCGGTTCTTCATTCACTTTATTTTCTAATTTTAATTGTAGATTTTTACTTTTATTTAATCTTCCTCTGGATTGGTTGATTTTATTATATATAAAATGATATTAACTATTTTTTCTTGTAAATGGGAATTGTATAACTTATAAAACGTTGATTCAAATGTAGATGTTAAATGAGATACTTCAGCCTAAGAAAAATATAATCATTTCAATATATTAATTTTAATACTTTTTAAAATTATCTTTTTCTGATATATTGTTTATTTTAATATATCTTTAATTCTGAATTATCTCTCGTTCTTAGAAATGGTTTTATCTCTTATTATTGAATATAATATTAATTTTGTTAATAAATTTAAGAATGTTTTCTTTAAATCTAAACTCCCTTCAGATTGCTACTGCGTCTAAAATAAATAGGTTATTTTCTCTCTCATTTTTCTCTTTCCTTCTCCACTGACCATCCCTCATATACAGCCTTAGACTACTTCCTCTTTTTTTATTTGTTCCTTTCCTTTCTTGTCTTATTTTTCTTGTCTTTTTTCTATTTTTTTTCTTTCATTTTTCTTTCTTTCCTCTGTCTGGCCATTTTTATTTCAATAATATATAATCTTTGACTGGTTTGAAAATCCTTGTAAACTATTATTTCAATTTACAAGGTGATAATGATCATCACCTATATGTAATCTTAATTCCTGTTGTATGAAATCTGTTGCTCTGTTTAATTAAAACATTGACCTCCATGCGTGAATCAGTTTAAATATGTAATATTTTATATTGTATCAAAAGGATTCACTTGGATTATATACCAACAGACTATTACATATATATATATATATATATATATATATATATATATATATATATATATATATAGAGAGAGAGAGAGAGAGAGAGAGAGAGAGAGAGAGAGAAGATGAAGAAATATAGTCTTAAGGTGTGTTATATTTATAGGATAGTGCTCAATATCAGAAATAGAGCGTGTGTAAATATAAAAGTGAACATAGAAGTCAACACTTAGAGGCGACAGTCTGTTTCATGCTAGATGCAATCGTCAGGCCACGAGACTCGTTGCCTGGTGATTGCATATAGCATGAAACAGGCTGTCGCCTCTAAGTGTTGACTTCTATGTTCACTTTTATATTTACACACGCACTATCTCTGATATTGAGCACTTTATCCCATAAATAAATCTGAGTACCTAACGTGTTTTCTACACACCTGCATACATATCTATATCTATATCTATATATCTATATCTATATATACATATATATATATATATATATATATATATATATATATATATATATATATATATATATATTGCTTGACAAAATGATAAGAATGTATAGTGGAATAGAGTACTCGGAACAGTCTACAGTAAATCTGAGAAACAACTGGAAGATCTGTATGTTCTATGAAGAACTTTGACTATTCCGACCACAGAGATGGTGATCTCCACCACGAACCCAGCAGAATCGCTGCGTATATGTTTGTCTGACCTCCCTCAGTTCTATGTCACAACTGCTTGTTCCAAGTCAAATACGGCTTTCTTTCTTTCTTTTTTTCTCTTTTTAATTTCCTCAACAATCAGCCTTTTCGACATTCATTGATCGATCAGTTACGTTTTATTTCACTCCCCCTCCCCGGCCAGCGAACAAAGTGTAGTGTCCATTTTAGTTGTTACCGTTGCTCAAAGTCTTTAAGTTTTGTGGGGTTTTGTTATTTCGTAAAGTTTTGTTTGTGATTCTGTAGCGCCAGTCCACGAGGTTTCAAGAAGGATGGTCCTCGCTAAAACCTACAGACTTCAATATCTGTCTATATCTCTGACATGAGGTATTATGATTACTTGCATTATTTACATTATACGGAATGATATCCTTATCTTCATTGACATATTCACAACGTTTCGGCCGTTGTACGCTCCGACCTTTTTCAAGTAATTGGAATTTCGAACCGGACACTTTATTTTGTCCACCGGGGTAGATTGTTCTAGTTTCACGTGCCATGCCTCTTTCGGGTGTCTCAGTTATTTCCCTTTAGCTTAACTCTCCAAGTTATGGTTCACCACTGCTGTGGCCTGGTATTGAACTCACAACTCTTTGTGTCTAGTCACTGGATATAACCAACGTCTTTATCCACTGGACCAGGGAAAATAACTCAGACATGGGGATGAGGCATGGCACGTGGAACTAGAACAATCTACCCCGGCGGACGAAATAAAGGGAAACTCCAAACACCTGAAGAAGGCCGGAGCATACAATGGTCGAAACGTTGTGAATATGGCAATGAAGATGAGGATAACAGTCCGAATAACGTAAATAATGTAAGTATTTAGAATACCTCATCTCGGAGATATAGAGAGATCCTGAAGAAGGCCGGATCGTACAATGGTCGAAACGTTGTGAATATGACAATGAAGATAAGGATAACAGTCCGAATAATGTAAATAATGTAAGTAATTATAATATTTAATCTCAGAGATATAGAGAGATCCTGAAGAAGGCCGGATCGTACAACGGTCGAAAGGTTGTGAATATGACAATGAAGATAAGGATAACAGTCCGAATAATGTAAATAATGTAAGTAATTATAATACTTCATCTCGGAGATATAGAGAGATCCTGAAGAAGGCCGGATCGTACAATGGTCGAAACGTTGTGAATATAGCAATGAAGATAAGGATAACAGTCCGAATAATGTAAATAATGTAAGTAATTATAATACTTCATCTCGGAGATATAGAGAGATCCTGAAGAAGGCCGGATCGTACAATGGTCGAAACGTTGTGAATATAGCAATGAAGATGAGGATAACAGTCCGAATAATGTAAATAATGTAAGTAATTATAATACTTCATCTCGGAGGTATAGAGAGATCCTGAAGAAGGCCGGATCGTACAATGGTCGAAACGTTGTGAATATAGCAATGAAGATGAGGATAACAGTCCGAATAATGTAAATAATGTAAGTAATTATAATACTTCATCTCGGAGATATAGAGAGATCCGGAAGAAGGCCGGATCGTACAATGGTCGAAACGTTGTGAATATAGCAATGAAGATGAGGATAACAGTCCGAATAATGTAAATAATGTAAGTAATTATAATACTTCATCTCGGAGATATAGAGAGATCCTGAAGAAGGCCGGATCGTACAATGGTCGAAACGTTGTGAATATAGCAATGAAGATGAGGATAACAGTCCGAATAATGTAAATAATGTAAGTAATTATAATACTTCATCTCGGAGATATAGAGAGATCCTGAAGAAGGCCGGATCGTACAATGGTCGAAACGTTGTGAATATAGCAATGAAGATGAGGATAACAGTCCGAATAATGTAAATAATGTAAGTAATTATAATACTTCATCTCGGAGATATAGAGAGATCCTGAAGAAGGCCGGATCGTACAATGGTCGAAACGTTGTGAATATAGCAATGAAGATGAGGATAACAGTCCGAATAATGTAAATAATGTAAGTAATTATAATACTTCATCTCGGAGATATAGAGAGATCCTGAAGAAGGCCGGATCATACAATGGTCGAAACGTTGTGAATATAGCAATGAAGATGAGGATAACAGTCCGAATAATGTAAATAATGTAAGTAATTATAATACTTCATCTCGGAGATATAGAGAGATCCTGAAGAAGGCCGGATCGTACAATGGTCGAGACGTTGTGAATATAGCAATGAAGATGAGGATAACAGTCCGAATAATGTAAATAATGTAAGTAATTATAATACTTCATCTCGGAGATATAGAGAGATCCGGAAGAAGGCCTGATCGTACAATGGTCGAAACGTTGTGAATATAGCAATGAAGATGAGGATAACAGTCCGAATAATGTAAATAATGTAAGTAATTATAATACTTCATCTCGGAGATATAGAGAGATCCTGAAGAAGGCCGGATCGTACAATGGTCGAAACGTTGTGAATATAGCAATGAAGATGAGGATAACAGTCCGAATAATGTAAATAATGTAAGTAATTATAATACTTCATCTCGGAGATATAGAGAGATCCTGAAGAAGGCCGGATCGTACAATGGTCGAAACGTTGTGAATATAGCAATGAAGATGAGGATAACAGTCCGAATAATGTAAATAATGTAAGTAATTATAATACTTCATCTCAGAGATATAGAGAGATCCTGAAGAAGGCCGGATCGTACAATGGTCGAAACGTTGTGAATATAGCAATGAAGATGAGGATAACAGTCCGAATAATGCAAATAATGCAAGTTACAGATAGACTTCATTGGCTTGAAAGAAGATCTCAATTGTATAGTATCTCAGTAGTGGGCTTTGCGGTTCCATGCTAGTTATATTAACGTGATAAGAAGAGATTGTTCTATATTTAACGAGTAGTTCATTTTTTGGTTGACTCGTTTTGTTAAAGATCCTAACACAAAACCGTAACACTCAGTCCGGGGATTAAGTTTGTCTGTGACGTTCTTTTGGAAATGAAAAAGAAGGGAAAAAGAAAAAGTACGAAGCAGTTTTTAAACACGATCTTTCTTCTTCTTCTTTTTTCTCCATTTCGTCTTTCCTCCTTTTTTTTGTTGATTTTCTTCTAGTTTCTTTTCTAGTTCTTTCTTTCTCAACTTTGTCTTCTTACTTCTTCATTTCTTTTCTTTTTCTTTTTCTTCGACTTTTTCTTCTGTCTTCCTCATTTTCTTTCCAGCTTCTGTTCTTTTCTTTTAATTCTTTTTTCCTTTGCTTTCTTTATTTCATTTTTCTTTTCTTCTGCTTTCTTCTTTCTTTTTTTTTTTTAATTTCTTTTTATCTTTTGTTTCTTTCTTTTTATATTTTCTTGTAGATTTTTTTTTTTTTACTTTTATCGTTCATTTATTCGTTTGCATACTTGTTTTTTTTTTAGTTTTATGTTTTCAGATTATGGCGTCGTTTTCTACTTTATTTTTTATTTGTCTTTCTTTTTTCCTTTTCTTTTATTCTTGTCTTCTCGCTTTCTTTTTTTTTGTTTGTTTTGTCTTCATGTCTTCTTTTCTTCCTTTTGTTCGTTCCTTTTCTTTCTTCTCTTCTTGCTTTTTTCCGTTTTCTTATTTTCTTTCTTCGTCTTCTGCAATTCTTTCTTTTCCTTTTTGTTATCATCTTCTTTTTCTCTGCTCCTAGCCACGAGAGAGAAACGTGTATGCATTCGTCAGTGTCTATATAGTAACTTGTACCATTTTCTTCGGTTTCCATTAAGAATAAAAAGATTTTCCTCTTGACTCTGAATTCCTGTAATTGTAGTTTTAAAAGTATGGAAACGGATTATATTATCCACTTAGGAAGTTTGTTCTTTTCATTTCAAGCTTAAACTACTCTTGCTCGTCCCCCCACCTCCACACATATGTGCATATATAATATATATATACACATATACGCATATATATATTTAGACATATATGTATATATACATATGCTTGCATATATACATACATACACACATATATACATGTACGCATGTATGTATATGTATGTATATATACAAATATATATATAGTATATATATGTATATATACAAATATATATACAATATATATATGTATATGTACAAATATATATACAATATATATATGTATATATACAAATATATATACAATATATATATGTATATACAAATATATATATACAATATATATATGTATATATACAAATATATATACAAATATAGAAATATATGTAAATATATATAAATTCGCATATATACATACATACATACATACATATATATATATATATATATATATATATATATATATATATATATATATATATATATATACACATTTATATATATATTTACCCACGTATATATAATCAAATATACACAAATATGTATTTATACATACACACACATATATACACATATGCATTTATATACATATATAAATATACATGCATATATAAATGTATACACAGATACACATATATATACATATATATATACACACACACAAACATATATATATATATATATATATATATATATATATATATATATATATACAGAAGAAGGCCATCTTTACAATTTGCCATTGGCCCGCAAATAACTTTGTATGCCAGCCTCACTCCTGAATATCTATTTACATGTGACACACGAAATCTTATGGAGAGTCTTTAAAGTGACTTTGTCCTCGTGCACTGTCATGGGCCTCTTCAGTCCGGCGTCACATCTGGAAATTTTATCACAAAATTGACATAAGTACCTTGCAAGTCTGTCAGGTAGGACATTCACGTAGTCCGTATTTGATTTTCGTGCGTTCTTCGAAGACGAACAAATTCGGCACGATATCGAGCTACATTCCCGTAGATGTTACCTACAAGCCAAGACTTCTGGGATCGTGTCTCCATCCCTTTTTCGAAGAGTTCCTTCCAACTTCAAAGGCTCAACTCTTTTGATCTCAAAATTATTGCAATATCAAAAACTAGCTTTCTCAAACCAGACCTAGTCACTGCCTCATTTTCCCAGTCTTTGATATTAATTTCAAGAGTCTTCAGGTTGTTTTTAACAACATCCTTGAAACATTTCTGGGGTGCTCATCAAGAGCAAGCTGTCCGTAAAAGAGATGCTTAGGAGATTTCTCATGTTTTATTCTCCGGAGATGCCATGCCCAGCGCAGCTGATTAATAATGAGCAGTCTCTCTATAGTAGGTGTTTTTGCCCGCTGTAGAACAACTGTGTCTGGTGTGAAAAACTCTCACTTGATGTCTAAGGTACGCATAAGGAATTTTCAATGAAATCTAAGTTTTTGATATGACGACGATTTTCCATGTCTCCGAAGAGTAGAGGAGAGCAGTCAGGACACACGATTAATAGACACGGATCTTAATGACTCTGTCTGACCAAAGTCGTTGTTTTTTTTCTCAGTTTACCGAAGGCTTTCCAGGCTTTTTCGACACTAAGACTGATTTCGGAATCCGAAGAACCATCTTTAACGAGAGTGCTTGCAAGTTTCACAAAATTAACCGCTACCTCAAGCCTTTGAGCCTGAACTAAGTTGTTAGGTTTGATGTAGCAATGCCCTGGAGAATATGTGTACATAACCTTAGATATTTTTTTATGTTGACGGTTCGCCCGAACACAGTGCATCACACACACACACACACACACACACACACACACACACACACACACACACACATACACACACACACACAAATGTTTATATACTTATATCATAACTATAAGCGTCAATTTATTGAGTAGCTACCATTGCTTTTAATTTTCTTAAACAGTGAAATTGATAACACCTAGAGTAGCGGATAAAAATCCCTTAAAATGACGATATATATATATATATATATACAAGTATATAATTGGTGTATACGGAATGAATTCCAATAACCAACAATTACTATTCTTAAAATAGTGCTCAATACAAAAAACCATTTGTTTTGCATTCAACACCATCACTTGATAAGACACCGGGAGTGTTGAATCAAAATGGCTATTTTTGTAGTGATTTTATAACATGTTTAAGTTATAAATTTTCTAAATAAATAATTATATACACACACACATATATATATATATATATATTTTTTTTTTTATTTATTTATTAAAGACATTTTTTATGTTTAACGTTCTTTGTATAGATACAAGTATTTAAGTAAATGCTCTGTTTATAATAAACAGTATTAAATAACATTTACCGGCCTGAATGTCCGAGAAATTTTCATAGAAAATATTCGTCCTTGGACAGGATTCGAACCTGTATCCTATACGTCATTTACGCTGACGTGCCTAACCGCTCGGCCACCAAGGATCGTTTGGTAGGCTAGGTCGAATTTACAGCTTATAAACTTCAATCTTCTATGAATCTCGCACATTCATAACTGCTCATTGCGTATCAAATGTAAACAGATGACGTCATACATTAAGAAATGGACAAAGTCCGACAATTTATTTATTAAAGACATTTTTTATGTTTAACGTTCTTTTTATAGATACAAGTATTTAAGTAAATGCTCTGTTTATAATAAACAGTATTAAATAACATTTACCGGCCTGAATGTCCGAGAAATATATATATAGAGAGAGAGAAAGAGAGAGAGAAAGAGAGATTAGAAAATATAATACCGCCCCTGGTCCTACAACACCTTTCTCCCTTATGTTCAACGTCCGACTCCCCTACTACCCACCACCAAACACAATTTTTAAATCTGAGGTTATTTTCACATTAAGTTTCGCACAGCGAGAAATGAAAAAAGGAACAGATTTTTTCTAATAATTCCGCCTACAAGCGGATTCTGCTCACCTCAAAAAAATAATGTTCGATAGTTTTCACCGTCACTCTGTTTATTTTTTGCATTCGCTGATGAAGAACACAGGCGTGTTCGAAAATTCCGAACTTGGAACCTCAATCTCCTTGCTTCGTTTTTGTCACCTGGTTAATATTAATAAATGTTTTTCGTACTGATTTCATCGGTACCCTTTCGTTTGTCTTTGTTTTATTGACCAACTTATCTACTCTACTTTATATATATATATATATATATATATATATATATATATATATATATATATATAGAACCTGCATCCTATACGTCATTTACGCTAACGTGCCTAACCGCTCGGCCACCAAGGATCGTTCGGTAGACAAGGTCGAATTTACAGCTTATAAACTTCAATCTTCTATGAATCTCGCACATTCATAACTGCTCATGGCGTATCAAATGTAAACAGATGACGTCATACATTAAGAAATGGACAAAGTCCGACAATTTTATTTATTAAAGACATTTTTTATGTTTAACGTTCTTTTTATAGATACAAGTATTTAAGTAAATGCTCTGTTTATAATAAACAGTATTAAATAACATTTACATTTATATATGTGTGTGTGTGTGTGTGTGTCTGTGTCTGTGTGTGTGTACGTGTTTGTATATATATATGTTTGTATATCTATATATATGTATATATATACGTATATATAAGTACATATATGTGTGTGTATATATATGTATATATATATGTATGTATATATATATATATATATATGTATATATATATGTATGTATATATATATATATATATATATATATGTATATATAGACGACAAAAGCATTATCAAGACGTCTTACACTTCATTTGTTGGATGCATGTTCTATCGCACAACATTTAAAGACACATTCCTGTCTACCTTCACAATAGAGGAAAATACATAGTGACATCACCAATACAACTACAACAGGAAGATAATAAACAAAAACTTCAAATTCTTGAGGCCATCTATATAAAAAGCAACCAATCAACAGTAAACTAAATTTATTTCGAGTGTAGTAGCAATGTTTTAAAATGCATTTAACTTACATTTAACGCCATGTTTCCATGCGCGAAATAGAACATATAAAATGGCTACAATTTACCCATTGCACTCTCTCTCTCTCTCTCTCTCTCTCTCTCTCTCTTTATATATATATATATATATATATACATTTTGGTAAATATATCTGTTAAAATGAGATGTCAGGGTTATTTTCATTTTTGTTTCATTTAGATGACAATTTCTATCGCACATTATATATATATATATATATATATATATATATATATATATTTGAATAAAAACAGATCACTTTAAGGTTCCATGTAATAAATTATTTCACCACAACCCTTTTAAAGGGCTCTGGATCATCAGACTTTAAATAACTTATTACATGGAACCTTAAAGTGATCTGTTTTTATTCGAACATATTTGCTCTGAATTTACACTGCGCTCTCTGGATATCATCATCCTTGGGTCTACCCATACGGATTACCTAGTTTTGCATAAACTATATATATATATATATATATATATATATATATATATATATATATATATATATAAGCATTTCACCCCATGCAAGGTGAGAAGCCACTAGGACGCAAGGGGATACAGAAAATTTGAAGCAAGATCAGATAGGAGTGATAGAGGAAAGGATGAGGAGAAGGATAGTGGATAGATCAAGGCAACTGGAGATGTCGATTGACATTACATTTGAATAGCTGGAGATTATAGCTATCAGGGAAACTGGAATAGGGAAGGGAGTTCCACAGGCGAGAGGTGCGAGACATGAAGCTATTGGAGTAGAAGAGACGGCTACATTTAATAGTTTCGACAGTGAAATGGCGAGAGCGGGATGCCAGCCTCGTAGGACGCTTGAACTCATGAAGTCTGGGAACCAGCGAATGCAGCTCCTCGGAGCAATTGCCATGAAAGTATTTGTAAAAAAGACAGAGAGAGGCGACGGCGCGTGTGTAAGAGAGTGACTCTAGACGAGATGCCAGAACAGGGCCAATTATATTGCATATCCACCTCTGGAGCCTATCAAGAAACCCGAGGCAAACAGAGGGTGCACCAGACCATATATGTCAGCAATACTCCATGAAAAATTTCCTGGCGCGGCACAGGGAGCCAACTTTCCTTGGACGAAGCAATTGACTCAATGTATTTGTTCCATCTCAGCAGTCAATGTGAGACCGATCAGCCGCAGAGAGTTGCTCTCGAGAAGTTGAGCGTCAGACATTCTAATGGAGGGCAGGGAAGGATCTCTGTGGTGATTAATAGAGAGCAGTTTTGTTTTTAAAGCGTTAAAGTTGACCAACCAATTCCTGCCTCAGTTCACAACCGATTGGAGGTCCTTTTCAAGACGCACGGCCAGGTTAGTTTTGTCAGTGACACTAGATTTGTTTTTGAGGCAGGAATAAATTGTGGTGTCACCCGTGTAGATGCCAACTTAGGAATTTATGGCGTCAAGAAGGTCATTTATGTAGATAAGGAATAGAGTGAGGCCTAGAATGGAGCCTTGTTGAACACCTGCGTTCGTGGGATAGGAACTGGAGGAGAATCCGTTGAGAACGACCGTCAATTCACGGTTTGACAGGAATGATTGTATTAGGTAAAAAAATCGACCCGTAATGCCATAACCCTGGAGCTTGCGATGAAATCCGGCATGCCAAACCCTATCAAACGCTTTGGAGATGTTTATGGCCACGGCACGAGCTTCCCCGTTATTCTGAAGAGCTTGGTAGACAGTTTCAGTGATGGCCGTAAGCACATCAGCACAACATTGGGCAAAGCGGAAGTCATATTGCTTGCCTGAGAGCAGATCATGGGATGTAAGGTGGTTAACCACTTCGGTATTGATTAGAGCTTCGAAGACTTTGCCGAAGAGGTGTAGGAGACTGATAGGATGGTAGTTAGAAGGGTCAGACGGGTCGCCAGATTTCTTGAAGACAGGGACAATCGAAGAGGACTTCCAGCAGTCAGGAAAACAAGATTCCTTGAAGCAGTAGTTATATAGTTTAGAAAGGGCGGGTGCCAGTTCAGGCGCACATTTCTTCAAGACAATGGCTGGTATCCCATCTCCACCACTAGCCTTGTTGGGGTCTAAATTGGAGATAATGCCCAATACCAAAGACGGGGTTATATGTAACCCACTCAATAGGGCCTCAGTTCTAAGAGGGACGTAGGTTATGGGTACACTGGAAGAGTCGAGCGTTGAGTTGAATGAAAATTTCCGAGCAAAGCATTCAGCCTTGTCGGTAGAGGTCAGGACTTTGAACTGGTTGAACAAAGGAGGTATAGAGGGTTTGCAATTGTTCAATACATTCTTGCAGAGACGCCAATAATCTTTGGAGCCAAATTTGCGAGATGCAATACTCTTCTTCATCCGAGCAGCAAATGGTGATTTAGCATCGTTGAGGACACGCTTACACTCGTTACGGGCGGAGGCAAAGAGACGTCTATTGCAGTCAGACATGTCGCTACGGGATAGGGGAAAGAAGTGGTTCCTATGGGCTGAGTAAGCAGCGGAGAACCAGGGGGAGGAGCGCAACTTGACCCTATATTTCCTTGAGGGAATGAAAGCGTCGATTCCAGCTTTAACCCAGGATGAGACCTCAGAAGCATCTTCTTGGACGGGGAGCGTAAAGACAACATCCCAGGGGACATCGCGGAGGAAATCACGGAACGAGTCCTAGTCAGCTCGTTGATAGTAAAACGAAGTTCTAGTGGTAGGAGGTTCTTTGCAGGGGGTGGAGTTGAAGGAGATGTTAAAAGATACTACCGCATGATCAGAGTTACCAAGAGGGCAGAGTTGCGTGGCGCTACAAGACTCGGGGATGGAGGTAAAACACAGATCAAGAAGAGAGGCTTTACCTTCCCGGTTGAAGGCAAAACGAGTGGGGAAGTTAACTATCTGCGTGAGGGATTGAGAGACTGAAAAATTGTGCGTTTGAATGCCTGCGTGGTCAGTAGTAGCATTCTTAAGCCACATGATATGATGGGCGTTAAAGTCGCCAAACACAAATATGTGATCGGAAAGGTGGAGGGAGAGAGCCTTGTCTATGCTGTCAGAAATGCTATCGAGTATCCCAGTCTTGAGAGGATGGAGAGCGGTAAAAAAAGAAGAGATAGCTTACCGCATTGAGAAGAGATAGTCGGAGACACATGTACGACTGGTCTGGCGATTCGAGAGACAACACTCTGGCCAGAGGGAGATGGTCCTTGATGTAAACACCAAGGCCGTGCATGTGGGTTAGAGAGTCTTTTCTGAGGAGAGGCGGGTAGCCTGGGATCGAGAGATCAGAGGAGGGGATAGACGAGACAAGCTTGGTCTCACAGTGAGCCAGTTTATCCGGGCAGTTTGCAGTGAGGAAAGATTCCATACTGCTGAACTTTGTTCTAATGCTACGGATGTTGGAGAACGAAATGTTGAGGGGTTTAGGTGATTTTTGAGTGGCTGGTTTAGGATTACGTTTTCGGTCTTTGTAAGTCATGTGGAATTTTGGTTGGAAGATGAGAAGGCCCGAAGTAAAAGAAGCAGACAGTTATCGACCGTGACGTGGGCAGAGAGGAGTTGGCACAACCTGCATCATAATGTGGCCTCAGGGTTGCCCACCGGAGGTGACCGAAGGGACACCTACGCAAGAGTTAGGGCTCCTAACTACCAGTCGGAAACACCAACCAGAGAACTGTCAACCGTGTACCCTCAAGATGAAGAGGCAATGCCACAAACTGCACACATCACGGGAGAAACAGAGCTGCACTAATACAGAGGTCAGTGTGTGTGTGTGTGTGTGTGTGAGAGAGAGAGAGAGAGAGAGTGAGAGAGAGAGAAAGAGAGAGTACCGGGAACCCCTTCCTAAACAAGAAACAAGGCGTAAGCCTCTACTCATGTCCAAGAGAAGTGGGAGGAGTGTTGACCGGGCGGTAGGAAAGCCTACCTACTCCTATTGCCTACCTACTCCTATTGTGTGTGTATATATATATATATATATATATATATATATATATATATATATATATATATATATATTAAAATTTGTGTATTTAGGCAACAAATAATTCTCTTTTAGGCATATCTGATTGAATAAATTACAGACATTTTGTCTGCTACTTTTTAACAAAATCCGTTCATATTCTCGAATAATGTTCCGTGTATTTATTTTCAACATATAGTTTTGTACTACTTGCACATCTGAGGATTATTTTGAAAGTACTTGGGAAATGAAAATAAAAGTAATTTAAACAACTATAACACATTTCTCTCATCCTTTAATATCAATACACGGAACAGTATACACAGTATTCGTGAATATGAACGGATTTTGTTAAAAAGTAGCAGACATAATGTCTGTAATTTATTCAATCAGATACACACACACACACACACATATATATATATATATATATATATATATATATATATATATATAAAGCCTTGGAAGTAAATTCAGATAGAAAACTCTGAGTGGAGCCCCGAAAGCGGTTGGCTGTCAATACAGACAACTTTCCGGCAAATCCTTCAACCAAGCCTTGTATTCCTTCGTATCTTGTTGGTACGGCCGAGGAGTATGGGGTGGGGGCATGTAGTCTGGGAATCACGTGGTCTCTATATAGAACCACTCAGGCCTGCGCCCTGGAGAGAGAGAAAAAAAAACCGATAGAGAGAGAGAAAGAGAGAGAGAAAGAGAGAGAGAGAGAGGTTTAGGTAGCAACTATTCATACGAAAAAGTTTGATTAAAAAAAACGACAATGTTTTTCTGTTTAATTTGATTGTATTTTTCTAGTTCTGAAATAAAGTGTTGTGTATTGGCATCAAATTCGAGGGTAATGTTTATTTTGATGTTTTTTTCAAGTACTTTTGACCGTCTCAGTCATTTTTAAGAACTATGTGGTGTTTGCGTGGTAACTGCTTTGTCTACATCCTGGTATTTTGGGGGAAAGATGAAAATTTGAAATAGTCTATAGTGACGTCGTGTATAACGGTTATTGGGAGCGATGCCGCACAAAAAAAATATGCAATTTTTTTTTTTTTTACTTGAACTAGACAAAGGAATTCTGCCAACTCCACAAATACCATAATGGTTCTTGATAATGACTGAGACTATCAAAAGTACTTGAACAATACAACACCACAAACACGAATATTGGACAATTTATCTAAAAATTTTTATCCTAATACATCACAACTTATTCTAAAATTGGAAAAATGCAATAAAAAGAAAACAGACAGACTTAGTCGTTTCTTTTTAATCAAACAGGTTTGTATGTATATATATATATATATATATATATATATATATATATATGACATTTTGTCTCCCTTCATTGCTTTATAAATAAATATATGTTCTTTCTTTGAATGCCAATGTAATTTTCTCTCTTTTCCGTTCTTCACACAAACACGCCCACATTTCATATCTATATATGTATATGAGACTATATATATATATATATATATATATATATATATATTTCTTGTCTCTCCTTTTCCAATTTTTTCTTTGTGTACAAACACACACACATACACACGTTTCATATGATATGGGGAACGGTTTATGGAGACGTTCATACGTATAAACCGATAATTGTGTACTAAGGCTAGTGAATATATCAATGTATCCCATCATTCCTTGCAAGCGCCCGGAAGTGCAAAACGTAGATACGGATGGAGAAATTAAATAGACTGATAATATTTTGACATGGCTTCCTACAATGTTACGTTGGACGTTGGCCTCCAGTCATGAGATCGACATGCAGAAAGTCTGAAACAGCGAATCTTATTTGTAACTCGGAATTAAATTACCAGGAACCTTCGACTCCGAACTCCTACGAATGTAATTTACCCCGACTCATAATAAATCGGAAAATTTCCGTCATTTGATCGATTCAGATGCGTCTGCAGTATACTGTGTAGTAACTGTATTTTTATTATCTCTGAACAGGAGTAGAGTTGTCTCCCTTGTTTCCTTTTTAGAATTGGGTTTCCGGTTTGTTCTAAAGTCTTTTCACTCTCTTTCACTTCCAGTAGCCCCTTGCATCTTAGTAGCTTTATTGCCTTGCTTGGGGTGAATTAAAAAAAAATAATATAAATTTTACGAAATTTGTTATCCAGCTGTTACTGAAACCAAAATTGTTTTCTGGGTTAACTTGTCTTATAGAAAGAAAATGACTAACTACCGACACCGATGTTCGAGCGTGAAATTCTAGACTTATGAATATATGTTTGCCACCAGGTGTATAAACAGCGGTGTCAGGCTACTGACTGCGGTGATTATTGAGTGGAACTATCCAGTCGAATTAGTGTGAAATACTGTGCGTCGATGATTTGGGTCTTGATTTAGGATTTACCGGACGTTAAACCGAGCCGTAATACTAACAAAATATTCACTGAAATGGTTAATTATCTTTCGTTGACTTTTACTTCTTTATTCTTGTTAAGTATTTATTTGCCGTTATACGTAAATACTGTTTTAACATTGAAGTCATGAGTTATACTTAATTATTAACGTCCACCATACGTCACAAAATAACTATTGTATTTAAGGGTACTGTATGGATATTGGTGCAGTGTGGCAGTCATTGGCAAAGAAAGGCGATCGCTGTCTAAATTTATGGGATGAGGAGTTATCATTATTACTTACCCTATTTACATGTAGACTATTGTCCTCATGTTTTTGTTGTTCTCACAGCGTTTCGACCGTTATGCCCTTCGACCTTCATCAGGTGTATCCGGGTAACCTGCAGGTTATTTCGAAATTAACCCATTATTTAATCATCGGAGGCAGGTTGTTCCGTTGTACAGCCCAGGGATTATCTCGGTTAGTTCTTATTTTAGTACAGTTCAGTTATTGTCCGCCTTGTTACCACTGCATCCAAGTACACACTGCCCGACCCAAGGATTGAACTTACAAAGTCTATATCACGAACCAACGCTATTCACGAATCCACGCTTTAAGCCACTAGTTAACATCTAAATTTGATGGTAATTTCAGAGTATGTGTTATCACTACTAGCATCTTTCTCTCTCTCTCTCTCTCTCTTTCTATATATATATATATATATATATATATATATATATATATATATATATATATATATATATATATATATATATATATATATATATATTGCTGATACCCACTGACGAGTGGATGGTCCATCTACGGAGTGCTGAAAGTAACACTAGTCAGTTAAGTGAAAAACTTCATATATATATATATATATATATATATATATATATATATATAGATATAGATATATATATATATATATATATATATATATAGATATATATATATATGTGTGTGTGTTGTGTTAATGGTTCTTGGGAAAGGAGTTTGGACTTTTGCAATGGTACTAGCCAATTCGTGGGGAGCGCTGTTGATGAGAAGACAATAAACTAACAGTAAACACAGACACACAAGGATTAAAAAATAACAGTTAAGATACGATTAAAAAAAAAATGAAAACAAATCCTGGACCAGATTAAGTAGAATATCACCTCACAACACCCACACCACACCCACACCACACCCACACTATACGGCTTACAAAAGACACACAAACCCAACATACACATCAGATACATTGTGTCTGGAATCAACAGTGCATCCCATAAATTAACTAGAGCCATTGCAAAAGTTGCGTTAGTTCTTCCAACGATGAGTTAAATAGCAAATCAAACTTGGCTCTGTGGCTATGTTTGGTAACCAGTCTAGGAGAAGGAGAATTCCGACTTCAAAATCGTATGTAGTCTCGGCGAGGTACAAGCTCTACATGGAAAAGATTTCACAATAAAATGCGGTGAAGAGTAGTGGGCTTTATGATGTCGATGAAGGCGAAGGAGATCAGCCAATCCTTAAAATCTTCTGAACGACATCGTGAATGTAAACTTTTTACATAGGCCTATTATTGCTATAGTAGAATATTTAAGAGACTTCCTTAAAACCCGTACCTGAATCCTGTAACCAATTGGTAAATTCCATTTCCCTACTGATACCCTTTACGTCAAACACACACGGAGCATCATACAGTGTTTCTTGATATTTATTTCTCGCTAAGGCACGTTTTTAATTAGGCGTAGCATTGTACAATTAAATGCATATTCTGCGCATGTAGACAGCAGCATTAGGTGCGCCAGTCTAAGCGTATTTAGGACAAATATAATCAAGTTGCTTTAACTTGCGAATATGCTTTTACCATCGTCCAGGTGCACGGAAAACAGCCAGGGACGAGAAGGTAATAAAAACTGCCCACTTACATAACTTCCCGTTTTAAAAATTATCTTTCATTTCTCTCTTTTCTCTTTCTTCTTCATTTTATTACATTTAGCATATTATGAACATACCTTGCGCTATTTGGACGTATGTGTGCCGCCTCATAACGAAGATTTAAATGCAGTAGCTCTTATACATAAACACATTTTCCAGTTACTAGCAATAAACGAGAAAACGAGAAAGGTGAAGTATATCAAAATTCGCAAGGAAACGTTCTGAAATGTTTTCGTCAGATGAAACTCACTAATTTCATAGGATTCTTTCAGAAGTCTGTTTTGATCTTCTTAGCTGATGAAAGCAATGTACGTCTAGCAACCGAATGAAACACATTATTTATATATATATATATATATATATATATATATATATATATATATATATATATGATAAAATATATTATTATGGTATGATATATTTATAGGTGAGAGTGATCAATATCAGGGATAGATCGTATGTAAATATAAAAGTTTATTTTGAAGTCAACACCCAGAGGTAACACATGGCCTGACAATTGCGTTTAGTATGAAATAGACTGTCACCTCTGGGTGTTGATATATATATATATATATATATATATATATATATATATATATATATATAGAAAAGGAAAAGGTTACAGTTGTTCCAACGAGCGAAAAGTGTATATTTTAAAGAGAAGAGAGAAACCTCAAACGTTTTTGGTTATAATGTGGATTTTTAAATATATCTTAAACTTTATTTTCCATATTTTGCGACACAGGCTTCGGTTTTTTAAGGCCTTCATGAGGCAAAGATTGGTGATTTCCATATCTTATTTAAAGGAATTAAATTTGACTTGTGGAAATATATATATATATATGTATTATTTTATATGCGCACTACTTAGTGGTAAGCGCTCGTTATCAATGATAGAGTTTGTCTGATTATCGCAAAAGCGTGAAATACACCAGAAATTTGGAAACGTCATGCTATGTTGCTTGGCATTTGCACCAAAAGCTCCAATGCGAACATTTCAGAGGGTTTTTGTGTCAATCTGAGGGCAGTGCAAAGGATTTGGAAATAGTTGGATGAGTCTAAGTGTGATTACAAAGGTACGTCAGCTCGGAAAACACTCTTATCGATCTAATAAAGAAAAGAACTCCCGAATTTGTTGGTAAGGGTCTCAGACTCAACACGGAGGCCTACATCAAGCGCATTAGGAGGTAGTGCCGCCCTGGGTCAAGAAGATGGCTGCTGGAAGACTCTATGTCTAGCAAGAGGATACCGCACAAGCAAGAGAACCCAGTCATGGATGTCAGACAATTCCTGAGATCACATCACCCCCTACATCTACACACCTAACTCCCCAGACTGCAACTCCGTTGGTTATTATATGTGGGGCGCAGTTGAGCGAGAGACCAACAAAACTCCTTGTAACACCAAAGATGAACTGAAGACAAGGATTATGGCAGCATTTACCAACTTAAACGAGGAGACCGTCCAGAAGATATGCAGGAGATTCCAAAGTCGTCTGGAGTCCGTGGCTGACGCCAATGGCGATTTTACTGAATACATTTACTCTTTAGTACTTGAAGATATTTTTGTATCATATATACCTGTTAAAATGAGATGTCAGTTTTATTTTAATCTTCGTGTAATTTAGACGACAATTCATCCATCGCACCCAATATATATATATATATATATATATATATATATATATATATATATATATATATATATATATATATTGACTTATATATACATATATATTAGGTTGGTGCAAAAATAATGACGTAATAATGTCGTTTTTTGACGTATATTTTAACGTCAAAAAACGACATTATTACGTCATTATTTTTGCACCAACCTAATATAATGGCTGCGATTCATTTCGGCAGTGCCATCTGTTGATGCATGATCAAATATGTGAGGTTGGGATGTGGCTTTTTCATCCTGCTAGGGTCTTACATTCTCTAATGCATATGAGGCAACGTTGGGTGTCTTTTACAGTAATTGTTATATAAAAGCCGCATAACTCGTATTGATGATTTTTCTCTGGAGGTGGTGTCATTGGTGTTGTCTGGGGTCTGCTCTAATTAAACCTACGCGAATACGTTCATTACATGTTAGATCAAATTTTGTAGCAACATTCACCACTAATAATCATGGCGATCCGTGATTTATAGGCAGAGAAGAAAAAATGTAGCTGTGGAGGGACATTTTCTACGTTACAGCTTCATCCCTCTTCTTATACCAGGTTGTGCCCAATTCTATCTATCTGTTTTTTAGTAGTACCTTTTTTGTAATGTCAACGAACCCTCGTTGTCACTTTTGTAATGTCAACGAAAACTCGATGTCACTTTCGTAATGCTCGTTGTATTAGAGACTTTGTAATCGTAGATAAAACTATAGTAACGCCGTTGCACAATACACTAATAATACGTGCTCGATAATACTCGCTCGAATAGTAACCACCGAATAGTGATTCGTATAGAGAAATAGTATACTGAATAGTATAGTGTATAGCGATGTGTATAGTAATAGAGGATAGATTAGAAATGGTGATCAATAAGACGCCACGCTAATTCCCATATATACATTTTCTTTACTATCACGTGATCTACTTATTCCAAAATGGGATCGCCTGTGCTTGGTCACTGGTGATCTGTGTTCAAACTACTGTGTCGGCAATCTTCTTTTACCCAAATACTGCTGAGTTGGATATCAAATTTGTTCCTTTATCAAACACGTTAGCATAAAGAGAACGCAACGGTCTCGTCTGTCCCTTGAAAGCACCTACCCGCCGGATTCCGTTTTCCGTGCTAATAACGGTTGCGACACCTTTAAAGGAAAAAGGAAAGAAAATTTAGTTAAACAAAGGCATCTCTCTCTCACTAACTTTTTTCTTTCTTTCTCTTTCTAACCAACTCTTTCTTTCTCCCTTTCTTAAACACACACTCTCTCTCTCGATTTATCTTGTTATATGCCTTTAAAGCGATTTACTAAGTGTAGTCGTAACTGATTTAGCTAGACACCACACTGAGAGTGCCCAAATGATTTTCTAAGCGTAATTTAGATATGGCACAAAGCCAAAAACATGGAGCACCCAGTGAGGATTGAACTCACTACTCAGTTGTAATTGATCTAGCGAGGCACCACACCGAGAGTGCCTAAATGATTTTCTAAGCGTAACTTAGATATGGCACTAGGCCGAAAATATGGAGCACCGAGTGAGGATGGAACTCACTACTCAGTCGTAATTGATCTAGCTAGACACCACATCGAGAGTGCCTAAATGATTTACTAAGCGTAAATTAGATGTGGCACAAGGCCGAAAATATGGAGCACCCAGTGAGGATCGAACTCACTACTCAGTTGTAATTGATCTAGCTAGACACCACATCGAGAGTGCCTAAATGATTTTCTAAGCGTAACTTAGATGTTGCACAAGGCCGAAAATATGGAGCACCCAGTGAGGATTGAACTCACTACTCAGTTGTAATTGATCTAGCTAGGCACCACATCGAGAGTGCCTAAATGATTTACTAAGCGTAACTTAGATGTGGCACAAGGCCGAAAATATAGAGCACCCAGTGAGGATGGAACTCACTACTCAGTCGTAATTGATCTAGCTAGACACCACATCGAGAGTGCCTAAATGATTTTCTAAGCGTAACTTAGATATGGCACAAGGCCGAAAATATGGAGCACCGAGTTGAGGATGGAACTCACTACTCAGTCGTAATTGATCTAGCTAGACACCACATCGAGAGTGCCTAAATGATTTTCTAAGCGTAACTTAGATGTGGCACAAGGCCGAAAATATGGAGCACCCAGTGAGGATCGAACTCACTACTCAGTTGTAATTGATCTAGCTAGACACCACATCGAGAGTGCCTAAATGATTTTCTAAGCGTAACTTAGATGTTGCACAAGGCCGAAAATATGGAGCACCCAGTGAGGATGGAACTCACTACTCAGTCGTAATTGATCTAGCTAGACACCACATCGAGAGTGCCTAAATGATTTACTAAGCGTAACTTAGATGTGGCACAAGGCCGAAAATATGGAGCACCCAGTGAGGATGGAACTCACTACTCAGTCGTAATTGATCTAGCTAGACACCACATCGAGAGTGCCTAAATGATTTACTAAGCGTAACTTAGATGTGGCACAAGGCCGAAAATATGGAGCACCCAGTGAGGATGGAACTCACTACTCAGTTGTAATTGATCTAGCTAGGCACCACATCGAGAGTGCCTAAATGATTTACTAAGCGTAACTTAGATGTGGCACAAGGCCGAAAATATGGAGCACCCAGTGAGGATGGAACTCACTACTCAGTCGTAATTGATCTAGCTAGACACCACATCGAGAGTGCCTAAATGATTTTCTAAGCGTAACTTAGATATGGCACAAGGCCGAAAATATGGAGCACCGAGTGAGGATGGAACTCACTACTCAGTCGTAATTGATCTAGCTAGACACCACATCGAGAGTACTCAAATGATTTTCTAAGTGTAACCTGGGTATGGCACAAGGTTAAAGTATGGAGCACCCAGTGAGGATCAAACTCACTACTCAGTCGTAATTCATCTAGCGAGACAAGCTTGCTAATCATTACATCACGTCAAATGCCCTTAATAATGATTTACTATGTATAGCTTCGATGTAGGACAAGGCTGCCTGCACGGTGCACGAAGTGAGGATCGAACTCACTACTCAGTTGTAATTGATCTAGCTAGACACCACATCGAGAGTGCCTAAATGATTTTCTAAGCGTAACTTAGATGTTGCACAAGGCCGAAAATATGGAGCACCCAGTGAGGATCGAACTCACTACTCAGTTGTAATTGATCTAGCTAGACACCAAATCGAGAGTGCCTAAATGATTTACTAAGCGTAACTTAGATGTGGCACTAGGCCGAAAATATGGAGCACCCAGTGAGGATGGAACTCACTACTCAGTCGTAATTGATGTAGCTAGACACCACATCGAGAGTGCCTAAATGATTTTCTAAGCGTAACTTAGATATGGCACAAGGCCGAAAATATGGAGCACCGAGTTGAGGATGGAACTCACTACTCAGTCGTAATTGATCTAGCTAGACACCACATCGAGAGTGCCTAAATGATTTACTAAGCGTAACTTAGATGTGGCACCAGGCCGAAAATATGGAGCACCCAGTGAGGATCGAACTCACTACTCAGTTGTAATTGATCTAGCTAGACACCACATCGAGAGTGCCTAAATGATTTTCTAAGCGTAACTTAGATATGGCACTAGGCCGAAAATATGGAGCACCGAGTGAGGATGGAACTCACTACTCAGTCGTAATTGATCTAGCTAGACACCACATCGAGAGTGCCTAAATGATTTACTAAGCGTAACTTAGATGTGGCACAAGGCCGAAAATATGGAGCACCGAGTTGAGGATGGAACTCACTACTCAGTCGTAATTGATCTAGCTAGACACCACATCGAGAGTGCCTAAATGATTTACTAAGCGTAACTTAGATGTGGCACAAGGCCGAAAATATGGAGCACCCAGTGAGGATCGAACTCACTACTCAGTTGTAATTGATCTAGCTAGACACCACATCGAGAGTGCCTAAATGATTTTCTAAGCGTAACTTAGATATGGCACTAGGCCGAAAATATGGAGCACCGAGTGAGGATGGAACTCACTACTCAGTCGTAATTGATCTAGCTAGACACCACATCGAGAGTGCCTAAATGATTTACTAAGCGTAACTTAGATGTGGCACAAGGCCGAAAATATGGAGCACCGAGTTGAGGATGGAACTCACTACTCAGTCGTAATTGATCTAGCTAGACACCACATCGAGAGTGCCTAAATGATTTACTAAGCGTAACTTAGATGTGGCACAAGGCCGAAAATATGGAGCACCCAGTGAGGATCGAACTCACTACTCAGTTGTAATTGATCTAGCTAGACACCACATCGAGAGTGCCTAAATGATTTTCTAAGCGTAACTTAGATATGGCACTAGGCCGAAAATATGGAGCACCGAGTGAGGATGGAACTCACTACTCAGTCGTAATTGATCTAGCTAGACACCACATCGAGAGTGCCTAAATGATTTACTAAGCGTAACTTAGATGTGGCACAAGGCCGAAAATATGGAGCACCCAGTGAGGATCGAACTCACTACTCAGTTGTAATTGATCTAGCTAGACACCACATCGAGAGTGCCTAAATGATTTTCTAAGCGTAACTTAGATGTTGCACAAGGCCGAAAATATGGAGCACCCAGTGAGGATGGAACTCACTACTCAGTCGTAATTGATCTAGCTAGACACCACATCGAGAGTGCCTAAATAATTTACTAAGCGTAACTTAGATGTGGCACAAGGCTGAAAATATGGAGCACCCAGTGAGGATGGAACTCACTACTCAGTTGTAATTGATCTAGCTAGGCACCACATCGAGAGTGCCTAAATGATTTACTAAGCGTAACTTAGATGTGGCACAAGGCCGAAAATATGGAGCACCCAGTGAGGATGGAACTCACTACTCAGTCGTAATTGATCTAGCTAGACACCACATCGAGAGTGCCTAAATGATTTTCTAAGCGTAACTTAGATATGGCACAAGGCCGAAAATATGGAGCACCGAGTGAGGATGGAACTCACTACTCAGTCGTAATTGATCTAGCTAGACACCACATCGAGAGTACTGAAATGATTTTCTAAGTGTAACCTGGGTATGGCACAAGGTTAAAGTATGGAGCACCTAGTGAGGATCAAACTCACTACTCAGTCGTAATTCATCTAGCGAGACAAACTTGCTAATCATTACATCACGTCAAATGCCCTTAATAGTGATTTACTATGTATAGCTTCGATGTAGGACAAGGCTGCCTGCAGGGTGCACCAAGTGAGGATCGAACTCACTACTCAGGCTTAATTGATCTAGCGTGCCAAGTTCGATAATCATAACGCCAAGGAGAAGTGCATTATATGCCTTTATTATAAGGACACGTATACAGTTTGGTTATTATACACACAATGTTTCAGCCGTTGCATCCTCCGGCCTTCTTCAGGTGCATCATCATACTCGTTAACCATATCGTAATTTTGAACCGAAACGTTGATTCAATGCAAAGAAGTAGGTTGTTCTTATTCTGTTTTCTGCGACAATTCTTTGCCATTTTTGTGTCACTTGTTCTCACGCCAAATATACGCGACCTCATTCTAGAGGAACATCAGCGACACACACAGACACACACACACACACAAACAGAAGAAAAGAAAGAAAGAAAGAAAGGTAGAAAAGAAAGAAAGAAAGAAAAGAAAAAATGAAAAGGAAGGGAAGTTGTTGGTCCCGATTATAGACTTTAGGTGTCTTTGTAGAATTCAAATAATCGCTAAAACAGACACACGTACACAAAAGTGTACGCCAAATATATACGAGCAAGAACACAGAGAACGAATCGGTGCTTGATGGGGTCGGGGTGTCTAGTCTCCATTCATGGAAAGTCGGCAGCTCCTCCTATGTTAATCAGCCCGACCCAAGCCACACACTAATGTTTATATAATCGCACCAGACACGTTATATTTCAACAAAGGATTCCATGATGGAGAGGTATACACGATAGACCAAATGTTTGGGGCCACCCTCCGGATTTCGAAGACTCGCCTAAAAGTTGAAGATTGTGTGGTTTTCCAGAATTAATTTACAAGCTAACTTCGCTCCAGAGGGAGTTTCTCTTCCTGAAGTGCTTTTTCGTATATTCATTAATAATAATAATAATAATAATAATAATAATAATCATCAAAATCCAAGGTCCTTGAAATAGAAATCTCGAAAATGTGGCAATCCCTGTTGTAGTTGGAGCCCTAGAACTGATTGGAAAAGACTGCAGTAGACTAATTGAAGGGATTCCTGGAAGTCCATGCCTCAAGGAGACACAAAAAATTGTTCTGACAAGTACAGCCCACACTTTACGAAGGACTTTATCTATGTATTTTTTTTTTTTTGTCAGTGGAAAGTGTCATGATGCCATTTCTAACCTTAGATCCCTGGGCGGGAACCGGAAAGAAATGTGTAAACGCCAGAAATCAAAGAAAATAATAATAATAATAATAATAATAATAATAATAATAATAATAATAATAATAATAATCGTATATTATTAGCCCATTAAGATAGACCGTCTTGGGTATGACGATAAACTACGTCCAACAGCAAGGAATCTGATCAGGAGGTTTTGAGAAGCGTGGAACCACCTCTTAATTGCTGGCGTTCTCAGGTCTACCCTCACCCAGGGTGGTAGCACCTGTTAGGGTCCAAGCTATGGGCAAATAGTTAACACCGAAAGTGTGGTAAAAACACTATGGAAGTGTAAAAATAGAAATACTTCGTTAAAAATTATTACCAGCAATAAATTTTTGTTGAAAAAAAAAAAAAATATAATAGCAATATACTTTTGAAGGAAAAATATTACCAGAAATAGATTTTTGACAAAAACAAAATCTTACCAGCAAAATAAATTTCGTCGGCATTAAATAACCCATTGATGTCGATATTCCGTAAACCAAACCAAACCAAACCCATTAAGATAGAAGAATGAGCAACCTGTTCAAAATTGGAATAACCTACTTAACAAGTTTGAATAAGAAACTAATAGAAAGGAACAAAGACGGCTGGTAAAGGGCTAAAATTATTGAGAGCTACAAAAACCGGGAAATTGTGGAGAGTCACGATCAGCCACGCCCAGAAGGGTGGTTGCATCCAAAAAAAAAAAAATGAAAAAAGTGCCCTTTGGACTATAGGGTACATATTTTGGATGTCATGTCCCCCTTCTGGAGGTAGCTGGCCACAATTTCCCGTCTTCTGTTTGGTACCACCCTCTGGATTTTGAATAATCGCCTAAAAATTCAAGATTGCTTGGCATTTTCAAAACTAATTTACAAGCTCACTTCCCTCCAGAAGGACTTTCTCTTCTTGACTGGTTTCATCATATGTTCAATAATAATAATAATAATAATAATAATGAAAATGATTGACGTAACTCTTCCAATACATTTCAAGCGTTAAGTGAAAAGAGCAATTTAAGAAAAGAAAAAACACAGGAATTATTTACATTATTCGGGCTATTATCCTCATCTTTGTCGCCATGTTTATCACAACGTTTCGGCCGTTGTACGCTCCGGCCTTCTTCAGGTGGTTGGAATGTCGAACTGAACCCTTCATTTCGCTCACTGGGGTAGACGGTTCTTGTTTCACGTGCCATGCCTAATGGATGTCAGTTATCTGTTAATTTCCCCACTCAAAGTTCTCCACCGGCTTAACAAGGTATTAGGTCCTCATGTATAGCCGGCTTGAGAGTGGACACAGGACTGTTCGATGGTCGTGGCTCAGGTATAAAGTCATGCTAAAGCCTAGCCTCTCAGCTGTCAATGTGCCTCATACTAACATCGGGCGGGTTGCACTGGATAGAAATAACTGGATATATTGTATTGTGAGTTGTATCAGATATGTCGAAATCAGTCGTCTTGACCTGGTAAGAGACGAAAGACAAAGGCGAAAAGCATCAGCAAATATTTCTGTGGCTATGTCCCAGGGTCCTCGGTGGGGCGCAATATGTATACAGGTCACAATCTGGACTACAACAGAAACATAAGAACTGAATGTCGGATCCACATACGCCGAAATCAATGGGATAGTCCATAATTATATATATATATATATATATATATATATATATATATATATATATATATATATATATATATATATATTGTTATACACCGTATCCATGAACAGTAATGGGTATGTCCTAGTCCTCATAAATACGTTGTACACTATTGTAAGTGGGGGCGATATACTGTCTAATAAGACAGTTTGGAGCACCCAGTGAGGATCAAACTCACTTACCGACCGTTTTTTAACACGTCGTATTTGCAATATTATTATTTTGTGATCTACATTTCGTTCGGTTAAGTCTGTTTTTATTTTACTTTTTCTTACGTTTTCAATTTTGAACTGACTGATTTTTGAAAAGTTTTTGGATTTTTTCTTTTTCATTTTCTTACCCTCTACATTTTTTCTTTTTTATCTTCCTTTTTCTCCTCTCTTTCTTTTATTATTAGCTTTTTCATTTATTTTTATTCTTAAATCAATATTTTATATTTTCCGTTACCTCTTTAATTTTCTCTAATCCCCTGCTAAGGTTTATCGTTTTTTTTTTTTTATTTAAGTTAGACTTTATTTTTTCCTTGTTTACGTTATTACGTGTTATATCGTTCTTTGTTATTCTTTGTTATCCGTTCTTTGTTTTCCTCTTTTAAATATCTGTTAAGTCTTCTGTGTTGTACTTATCAAATATTTTCTGTACATATTTGTTTTAATTTTCTTGTATTTGTAATTTTTGTCTAATGTTTTCAGTTTTGTTTTCTTCGTTAACGGCCGGACTTGGTATTTCTAGCGGCCATATTTGTTTTTGTGATTTGGTAATTTCGTATTAGTTCCGTATTTTCTTTGGTTTTCTAGTCCTATTACTGTATTATTTATTGTTGCTTAAATTTCTTTGTGTATTTTTATTCCTTTTCGTACGTTTAACTCCTTTTTTTACAATCCTTTTTAAAGGAAATTTGTAATTGTTTTGTATATTAATTTTTGTCCGTTTTTTTTAAAGTTTTATTCTTGTCTGTATTTTGCGTAAAGTTTTGTCTTTTGCACGTCTAACTGTTTTATTGTATTTGTTTTAGTGATTTATTTATACATTTATTTCTTTCATACTTTATTTTTGTAAAAGAAAAAGAAATATAAAAAAGGCTTTAAGTCTATTAAAAAATGGCTCCCAAGAAGAACGTAAAAAAAAAACTTATTTGGGACTAGAAAAAAAACAAAAAAACAAACTGAGCCACCCGATAAATCGGAAGAAAATAAAACTGCTGATATTTCTAATGAATCGACAACAAGTATGATGGTCGACAATGGCCAAAAAAGTTCAAGAAAAGAATTTCGCGGAAAAGAGCGAAAATTCTCATATTCCAGCTGAAAGTATGGAGGCTGAATCAGGCCAAAATATCAAAACAAAGGAAAAGATTATGGAAGCCGAAACAAGCCAAGACACTTCAAGAAAAGAACCTAGAGCAGACAATACCAACAAATATGACAATGTAGCGGTCAGGGAGACGCCCTCTTGCTGTTCATCCCTTTCTAAATGCAGTATCAACATCACGTAGTTCCTTGAGAAAGCAAAAAGCTACGCCCATCTTCTTACAAAAGATGGGCTCTTGACAAATCTTGGAGTTATAGAAGGTTGAGAAAAGAATTGTGCCGGTCTTTGTCATGGACAAGCGTTCGTACAAAATTTGTCGTTCCACTAAAGACACCGTCATAAAGTCATTGACGTCACTGGGGATTAAACCATAGAGAGTCATTAAAGGCAAAGGCTTCTTCCTGTGGCACACACTGTTACAAACGCCTGCCGACTGTGAAGCAGTGAGCCCTCGGGACCTTATTACAAATGATCTGATACTGAGGACCGAATATCAAGGCAGGCGTAGGACCAACGTTTTAGTTTGTGAGGTCCCTCCTCAGATTGTCAGGGAGCACTTGGCCGCCTATCTGTGCCAATTTGGCCAGATACTCAGTCCGTCCTCCGACGATCTGACCGAGGGATGGAGTTTTGAATTGATGGTGGATCTAAAGGCCTTTGTCTCCATCCCCAACTGCCTGGAGCGAAGAGGAGTCCCACCGTTTGCCTCGAGCCGAATGCTCCTTCTATTGTGAATGTCGCATTGCTCTGAAACGCCTCTTATGGGCGTCGGATGGCCTCTCCAACGTCCAGGTGTTGTCTCATAGGGCATTATATCAAGTGTTAGTCGGTGGGGGGGTGCTGTGTGATGATCTGATTGACGAGCTCGGTCTTACGAAACAGGAGGATCGCTCAATATGGCCTTGGGCGCCCGGGTTGAAATGCATCAACAATGATGAGGCATCACTCACCTGGCTGATGATTCGTAGGGCCCTTTGGGTCGCCAAAAGATTTTGTTCAGCGGGCTTGGAGAAATCTCCAAACTGCCGTCGCTGTAGTGGGGAAGTCGAGACCATTGGTCACGCCTTCTTTCATTGCAGGGTGGTAGCGCCGTTGTGCAGGTTTGTTGAAGGTCTCATGGTTCGCATGCTGCAAGGAAAGTTCTTTGTCCTTGAAGCCAGTTCTGTTAGTAGCAATGTGGTGCCGTAGATGACGAAGGCTGAACAATGTGTGTTCGTTTGCTTACGAGGGGTTATGAGAGTCGTGATTTGGACGACGCGTAAGAGGGTGTGAAGTTTACTTCTTCCCAACTGATCTTGTTCTTTAAGCATCAGCTTAGTCAAGATTAGGACGGAAAAGGGGCGGCTCATCTCATCAGAATTTGACAAAAGGTGGGTGACTCTTGCGCGTTTGTGCCGAGTAAAAGGGGCTGACCTAGAGTGGCATTTTGATGCCGGTTAAGCATCCCGATATTGTCCTTCCTGGGTTGAACTTGGGCAACCCATCCCGAAATTAGGTTAGTGTAGGTTTTGTTTTTGAATCTTTAGTTTTTTTCCTTTTTTCCAGTAAACCTAGCTAGGGTGTGTTTGCTCATTGGCCCCTTTTATTCCTGTCCCTATTTTTCTTTAGTTTAATACCCCATCCTCTCTCTCGTAAGGTGGTCAATGATGTCAGTTCTCTGGTGGATGTGGGGCGATTTTCGTTGTATTCGCCTGTGTGTATTTATCGTTTTTGTTGTTGTCTGGATGAGTGTGTGTCTGTGTGAGTGCTAGGGATGAATGAATGTTTTTTTTATATTCTTATAGGTACGCACTGACTTCGTCCAGTGAACTGATATTTCTGCCACATTTAAGTATCGTGGGTTTTTTTTATTACTAATAATGATTTTGCTTTGTTTCTTATAAATAGATTAATTCATATTGTATTTACTCATTGGGGATCTTTTTAATTTGTTGTTTTATTCTCCCCCACATACGACGATTTGTACATATGGGAGCTATTTAGGATTTTCATAGAGACAATGAGGTATTATGGTGGATGTAGTAAGAAAGGTAAGTATGAATGCGTTGTTTTTGGTGTTAGGAATAATGTTTGTATGCTTGGGTCAGTGCTTGTGGCTAGCTAAGTTTAAAATTAAGACAGATGAAGACCGTCCTTTTCTTCCATTCCCCTTTTTAGGCTTTGTGCCACATTTTCTGTATATTTCACAGAAATAAATATTGTAATATGCTAAGTAGTCCACCCCTAGCAGTGGTTTACCTATTTCATGCCACTGGCGAGTATTGTACTTTGTTGATGCTATAAAGATTACAATTACATTTCCAACCTCCGTTTTGGTTATTCCCCATTCAGTAACCTTTTCTCTCTCTTTCTCTCTTATATATATATATATATATATATATATATATATATATGTATGTATAATGTGCGTGTATGGGTGGGGCGGTGTCCATGTGAGTGTGTGTATGCCTGAGCTGCCCACTTCGCACTTTCTTTCCTTGAGTTCAAAAGAATTTACACTACCTTGTAGACCATTATCTATCTATCTATCTATCTATCTATCTATCTATCTATCTATCTCATATGTACAAATATATATTTTAAGCAAATCTGTAATAGCATGAAACTTTCCCATTTTGGCATAATCTTAAAATTTTTCTTGACATATAAAACTTTATATATCATTTCCCCCCTCCACACACACACACACACACACATATATATATATATATGTATATATATATATATATATATATATATATATTAGATACTAGGTTTCCTTCAGTTCCTAGACTATTATTGCTTTTATCAGCCAAGAACATCCAGACAGACTTCTGAAAGAATCCTATGAAATTGGTGAGTTTCATCTGAAGAAAGCATTTAAGAGCATTTCTTTACGAATTTTGATATACTTCACCTTTCTCGTTTATTGCTAGTAACTGGAAAATGTGTTTATGTATAAGAGCTACTGCATTTAAATCTTCGTTATGAGGCGGCACACATACGTCCAAATAGTGCAAGGTATGTTCATAATATGCTAAATGTAATAAAATGAAGAAGAAAGAGAAAAGAGAGAAATGAAAGATAATTTTTAAAACGGGAAGTTATGTAAGTGGGCAGTTTTTATTACCTTCTCGTCCCTGGCTGTTTTCCGTGCACCTGGACGATGGTAAAAGCATATTCGCAAGTTAAAGCAACTTGATTATATTTGTCCTAAATACGCTTAGACTGGCGCACCTAATGCTGCTGTCTACATGCGCAGAATATGCATTTAATTGTACAATGCTACGCCTAATTAAAAACGTGCCTTAGCGAGAAATAAATATCAAGAAACACTGTATGATGCTCCGTGTGTGTTTGACGTAAAGTGTATCAGTAGGGAAATGGAATTTACCAATTGGTTACAGGATTCAGGTACGGGTTTTGAGGAAGTCTCTTAAATATTCTACTATAGCAATAATAGGCCTATGTAAAAAGTTTACATTCACGATGTCGTTCAGAAGATTTTAAGGATTGGCGGATCTCCTTCGCCTTCATCGACATCATAAAGCCCACTACTCTTCACCGCATTTTATTGTGAAATCTTTTCCATGTAGAGCTTGTACCTCGCCGAGACTATATACGATTTTGAAGTCGGAATTGTCCTTCTCTTAGACTGGTTACCAAACATAGCCACAGAGCCAAGTATACTTTGTTATTTAACCCGTAGCTGGGAGAAGATACGGATTTATACCTATCCCAAAAGTATTCGAACCAGAATTCGAACCCGGCTAGCAGTTTTTTCTTTGTTCTGGGTTGCTAACCATTGCCCGGTCTGCACATTCTCTAATAGAAGAAGAAAAAACCAAAGCAATAATTTAGGTTGTTGATTTGTCCAAAGATGTTGCATAAAGTATAGCTATTTACTAAAATTCAAATAAAGTGGTGCATAAGGTCATGTGTGACGGGCACCAAATTGTTATGGCATTTTAGGGGCCAGAAAGAAAGACACGTAAAGAAGAAGGTAGGTTGAATAAGTCTATTGAAATAACAGAACATATATACAAAATACGTGTGTTATTAGTCATCAGATAGAAGTGTCCGTCCGAACTGTCAGTTAGACTCCGTCCCGACTGCCAATATTTAACAGTCTTCCCCACCCCCACCAAGAGTAATGTATGTGGCACAGTTTAACGTGGGTTTCTCCGAGCCCGTAGACTCGGCCAACAATATTCTCTTAGAACCCGCATAAGCGGGTTCAGGATCTGTCTACCTACCCGGGCGAAACTTTGCCCATTCGGCAAAGTTTTGTCCAGGTTCCTCTCTGCCAAAGCAGAGAGTTTGACAGAAGTTGCATACAGCCAGAGACTGCGTCTCGACTGCTATATCTAACTGTTCCCCAAACGAGGAATGTATGCATCACAAGGCCGAGTTTAACGTGGGTTTCTACGAGCCCGTAGGCTCGGCAAAAAAATATTCCTTTAGAACCCGCATAAGCGGGTTCGGGATCTGTCTACCTTCCCGGACAAAACTTTACCCATTCCGCAAAGCTTCGAACGGGTTCCTCTCTCCGAAAGCAGAGAGTTCGACAGAAATCGCACATTATCAGGAACTGCGTCCCGACTGCTTCTTAGGAAGTCTCGCAGGTTAGTATTTATGAAGGAGGAAGAATTCATTCTAATGTAGATAGGTCACCATAACACAAATTATGGTGGAATATACTATATAAAAACGTTGGTCTACTTGAATCCCTGACAGTATGTTATAATCTTAACTTAATCTGGCACAAGGACATGGGTTTGAGACGCCCATGACGTTGGAATTTGTTTTTAAAAATACCATGTCACTTCAGCACATAATGATTATGGCTCTTGGCAAATTTCGTTTCTTTATTAACTGTGAATTGCCATGAATTTTTGGTATTGCTTATCTTAGACTGGTTGCTACCCAAGGACAAGGAGACTAGTTTACCTTGCTATTTGAGCCATAGTGTTGCATATTCTCCTTCATTCTGGGGAGGTCTTGGTTGACGGGGTCGATTCCATTGTATCTTCACTCGCTCGTCAGTCGGAGGCCGGAGATGAAAAAGAACTTCAACAAAGGGGATTTTAAGCCCATCTGTTTTGATAAACACGTCGACGTGTACATTTTTAACTAGCCTGTGGGGTCGCTCTGTCACCCCCACTAGGGAGCAAGTTCCCCGAGACACGAAATAATCACATCTACTCTGTATGACGTGCAAAAACTTCACTCCTTGAAATCCCTTTCTATCTAACATTCCTACGCAAGTTTTAACAAATCAAAAACGACTTCCTTATTTAGTCTACCATCTGACCTTAAAGGTCAGCCTCAGAAGGTCTAAGCTAAAATAAACTGCTACTAAAAAAAATAATATCTGTCTATATTTGTGAGATGAGGTATTATGTACACTATTTACATTATTCAGACTATCATCCTCATCTTTGTTGCCATATTTATCACAACGTTTCGGCCGTTGTACGCTCCGGCCTTCTTCAATTGGTTGGAATGTCAAACTGAACCCTTTATTTCGCTCGCTAGGGTAGACTGTTTTAGTTCCACGTGCCATGTTTAATGGATGTCCGTTATCAGTTATCTCTTGTTAATTCCCTCTCCAAGTTCTCTAACTGGATCTAACTAACGCCTTTATCCCCAAGGACACATGGCACAATGAATAAAGGCGTTAGTTAGATCCAGTGACATGAGCCAAAGAGTGTGAGTTCAAAACCAGGTGAAGACAGTGGAGAACTTGCAGAGGGGAATTAATAGGAGATAACTGATAACTGGGATCCATGAGACATGGCACGTGGAACTAGAACACTCTACCCCAGCAAGGGAAATAAAGGGTTCAGTTCGACATTCCAACCACCTGAAGAAGGCCAGAGTGTACAACGGCCGAAACGTTGTGATAAATATAGCAACAAAGATGAGGATGATAGTCCGTGCAATGCAAATAGTGTAAAAAAAAAGAAAAATAATAGTCTGAAACTATTATTTAATATTTCTGACCTAACTATCCCAAAAGATAATTTATGAATTTTATTTCAACTATATTATATTTAATAATAGCTAGGAGAAAGCGGATACAGATTGACGCTTTTCCCAAAAGCCGGCACCAAATGAAGGTGAAATATGCTATATAAAAAAGTATAATAGGGTAGACTTGGCTGTTTTTCCTTGAGTATCAGACAGTCAAGAAGACAATTATCTCTGAATAAAAAACAATTCTGAGATGGGATGTATTCTATCAGGCTATCAGGCCCACGAACAAACCAACTGCTGTTATAGCTACAGTATACCTGGTAACTATGACCAAAATGAGTTTTCTAGTACGCATGTCTGCTCGGGTAGGTAGCTAGTGTTTGCTGCAGGCGACTGCTCAGGCATATTTGTGCAACTAAGCTCACCGGACTTTGGTTACTGTTTATTGCGCAGTCTTGTGCAGTTTCTGTGAGTGGGCGCATAATCTGGCGTGGCCACTACTTGAACAATGCAAGTACGTTCAAACTCTCGGTTACGCTGACTTGTGAATTTGCGTTGCCATCGACTAATCTCTTCGATTGAAGTCAAAAGACTTAGATTTGTTAAGTTTTCCAGACACGTCTCTACTGCTCGAACCGTTGGGATCGTCTTTCCAGTTCGGCATATTCAAATAACCTTCGTGACAGATCGACTACAGGTAGATTCGAACCCGGTTCTCCTAGGTGCAACGCTAACGCTCGAATCACACAGCGACAGGAGCGTTCTCTGTGTGATAAACACGAGAAAGGAAGCAAAGTAAATATATGTTTCGAGTAATAGCGTAAAAGGTTCTTGGTTGCAGGCACAAAAGATGCGGAGTGTCCACATAGAGTGGAACGCAAGCTGACCCAGCAGCTTGTGAGAAGAATTGACACAGACTGACTGTTGGAGTGGAGAGCAATGCAAGTCGGGAAGAGGGCGACGGAGAAAGTAACGACAGCGGTCACAAAGTCATTAGGGATACCTCCAGGCAGTACGCATCACTCTCTTCTGAAATGTTCATTTTGAAAACTATTTTACCTCTGGCAATGATCGGCAATCTTCACTAATATATATATATATATATATATATATATATATATATATATATATATATATATATTATATACGATGTGTTGAAATCTTATCGACACGACACACTTCACAAAATATTTATTTCAGTGACGAAACATCAGAATACTGATTTGGGGAGTTTCAGTATCTTTGTATATATATATATATATATATGTGTGTGTGTGTGTGTGTGTGTGTGTGTGTGTGGGCATATGCAAGATAAGTGGTGAAAGGTTCTTGACCAGACATTCTTCTCAAAATCATGATTCCAATGACCAAACATCAGAATGCAGTTTTGGGGAAGTAGATCGGACTGAGATCTCTTTCTTTTCCCCCAGTTTCTTCGCTATCTATCTATCTATCTATCTATCTATCTATCTATCTATCTATCTATCTATCTATCTATCTATCTATCTATCTATCTATCTCAGTATGTTTATATCTATCTATCTATCTATCTATCTATCTATCTATCTATCTATCTCAGTATGTTTATATCTATCTATCTATCTATCTATCTATCTATCTATCTATCTATCTATCTATCTATCTTTTTTTAATAATCTTCCCACAAGCAATGTTATCGCCTTGCTTGGATCTGGGGTGGAAGTTATGTAAAAAAAGCTACAAAACTCAAGCGGTTACTGAGTGTGAAAGAATATGTGAAAAACATTATTAAGGAGCGAGAAAATAAAAGAAAAGAAATTAACAAGATAAGAAATAACGACTGTGACTTTGATTTCAATTTTTGTAAATCAAAATCAACTGGAAAACAAGAAACAGGGAGAGAGTTCCACAAGTGAAAAGTGTTAGCATTATATCTAGCCATTTCAAGTGTAAAGTCTTCAGAACCGAGATGTCAATCTAGTATTGTGCTTAAATTTGTAAAATCACGGTACCACAGAGTGGTACCAATGAGAAAAATATATAGAAACATCACTTTACCGCGGTGGGAAAGTGACTGAAGCCGGAATATCTAGTAACTAATACGAATATGTGAAGAAAGAATGTCATTTTTTTTCTTTGAGAAATTTTCAGCATCTTCTTGTAAATAGAAGAAATTTTCTAGCATTATTTCACAAATCGGTTTTAATTATTACCACCCCATGCAAATCTGTTCTTATCTTTTTATTTTTATTTTAGATAATAAGAGATATCTGGCTTACTAATTAACTTAGAGTTTAGGGAGAAGACGTGGATTCGTACCTTTTCCAGGGTATTTGCGCGTAAGTGAATATAACGAACCTAACCGGAATTGGAACTTGGCTCTCCGATTAATAATAAAGAGCCGTTAGCTATTATACCACCCGCACATCCAAGCTCACAACATTTAGTATTCCTAACGTGATATGGCTGTAGGCATTGCAGTAATTAGAGATGACAGACGATAGTGTGAACATCATCATTATTTCATTTTTATTTTATATATATATATATATATATATATAATGTGTATTTATATATTTATACATATATATAATGTGTATTTATATATTTATATATATATATATATATATATAATGTGTGTATATATATATATATATAATGTATATTTATATATATATATAATGTGTATTTATATATATATATATAATGTGTATTTATATATATATATGTATATATATATAATGTTTATTTATATATATATGTATATATATATATATATATATATATAATGTGCATTTATATATATATATGTATATATATATAATGTGTATTTATATATATATGTATATATATATATATATAATGTGTATTAATATATATATATATATATAATGTGTATTTATATATATATATATATATATATATATATATATAATGTGTATTTATATATATATATATATATATATATATATATAAAGTGCGCAGGTATGCATAAAATAGAAAAGAACACGTTGGGTGCATAATCCGGTGTTCCTTAGTATTTTTGTTTTTATTTTTAAGAAGACAGTGCTCCATACAGAAGTAGAGCTTTACTATAATAATAATATTTTTTTGTTTAAAAATATGATTCCTTCGCTACACAGGAGTTCTCATGTGTCAAAAACGAGAGCCGAAATCATCCAAATAATTATTAAAATTAAGTTGAATTGAGGTGTTTAGCCTCGTTACATCTTCAAGCGAAATTTTAGGAATAAGCTATCTCTTGGTTTACGTGTGTTTTTAGGCATGGTCCGTCATAACATTCGTTATTGTGGGAGTGGCTAGGCGAGTTATCTTGGGTAAGTGGTCAGAGAGTTAATTCTTATCTATAGATTCATCATCTTCTGAGAGGTTTTGCTAAGGTTGAGTAGGGTATCTATTTCAAGGCTAATGTTTGCGGTCATCCTTTAGTTGGTTCCCAGTGAGGGATATTTTTATGGCGCGTCTACAAGTCGTTATGTGTCGGGAGGATTGTGTTTTATTATGTAGCGAAGGAATCATATTTTTAAACAAAAAATATTATTATAATGTGTATTTATATATATATATATATATATATATATATATATATATATATATATATATATAATGTGTGTGTGTATATATATATATATATATATATATATATATATATATATATATATATATATACAAGTTTCATTGAAGGCAACTGACAAGCTACCGCGATTGAGCTGTTTATTTAATCTTTTCTTGCATTTCTATAAGTGTTTTCTTTTTGGCACATAAAGTGTGTAAAAATGTCGAAATGTTCTATATATAAGAGCTTTTTGTGAGTCCTTATCAGAGATTTTTTTATTATTTTCTATGTCTTTTTTCATGTAGATGTAGCTATTATACTTGTATTTTCTACGCGTATCTTGCGGATGGAGTTTGGTAGTTGTCATTATGTGTTTAAATGTGTCCTAATTGAGCTATGGCCAGAGAGATGTAACATGAGTCCTCTCGATATGCATGTAGTAGTATAACCAATATAATTCTTCATGAATTTGGTTTGTTCAGAAACTCAGTTCCTTAATGGGCATGTGAATTCATAAATAATATTGCTTCTCTCTGAGTTAGATCTTGCAGGTGTCTTGTTATTGTTGAGGATAAGGTTAACAGCTTGTCAATTTTATTTTTCAGTCTTTATGACGGTCGATACTTGATCTATCTCTTACTGTTACATTCCCGGGCAACGCCGGGCTCTACTGCTAGTTATTAAGGGAAATACGAAGATACTCATTTGACAGGAAATACTAGCACTAAGAAAATCCAATCACTGACTGACTATAAGGAGTCTTTAGGGTTGTGTTTTGGTATCCAAGGAGGCAGCAGCCTCAAAAACATTTGGGGGGCACTGCTAAGACATATAACCCAGTATGGCGCTAATTTGCTTTAATGGTAGTCACCTATTTTCAATCCATATTTTACGTTTATATCATTTCTTTTACTGAAGGCAACCATTTTTCTGAAAGTCGATGAATGTACCTATCGATCTATATGCGGATTGAGTTTAGTAGGTTTCATTGTGTTTAAATGTGTCCTAATTGAGCTATGGCCAGAGAGATGTAACATGAGTCCTCTCGATAGGTATGTAGTGATATATCCAACATAATTCTTCATGAGTTTGGTTTGATCAGAAAAGCAGTTCCCTAATGGGCATGGGAATTCATAAATACAGTAGTTCCAAAAGTAAGCGGTACCTCCCCGAGGAAATCTGGGTGTAGTGAGAAAAAAGGGGGAAGCAAGAGGATGCCAGTGGCATCATAAACACAATGAAGTATAACACACACTACACACACACACACAGAGATTATACTTAAATTATATCTTGCCTTCAGTTTACAATGTATTCCATTTATATAATAATTATAAAGAGGAATACGAAGATACACGTTTGACATGCAATACAAGCACTAAGAAAATACAAGCAATGACTGACTATATATATATATATTTACATAAGGGGTCTTTAGGGATGTGTTTTGTTAGCCATTGAGGCTCAAAAACATTTGGGGACCACTGCTAAGCCATATAACCCAGTATGGCGCAAATTTGCTTTAATGGTAGTCACCTGTTTTCAGTCCATATTTTACGTTTATATCATTTCTTTTAATGAAGGCAACCATTTTTCTGAAAGTCGGTGAATGTACCTATCGATCTATATGGAGATTTTTCTCATTTGTCAAGATCCGGAACAATCCAAAAAAGCTATCAGTTCAACCGTAGATATCTCTGACATTATCACATCGAACATTGTCCGGTCACCCAAATATGGAAAAAAAATCGAGCGTCCGAATAATGTTGGATACGTTAATGACTCTCCTCAAGTCATAGACAATACTTCATGACATTGTATACTGCCGTGTCAAAAGTCAGAGGCTGGTAGTAGATAAAGGTAATGAGAGTTGGTACCACCGTACTCTGACACCATAGAAATGCCTAGACCCATATCAGTTGTTTTCTAACAACTGATGAACAGGTGTGAACACTGTCTATGCTGTGCAAAGTGAATTATCGGGATTCGAACGGGACAACATAGTAGGTGCCAGACGGACGGGACATTTCAGTTCTTAAATTGTGGGTCCATTTGACATCCCTCTAGCTACGGTATCTCCGGGTTTATGTGCACTAGGAATACCTGAAGGAAAGCATTGCTGACGAACGTGGACAGCGCGGTGACCGACCACGCATACTGAATTTTCCTGACTAGAGTCATCTGGCTAAAGATGTATGTAGTAACAGACAAGAAACACTGGTTCAGATCATGGTCAGCAGGTAAGTTCAGCGTTCCTGGGATTCCATGCTGGATGGTAGCAAAAGACTCGACACAGTGCCTCAACTGGATTCGTGATGTTGCTGAAATTTCCGACGAATTGTGCAGCCGACACGTTCGTCCGGCATGAGCCAAATCGGGCATACATAGAAGAGTGACGGAGGAGAGATCTATATAGACGCAAGATCCTGCGCCTACAAATATCTGGGTGTAGCGGACAGCTACCCTGATGATATATCCTTTGAACTCTTCAGACCAATACAGGAATCGTCAAGTAGGCGACAAGTAGACCTCCTACAGGATATTAGGCACCGATCGAATAACTGTTGATCAACAAAACTGATCGAACATCATATTCCACAAATGTTTTCACGGTATATCTACGTAAGCATATAAGCTGGAAATCCCATGCAAAACTTAGCACAATTTACGGAAAACCGATCTCTCTTCATCTAAAAAAAAAAAGAAAAAAAAACGATTACAGTTTGCCATCCACTGCCCCCGAGTGGACACGGATATAATCTAATCTTTACTCTTATGGCATCCTTCTGGAAAAAAATGTTCTCAGGAGAATTGACTTTCTCAGACGCCATAGCTCCGGACTCAGGGTTGGACATTCGGGATGTCAATACAGAACCGAACAGTGTGGAAAGGAGTCCCGACCAACCATAGGGAGGTCGAAGGATGGTGATGATGAGAGAACAAAAACATTGTGGAATGCCATCATCGAGATTTAGCACATAAAAGATGATGACCAATATACCTATGTTCACAAATCCTTCGTTTTTGAGTTAACAAGTTTAAAGAAAGTTTACGGTTGACTTAAGACTAGGTTACATTTGTCATTCGTGTAAATTTGCGGTTAGTCTGTCTTCAACGCTTAACGTGTGTAGTAGTGAGTTAACTGAGAATTGTTCCGTTTAACAATGGCAGGGTATACGTATTGTGAGTAGGCAGATATGATTTTTACATACGGCCACGAGTTGTAATGGACGCGAGGTTGCACGGCTGTATCCGATTGCGTTTCCAGACCGAACCAGCTGATTCATCCAACCTTTTTCGCTGCTCATCGTCGTGTTGCTGAGACAGGATCTGTGGCATCACAAACTATGGATCGAAGAAGACCGAGATCCGCTGACACATTCTACAGGTTGTTGGTCGTTTCAGTCTTGGTTACGGATGAGGTAACATTTGGAAGAGACAAATAATAAATTCACACAACCAACATTCGTGGGTGGATCGGAATCCCCATACAGGCTAGACATCAGCATCCATTTACGATTAATGTATGGGCTGGAATTGTAGCTGGCTCTCTTGTAGGTCCATACCTTTTCCCAGTACATCTTACAGGAGCTATCTACAGGGACTTTATTTCGAACACACTTCCAGACCTGCTAGTGGAGGCACCCCTGCTAATAGAATTAAATAGCAATGTTAATGGGATTGATGTCCATTAATATATATATATATATATATATATATATATATATATATATATCTGTGTGTGTATACAAATATATATATATATATATATATATATAGTTAAGTTATAAGGAACTTGGTAAACCGAATTGGTAAATCCAAAGAGGATGAAATCCTGAGAGCTCAATGTGAGGACAGAGCTAATATGTAATGAAAAACAAACCACTTTAAGGTACCATTACGATAATTTATTTCACCTAAATCCTTTTTTAAGGATTCAGGATCATCAGGTAAAATTTCCAACAACGAATTGAGAGGAAAAATGGGATCCCATTTTTCCTCTCAATTCGTTGTTGGAAATTTTACCTGATGATCCTGAATCCTTAAAAAAGGATTTAGGTGAAATAAATTATCGTAATGGTACCTTAAAGTGGTTTGTTTTTCATTACATATTTATATATATATATATATATATATATATATATATATATATATATATATAAACAAATGACGTCACTTGTTTACATTTGGATACGCATCGAGCAGATATGAATATACGAGAGAAAATCATGGTGAACTGTAGTTTTAAAGCAGTAAAATAGACCTTGCTAACCGAAACGTTCCTCTGTGGCTAAATCGGTAAAACACGTCAGGCTATATGATGGTTCCGTATAGGATACAGGTTCGATTCCTGTCGGAGGACGCATATTTTCTGTGATTTTTCTATTCAGGCCGGTAAATGTTGCTAATACTCTTTATTATAAACAGAGCATTTAAATATTTGTATCTAAGAATGTATAAACATAAAAATGTCTTAAAATACATATTTTTGTATACAAATCTATCTATCTATCTATCTATCTATCTATCTATCGTTTTATTTCCGTTTTTAAGCTTTATTCTACCTTTGATAATAGCAATATATATGTGAAATGGGCTGGCATTACTTTTTTACCAACCTTCCGACAAGGCAGGATTTGGTACATGGCCGGTTTTTATGCGGGCCGAATCCGAGCCCGTAGTCTCGGGCAAAAATTCCTCGTAGAAACGCGGTCGTTTTTTTTTTTTACCTCCTCAGACAAGAGAGTGCCCTTCAGCATAGCCTCGTCTGGATTCCTCTCTACCCGAAGGCAGAGAGTTCGACAAGTCTGTCGTGAGCCTGGCAGTGAATTTCCTGTCTTCAATACGACTACACGACTGTTTTCATATTTTTTTTTTTATAGTGGCGGTGGGGGATTTTTGTCATCCGGATTTCAGTCATCAGTTTTTTAAGGATGATTTTTGTCGTTCCTCTGTTCAGACAGTAGCTTGGGCTAAGTGTGCCGGACCAAAGAAATCAAACTGTACCATATTTTCTATTAAAACCTCGATGTCGTGCATATATTACAGTAAAAAGTTAATTTTTCACGTTATTAAAGAATAGAAATGAACCGGATGTTTAGCCATTGCGTCTTTATTTCAATTTCCGTTTCAAAACTTATTTTCGAATTTCCAGGGGAAAGGCGCTTTGTTGTAATATTAATGTTATCAAAACACGACAGATCTTGTGTATTCCCTTTATTAATTTTTTTTTTAATCAATGTCGGTGAATTTCCTCTATCTGAGACAAAAGAAGTTCGATTATGCTAATTCCCAAAGAACAGATCTTGCCGACATATCAAATATCTTTTGTAAACAGTTGTTATCAACACCTGCCGATTTTGTGTTTTATAATCTATTGTGCTAACTGAGTCTATTGGCAATCTCGATCTTTCTTAAGCGGATTAAAACTTTCTGAAAACACGTACTTGTGTATAATACGACCTCCTCCTTTTCACCTTTAATTTTTGTTCAAATGTTTTGGTATTATGCGCAAGAAAATACGGTATTTCAAGCCGCAAATATACAGTGTCCCCCCAAAAAGGACATTATTTAAAATTTGAATATCTGAGTAACTCAATGTTCCAGGCATTTGAAAATAAATAGGCTTCATGTTGAACAATAAAAGGTTTATTTATCAAATTTCGAACAAGAGATTCACAAGGATGTAGATTTTATAAGCGATTTCACAAAGCTTCACAAATGTTCAATATGCGTACCAACTGTGTCACGACACATGTCAAGTCGTTTGTCCAGCTCCTGCCAAGCACGCTGTAGCATGTCTTGCGTAACATTCTCCAGCGCCGCAGTGATTCTCCGCTTAAGTTCTTGGCTTGTAGGAAGAGGGGGATATAGACCTGTCCTTTCACATATCCCCACAGAAAAAAAAAACCTCACATGGTGTCATCTCAGGTAAACGTGGTGGTCATTTCAACAGCACATTGTCATTATCGCTGATAGGCTCGATCCAGCTTCCTAGTAGATTCTCATTGAGTCAACTTAGGTTTTCATACATTTCGTTAAAATTTGAGATCATTTGAGCGAGAATTGGCTATGCTATTAGACTACAAAATGATGTCAATTGTTTTTAAAGCGAATCAAACGAACGTACAAATAACATACCTATCTATGATTTATAAATGCAGATGTTATTTGAACGTTCGTTTGCTTATAAGACAATTTGTGAGCAAAATACATAAATATATGAGAATTGAGTTTAATATTTAATACACCTTCTATTATAAACTTTGGAAAGGTTTTTTTTTTTGTCCGACATTTCTTATTAATATAAACGTTATATTTAGTGAATACACGTGTTTGAGTAGAACATTTTGATGAAGCAAAGTTCTTTTACTTATTTAAGGAAAAGCATGTCTACTGTTAGAACTTCCACAAGTCTATATATGTCAAGTTAATTTCTGTACCTTGTCAAAATGGTCGCCTGGGGCCAGACTGGCAATGACATTCTTTAGAGGGGTTTTCCCTGAGGTAAAAAAGGATATAGATTTGGTTGAGAAGCAACATTTTTCATGAATAGGACTTTATTTTCAGCCAATGGCAATTTCCAATTTCACCCAAACAGCTAGACAACAATGCTTTAACAATGTAGCCATGAAAGTGTTAAAAAAAACTTATTTATGACTATATGTGCAGATAAAAAATTCTGTTTTGGATTTGATGTGTATGTGTAAACGTTTTTCTCGCTGATTTCTTAATCTACTGAAGGGTTCTAACGTTTTATAGTTTATTAGATATTAAATACATTAGAGATATTTGACTACGTAAAAGCAGCCAATTCTCAATAACACAAATTAACGTCTTTTAAGAAAAATATAATTTCTGAAAATTAATTTAAGTCTCCTGAAGAGGGGATATAATTTCTATAAAGCTCAGAATAGAGGTAAAATAATTGAACGTTTAATTTTATTTATTACTAGCGTAAAAGCCGCACACCACGTGAACTTTAAAGCGCTCTCCTGCATGGGGCTAATTAGGCCTCCAACCTAAAGCTAAAGGCATCTCTGTTTCAGCTTAGAAAACAGAAATGATAACTTTGAAGAAATAACTTTGAATTCCTCAGTTCACTCCATGAAGCTACAGAACCTCACTTTGATATTATAAGTCCGATTTGGACCATATGACCAGTTTGGCCCGTAACTCTGATTAGGGCCAAAATTTCAGTTCGGGTCAAAAGCTGAGGTCTTCAAATCACAAACTCCATGGAACTTCAGGCGTGTTGAGTTCTTCAAATCTCAAACTCCATGGAACTCTAGGTGTGTTGAGTTCTTCAAATCACAAACTCCATGGAACTTTAGGTGTGTTGAGTTCTTCAAATCACAAACTCCATGGAACTCTAGGTGTGTTGAGTTCTTCAAATCTCAAACTCCATGGAACTCTAGGTGTGTTGAGTTCTTCAAATCACAAACTCCATGGAACTTTAGGTGTGTGGAATTCTTGAAATCACAAACTCCATGGAACTCTAGGTGTGTTGAGTTCTTCAAATCACAAACTACATGGAACTCTTGGTGTGTTAAGTTCTTTAAATCACAAACTCCATGGAACTCTAGGTGTGTTGAGTTCTTCAAATCACAAACTCCATGGAACTATAAAAGCCTATAATGGAGATTAAAAGTGTTATCATTGATAATATTCATTATATTAATTTCATCAAGTTTAATATAAGTACTTTGTTTCACTAAAATTATATGCGATAAATTCAAATTATATATTTTTAAAATATATTTCTTTCATTAATATTTTTCTTCTGATAACTTCCGGTTACTTTGGTATAAATACAATCAGAATTTTTATATCCTAATTATTCCACTAAGACATTTACAAGACGCAGGTTGTACAGATCAGATAAAGGAAAATTTTTGACTGAATTTTAATGGCAACTGTACTGTTTTGCTCAGTTGTAATAATTGCTTGATTCTTATTTTTTCTTACCTTTGGAAAGTTTTTATAGGCACGTGTACGTTTTATCCTATTATTTTTCGTTTAATTGTAATCATGGCTTGTTTAACCAAAATAATACCTCATAAATATAGCCTAGGCTGTACTATTTACTAATAATTTTACTAATTACTATTTTTTTTCTTGATTTGCCCTGCTGAAATTGGGGTGCGTCTTATACACCCGTCTTATATGTCGTCAAATACGGTAGTTATCTTATTACTAGTTATGCCGCTTTACTATATATATATATATATATATATATATATATATATATATATATATACTCGTTTGGAAAAAAGTTAGGTATTTTGGCTTGTAATTGAACAAAGCAATGCCTAAGGGAAAATAAGGGATAAAAAAAGAAAGAACTAAGACCATGTAATTGAGGCGAAAACAATCGTCCAGAATCCAAGTTCAGGGTCCAAAGAACAAAAACCTCCATAACGAGTAAAGCAAAATTAACTAAGTGCTCAATACACTAAGTAGAGCAAATCTAACTATGAACCTAAAGAGCCAGGTAAACCTACCTAGGTTTCCCCTACGCGGAACGTCAGTGCACTGGTTCTTTAGGTTCCTAATTATATATAACTTAAACAGTCCCAAACGTCGATATTTTATACATCGGCAGTGTATAAAATTCATTAAGGCACAACACGTATTTTAAACGACCATTTTGCAGGAAATAATTCGTTAGTATAATTTATCTCTTTTAAAATTTATATATTCAACTTAAAGCATGTACAACAATACGCTGGATATACGAGAGAAAGTAATTGCAATTCATTTAAATAATGGGTCTTAATATAATCCATGTAATCTGCGCCATAATGTCTCATGGTGTGTATTCAGTGAGTATTGAATTTTGAGCTAATCTCTTTTTAAAATGCTCGCCCTCTCAAAGCTGAGAAGTTCACTTTGCTCTACTATTTGGTAATTGCCAGAAAAGAGAATTCAGTGTTAAGTTAATCTATTTTAATTGTGGATTAATTTACTTATAGTTATTGATGTAATCTGTGATGCTATTTAGCAAGTGTATGCTAAAACAAGCAGTGCAGTACTGTTCCAGGGCCGTATTGGAAAAAATATTCCACGTATCAGTCAGTGTGCGCCAAGGCTGTCTTCTGTCTCGTACGTTCTCTATCACCTTCCTTGACGCATTATGAGTGTAGCCTTGAGGAGCACCAGGACACAGTCAGCATTGAAGGTCGCAACACCACAAACCTTCGCTTTGCAGGCAAAGAAAAGGAATTCGTCAGTCTGGCGAAGAGCGAATATGAAACATCTTCCAGATATGGCATGGAGGTCAATGTCGAAAAATCAAATTCATGACAAGCAAAATAAAAGTCAGTAGTCAGGAGCTTAAAGTAGCGAGACAATTCAAATATCTCGGTTCGGTTTTCAGTGAAGAAGGCCCCATGATAGAAATAATTTCAAGATTATCGAAAAGAATGTCAACTGTCGTAAAACTAGGAAGCATCTGGAAATCTTTAAATCAAAGATCAGACTGCTGCGGCCATTGGACTTTTCAATCTTTCTGTATATCTGTGAATCTTGGATATTGGCAGTAGAATTAGAGCGAAGAATCCAAGCATTAGAAATGAGATGCTATAGAACCATCGTAGGTATCTGCCGCGTAGACCGCATCCGAAATGACGCTGTGCGCAACACAATCAGACAAAGAGCGGGCCCGTTGGAAAACCACCGCCTCGAAAGCTGAAATTGTATGGATACTTCATTAGAACCGGTAATTTTTCCACTACTATACTGCATCCTTAGACAAAATTAGAGGCTGATACAGGAAAAAAAAATGGGGGGCGACAACGTCACTGTGATAACTAGATCATTTTTAGAGATACGTAACCAAGACATGTAAAGGGAGTTGATAAGGTGCTCAGCAACACTACAATCACATCTGATCATGGGACTGATGACGGTAAGCATGATGATGATGTTGTTGATGATGATGATGACGTGACACGCAACCGAGACATGTAAAGGGAGCTGGTATTGTGGTCACCGACACTAAAACCACATCTGGTCATGGGACTGATGATGGTAAGGATGATGATGATGATGATGAGATACGCAACCGAGACATGTAAAGGGAGCTGGTCAGGTACTCAGCGACACTACAACCACATCTGATCATGAAACTGATGATGGTAAGGATGATGATGATGATGATGATGATGATGAAAGACTGAAGGATTTATGAAACCAATACCTCAAAGGCTTTCTATCACTGTGAAGCTAAGTTCATGCCTTTCCCAAAAGCATTTGTGTACAATGAACTCACCAACCTCGGATTCTGAATTCGGCCTGCCAAATCTATTTTCCCACGTCGATAACGATTACACTAGAGCGTCAATGCAAAGAGCCTGGAAAAAAAAGGAAAGAAAGAGAGCAAGAAAGAGAGAGAGAGGGAGGGAGGGGAGAGGGGGAAAACGTAGAAGATACGGAAACAGGAACAAAAGTAAGAAAGAAAGAATAAAGGAAAGGAGAGAAGGTGAAGTTATCAGTCCCTCGTCCTTTTATAACATATCCAACCAACGATATAATGGTAGTAGCAATGATGATGATGATGATGAGGATAATGGTGAATGATGATGGTGATAATAATGGCGAACACTGTCCAACTCCGTGTCAAGTGAATAGGAAATAGGCTCGCTCATTTTATGTCCTGCACAACGGGTGATCTTGAATCTCGAGTGACATTTGAGCTACCGGGAACCCCAGCGTTTAACAACTGGACAGTGGCCATTAACAGCCACTCCTAGAGACAATACCTGTAATACCAAACGCTAACGTCAAGCGGCTCAGTAGGAAAGCAATATGTTCGACCAAACAGCGAAAATAAAGATGCAAAACATGGCGGTAGTTTTCTTCGGCTTTTGTTTCGAAAAGGAAGTACTTTGTCTGGTGCGGTAGGAGACGAGACAGAGGCCCTCCAGTATGAGCCATTTGTGTTAACTACCAGCAACACACACACACACACACACACACACACACACACACACACACACACACACACACACACATATATATATATATATATATGAACAAACTACCATAAGAACGCGCACATATATACGGTATATAACTACCATCAGTACATACACACACACACACACATATATATATATATATAGGTGCGTGTGTGTGCTGATTTTTGTTATATGTACAGTGTAACCCGGATATAAGAGACCCGGATATAAGAGAGACCCGGATATAAGAGAAATTTTATCTGGTCCCAAATTAGAGCCATACTTAAACCGGGTTACACTGTATATATATATATATATATATATATATATGTGTGTGTGTGTGTGTGTGTGTGTGTGAGAGAGAGAGAGAGAGAGAGAGAGAGAGTGAGTGAGAGTGAGTGATAGTGTGTGTGTGTGTGTGTTTGTATACATTAGAGGATGATAAAACTTTTTTTTCGAAAAAGGCTTCTTGGTCGGAACCAAGAAGCCTTTTTCGAAAAAAGAATATATTTAGCCGATATCTATTCGGTATTTCATTATATATATATATATATATATATATATATATATATATATATATATATATATATATATATGTGTGTGTGTGTGTGTGTGTGTATGTATTTTATTTCAATATATGTTGGTGAATACTTCGTATTTGAAATAGACGCCCCATTTTGTATCTGTCTATATTTCTGAGATGAGGTGTTATGTACACTATTTACATTATTCGGAGTATTATTCTCATCTTTGTTGCCACATTTATCACAACATTTCGGCCGAGGTACGCTCCGGCCTTCTTCAGGTGGTTAGAATGTCGAACTGAACAATTTATTTCGCACGCTGGGGGTAGACTGTTTTAGTTCCACATGCCATGTCTAATGGATATCAGTTATCAGTTATCTCCTGTTAATTCCCCTCTCCAGGTTCTCTACTGCCTTAACCAGGTATTGAACTCACACTCTTTGGGTCCTGTCACTGGATCTAACTAACCCCTTTATCCACTATGCCATGTGTCCTTTAGGAATTAACGTTGCCCAACGTTTTTATCCAGTCTAGATAATCTAGATTGATCTGAATCTCAAGGTGTTTGCCTTTAAGACAATTTCTTTTTTCTTATTGATGTCCGTGTTCGAAATTTTATCTTGTTTAATGGTACTTTTGGCAATTTGTCCGTTCTCTCCAGCAACGGATTTGTATTTCTTTCTTATATATATATATATATATATATATATATATATATTCTCTCATGGGACACATAATGAGGAAGGAGGGTTTGGAGAATCTGATAGTCACAGGTCGAATGAAGGGAAAGAGAGACAAGGGAAAACAACGCGTGACATACCTGGCGGCCTTAAACAAGTGGATAATAGAACGTGGTCTGGGGGAGGAAGCAGAGGGAAGGAACATGTTGAGAATTGCAAGGGATAGAGGGAGGTGAAGAGCCATGATCGCCTACGTCCTGAAAGGACATGGCACATAAAAAGAAAAGAAATAAAAAGAAAGAAGAAAGTTTTTCAAGCATATAATGCATGAATTAATTTCTCAAACGAAGTAAATATATTGGTGCATAATTATCAGGCGTTTTTGTAGGCGACTTATTAAAAATTGCTGTTTTGTTTACTTTTTTTTATAAAAATATTTTATTTTCAAATATTTCGTGTCGATAATAAAACGCTCAGGAATAATCATTTAAAAATGTTATTGTTAAATTGTTATATTTCCTTTTTCATTATAAATATTGCTTAAAACGACTGATAATTATGCACGAACACACTATTTACAAAACGGAAGTAAAAAAAAATAATATTCATATTGCCTTTTTACATGTGTATTTTTTTAGATATATAGGGTGGGGTGTGTGCGTGCGTGTGCCTGAATTCAAATCAGCCAGTTCTGTGCATAGCTGAACTCCTGTAGTGAACATTTGGCAATAAAAATGTAGCAGACACTTTCATCAAGAGAATGGGTTGGGGGTTAATGCAAATAGCTCACGGGACCATTAGGCAGGTGAGACATTTGCCAAAAGGAAACGACTGACACACGGAACAAATACTCCAAGTGACACAAAAAGTTAGAGAATTATTGAATGAGGTGTGTGATATGAACACAAGAGAATGAAGTGGCAAGTGATGATCCTGTGGAGAGGGAAAATACTTAACGATTGACCCGAGGTTTCAATTAGAAAATAATACAGCACCATGATGACAGCACAAGCACATATCGTCGACATGTTTTAACAATCATCTAAACCGACACTTTCTTTTCAGCTCATAGGGACAGAAACAAAAACTTCCATGAACTTTTCAAATATCCAGGAAATATTTCCTGCCTATCCGGAGAGGATATTGTCGGATTAACTCCTAATTTCCAAATTTTCCAAACTGTTACTAGGGGACTCTCCTGTTCTTTATATATACTTGGCGATATCTTTTCTCGCCCTCTTTTTCTTCTGACTTTTCCACGGACACTACAACATGTAAATCTCTCGAGGAGATTTGCATTTTTTCCTTTGCGGGAAACGCCATGAACAATACATTATACACGCACGCACGTACATACGCACATTCACTCACTGCATATACTTTAAAGCACAAACTTTCCACGTTAATTCGTACACACACTTTACTGTTTTTGTCATTTGTAACTTTTGTTGTTTAATACATATTAATTTGTGCATATATATCGCTTCTTACTGTTTCGTTACATTTCTTGATGGTGGACACAGTCTTCTTGTCCGCCATGTTTGTTGTGGGCCATTTCAGGAGATATACACGTGTTTATCTCACAACGAGGACACACCGGACCGCAACAAGGTTAAGATTGTAGTGTTCCAGGAGTGTATTCCGCAAATTATAGGTCCCTGAAAAGATGTCTGTTTAGAACGTTCTTCTTAATAGTGGAATACGGAGGGAATGAGAGTGATTCAATCCTATGGATATAACATGGCAGGGCTTAGCTCTAAACGTCTGAAGTGGTGGCACTAAAAATGAAGCTCAACTTAACGTTTAGCATAGAAGTAAATACTCGTTGATAATATAAATATAATAACCTCATCCAAATGTAAAAAAGGCTAAAAATGATGGAAGCATTATTAGTAAAAAAGAAGCCAACACTCAATAACATCAACTATGAACACTACCACAATGTGCTGACCATGTTTGAAAAATAAAACTCTCCTACAACTCTAGATAAATACATAAAAAAAATCCACATATTCAGTTAAATTTAAAAATAAAATCGTCCTTGATAATGGCGGAAACATAATCGAAAACACTCGGACATATGGAACATTCGGCCAATTTCTACATAATTTACGCCCAGAATTAACAAGAACACAAGAAAAATTAACAAGAACACAAGAAAAATTAAATTAAAAGTTAACCGCACTAATTTGTTATACGTTTTTTTAAGAAACTTGTATCAAAGAAGGATTACACGATTATTGTATAAAAAAGGGATTGCTACCCAATTATATATATACAAATATTTAAAGGCTCTGTTTATAATAAACAGTATTAACAACATTTCCCGGCCTGAATTTCCAAGAAATTTTATAGAAAATATGTCTTGCGACAGGAATAGAACCTGTATTCTATACGGAACAGTCATATAGCCGGACGTGATATACCATTTAGCTACAGAGGAAGCGTCAGGTTAGCAAGGTTGAATTACTGCTTTGAAACTACAAATTTCCCATGAAGCAGTATTCCGATCTTGCTAACCAGACGCTTCCTGTGTAGCTATATGCTGGTTCCAAAAACCGAAAAATTTCGCTTGAAGATGGAACAGAGCTTACTTTAATTCAATTTAATTCAAATAATTATATTGAAGTTTTCGGCTCTTGTTTTGAAACATGAGAACTCTTATGTAGCGTGTTGGAATCATATTTTTAAATAAATAATTATATTTATGCTCTACTTTTGTATCGAGCACTATTTTTTTAAAAAACAATAACTATAATACTAACTTTGGATTATTTACCTAACGAGTTCTTTCCTATTTTCTATATATTTCCCCTCCCCCCCCATATATATATATATATATATTCGTTGTTGGAAGATTTACCGGATGATCCTGAATCCTTAAAAAAGGATTTAGGTGAAATAAATTATCGTAATTGTACATTAAAGTGATTTGTTTTTCATTACATATTTATATATATATATATATATATGATAAATCTCAGTGATAATAAAATAGTTCTCGATGTAAAATAAGAGAAATAAAATTTATACTGCTAATAAATATACATTTGTTCGCCTCTCTTTGGTGCATCTCTGTGTTTCATGCATGTGGCGTATATTATTATTATTACTATTATTATTATTGTTAGTAGTAGTAGTAGTAGTAGTAGTAGTATTGTAAATATATGTGGTGAAGATGGTTGAGGAACGCTCGTATCTGTGTATACCTTTCTAATAGGGTGGCAAGCCAATCCCTGTGGCAGACGCTTGTTCAGACACATTTGGACTTGTTCAACGCCCACAGAGCCCAACTGTGGTTTAAACTGCAACTATGCTGAATGAACCTTAGTTTCTGGTGAGAGCTCATTATCCGGTGTGATCAACACTCTAAACAAGGCCAGTATGCTGAAAACCCTCGGTCACGATGACTTGTGATTTCGTGCTAGCACGCCCATTGTCGGCTCCCAAATAGTTCAGTCTATCCAATTTTACTCACAAGAATTGAATCATGTTTTCAGCCACTTTCCAAAGGTGCTGCACACTGGGATCGCTTCCCCAAGCCGATAACATCAAGACATTGGATTCATTCGCGCCGTTTGCGGCTGCCATTACTGTCGTTGTTTGCATACATTCGCTGGGGAAAGCTAAACACAGAAGACTACGGAAAGCTAAGCGCGGAACTAATTTTTCTTGTCTAAATTTGTCTCAATTACTGCGCACGAGAACTATTTACTTAGACACGCTCAGTTTGCGCAATGATACCTACACTGATAGACATTCTGCAGCGAATGTATGCAAACAACGCCAGTAATGGCTGCCCGCAACGCGAATGAATCCAATCTTCACTGTCGATAACTCCAAAACGGTAGATTTTTATTAATTTTTTTAAGCCAGATTCGAATGGGGCATGTACAATTACTCATAAATGTAAGTATTCTGGAAATGTTTAATGTTAATTGAAAGCGGAGGGCGGGTGTTACACTGCTAATTAACCCTAGATTTTTGGCGATTGCCTTACTTGTTTTGTTTCGTTCGAAACTGTGCGTCTGAAAAATTGTACCTTTATCACCGTTTGTAATAACATCTCGGCCTTTTGGTTAGAATCAAAATGTAGTATCTTCCCTTGGGCGGATAAACTACCTTTCACCTCTCAGTTGCGTCGCTGTTGTCATACAGACTTCAACGCAGTTGTTTCACTGTCCGCAGACAGAGCCCAACTGAAAACATTATCGACAGATGCCCAGTCTCGGGTAAACAGCTGCCCGCAGCAGTACCTCTCTTATTAGGATTATCGATTGCAGAGCAGCCGACAGTTGTTTCGCAACAATTTTGGGGCCTGGTCCCAATGCACGCGCCGGGACTCCCCAAATTAAAATGATCTTGTGTCTCATCTTGCCAGCATGGAGGCGACAAGAAAATACAATCGGTTCTCGGTCTTTTGGTTAAGATCAAAATGTAGTATCTGTTCTCATTAGCTTAATCTTATTCTCTCTTTTCATTTTCTTTTGTTTGCTTACTGTAAGCAAATAGTGTATTTTCCCCTTTCCACGTGATCAAAACTGGATAGTTCATTATTTTTTAGGTATTGGCAGGACGTAACGGTCGTGCGAATTCATTAAGGGAGGGACAAGCACAATTGTAATAGGATTATAAAAAAAAACAAAAAAAACTCGAACCGTTGTTTAAAGAACGACAATCTTAAAACAACGAAGCCAAATTAGTCCTTGAATGCAAGGCCAGTCACTCCCTCCTGCCATACCTTACTTTAAACGCATGCGTGTTAAAGCAAGTCCGCTGATACATCAAATATTATTTGAAGGTTAACAACAAAACCCATTCGGTAGCCATGACTTGCCGGCAAAAACATGTAGTCAAAATAGCGCCCTCTACTTGCCAACTTCTACTTTGAAAAACGATAAGGAAGAAATTTATGCGGCTTCTCGTTACGTCATGTTTTACGTCACGCCAGTAGGCTCTCTGCCCGTTGTCATGACAACCGACGCCATTGCTTGTGTCTATGAAGACAATGGTGTTACTTTAACCATTGCTGTTTTATTTGAATGTGCCACACCTTAAACCGATCTCAGTGGCAAGGCAAGGGCCCAGAGTGCCATGCTTAGCTGCAGGCGATACTAACAAAGGGAAGCCCGTCCGTATTGCATCGACTTCCGGTTTTGTCGGTCATTTTGTATTCGTTCTCTTGGCAAACGGACGGACGGAAACGCCCCAGTTAGGGATTGCAGTTTGTGATTGATAATTGATGTTAGGCGAAAAAGAAAGAATAAGATAGAGAAAGAGAGAGTGGAAGTCAGAGAGAGAGAGAGAGAGAGAGAGAGAGAGAGAGAGGGAGAAAGTTGGAAGTAGAGAGAGTGAGTAAGATAAACTATAAACCAGTTTATGTGTATATGTGTGTGTGCGTGAGAGAAAGAGGGAGAGGGGGGAAAGTAGAAGTCAATGGGAGAAAGAGAAAGACTGATAGAGAAAAAGAAAGTGAGAGTCGGAGAAAGGCTGTGAGAAATTGTTAACCAGAGAGAGAGAGAGAGAGAGAGAGAGAGAGAAAGAGAGAGAGAGAGAGTGGCTGTCAAAGAAAGCGATAGAGAAACAATGAGAGACAGGGAAAATGTAGGAGTCAGAAAGAAAGAAAAAAGACGAAAAATGGTAATCAGAGTGAGAGAGAGAGAGAGAGGAAATGGGAATCAGAGAACGAAATAAAGAGAGAAAATAGGTGTCAGAGAAAGAGTTAGAAAGAAAGAGAGATGGATAGAAAGTAATCATCAAATAGTGACATAGAAAGAGAGAAAGTCGGCGTGAGAGAAAGTAGATATCAGAAAATGAGAAAAAATTTAAGTGTTAGAGAGTAAGAGAGATAAAGTAGAGAAAGACGGACAGCGGATGTCAGAGAAAACGACAGAGAGAGAGAGAGAGAGAGAGAGAGAGAGAGAGAGAGAGAGAGAGAGCACTCTAATTACGAAGATTACTGCTCGCTTTAGAAACGTTATCTCCCAGAAAGAATAATAATCTGATGTTTTTTTGTTTTTTTCACATCACCATGGTATTGGTATATATATATATATATATATATATATATATATATATATATATATATGTAGAAAAAACAACTAAAAGTTGCAAATTAAAAAAATAATAATATTTTTTATGAAAGTATTTATTTATATTTGATATTTCAGATCGACCTCGATCTTTCTTCAGAAATATATATATATATATATATATATATATATATATATATATATATATATATAACACGTTTTCTTTAATACGTTTTCTCGCGTGCATAGTCCGATAGACATAATACACACTATTTAGAAAAAACAAAAACGGGGCATCTATTTTAATGTTTGAATATACCTACGTACACATACATACACACAAACAAACAAATATATATATATATATATATATATATATATATATATATATATATATATATATATATATATATATAGTTTTTTTTTTGGTAAATGTAATTGTATTGATAAGTCCAGGGAAAAACTACTTTCTCATGGACAAAATGATCATCTGTATGAGGTAAATTGTTTGGATCTCATTAATTATAATTCACTTATATGGTTTATAATAAAAATTATATTGAGTTCTCTTTTGTGGATCAATTTTAATATTTCATATTAATAGGATCTACTTGGATTACTTACCCACGGATTTTTTCCTATACACACACACACACATACATACATATATATATGTATCCGGCTGATACCAATTCAGTCGGGTTTCGATCCGAGCTAGAGGCAACCGGATGTCTAGCCACACTGATGAGCTGTGAAACAGCGAAACAGTCTGTCTGTGGATGACGTTATATATATATATATATATATATATATATATATAAATTTCGTATACGTAAGAACATCAACGTCCACAGTCTAGAGATGAAAACATTTAATTTACGCATAGATCAAATGTTATACAGAGAATACAGCAGATCAAAAATCCGACCCTTGAACGTATATGGCAAGTAGCAACCATATTGAACTCATCGCAATCTACCATATGCCGAGATTTACTTGAGGCAACACAAATATAATCCTTGCTGAGAATATCATGGAGTTAACATGAGACTTTACGGGGAAAATGCTAACAAAAAGGGACACTTATAGTTAGAATCAGAAAGAGTTGAAATAGCCAGGTCAGATCATGAGAATTTGAATCTCATATGACATATTGAAGTCAAGAAAGGCAGAAACAGCAAATAACCAACTCCCTAGCGGCGTTGCATGGTTTCTTGCCCAACAAGAAACCTTCACTTGCTCCGATCATTGGCCAGTGTCTGGGTCTGGGTACAACTTTTGTCGGTCCATTCGACGACGCTACCGACCATCTTTGTCGTCCACTTCCTCCATGTACCCTTCCTTGTTGGGTGGTCTGGCAGATTTCTCGTAATCTAGTTGTGCGGACATACCATTTCAGCTTCCACTTCTTTATAGCTGTTTTTTTTTTGTTTTGTTTTTGTAATGATACATATTAGATAGTAGGTTAAGAAGAAGGAGGAGGAATAATAATAATAATAATAATAATAATAGTAATAATAATTCCTCGGAAGTAGGTTTTGGCAGGTAGCAACCCAGCAGCTATCACCGGAAGTCAGACCGAAGTAGCTGTCAGGATGGTTTTGCTCCATCCACATACAGCCATTCCATCTCAACGTCGCATAATCATTAACAGCCCATCGTCGGGGGCACTGAAGGGCAGAAGAAACAGACCATCTTCTCCAGGATGATCTGTTGGCGATGAGTTTGTCATATCCGTCCACACTTTGATGTTGTCAAACCAGCTCTTGCGTTGCCGTTCCCGCTTGGGGCCTCCCTCAATAGTACCTTTCATGATCGTCTTGCAGAGGATATTATGCCGTGTGAAAAAAAAAAAAAATAACCGCAGTACCTTGTCAGTTGTTTTTATGAAACTTGTATAAAAGACGGATTACTGCCAAATAGACAATTATTGTATAAATGGAGGATTACTACCTAAAAAAACAATTTTGTATATATATATATATATATATATATATATATATATATATATATATATGTTTCATTAAATAATATAGATAAGTGTTGTCTATTTATTTCATGTAAATTCTTTTCATAACGTCTGATAAGCTTAATAACATTATCATTAAACGAAGAAAGAAAATCACAATATTGATGCATATCTGTTTTAATCCAATCTAAGCTTTCGCCTTACATATGCCATTATCAAAGATGAAAATTACAGTATAATATATTATGCAAAACACGGACAAGAATGTGATGATAGTCTGTTTCTCTTTACATTCTTGTCCGTGTTTTGCATAATATATTATACTGTAATTTTCATCTTTGATAATGGCTTATGTAAGCCAAAAGCTTAGATTTGATTAAAAAAATATGCATCAATATTGTGATTTTCTTTCTTCGTTTAATGATAATGTTATTAAGCTTATCAGACGTTATGAAAAGAATTTACATAAAATAAATAGACAACACTTGTCTATATTATTTAATGAAATATGTATGAATGAAAAAATGCTGCCTAAATACACACAATTTAAATATATATATATATATATATATATATATATATATATATATATATATATATACTAGCAGTAGAGCCCGGCGTTTCTCGGGGATGTAACAGTAAGAGATATATCAAGTATCGACCATCATAAAGACTGAAAAATAAAATTGACAAAGATTATTGTTTAAGGTTGACGGACACGCATGTCTTAATTAGTTTTTTTTTTGTTTTTTTTTACGAATTGGTCAAACCCAAACTCAAACAAAAACATTGTTTTCAATCGTTATGAGTCTACCAATTGAATGGAATTTTATTATAAATAATTGTCTTGTAAATGGAATTTTTAAAGCATTCTGAATGTAAAAATAGGGAAAAAAGTGTGCAAGACAATAAGAAACACTACCTACCAAAAAAAAAAGTGAAGTTTTGTTGAAATCGGTGGAAAAATGTAGGAAATCCGATCCCATATATGAACGAACACACACACACGCAACCAACCAACCTGGGTTTTATAATAAGTATAACTCGATATGAGTTGTCCGCCTTCCATTCTCGTGATGCCTCTTAATCGTGTTTTCAAATTGATCTTGTGCAAAAACAATTGTGTTTTTCCAATTTTTGGCGCTGTCAGAAGCACCGCAAGGTAATTTTACGTAATCCTGTGAAGTTTTGTTGAAATCGGTTGAAAAATGGAGAAAATCCGACCCAATATATAAACGTACACACACACACACACACACACACACACACACACAATCTGCTTTTTTCTAATAAGTAATATATATATATGATGGACTTTCCCGTTTTGACGTATGAGTGTCTTTCAGTTCAGTTTTTATGTTTGTTTCGTATGAGGCAACAATCCTGCACGGGATTTGCAAACAAATCCGCACGAAGGCCATACTGAAGGGTTGACCATCTTATGGGTTGATGTATTAGCCTGAGATTTAGTGTTAATTCTTAATTCTCTCAGATGGTTGAGACGATTCTTTTCAAAGTTAGTTATACCTCGGTAGCAGGCATTTCTCCAGCTTTATATATTATTTATACATTTTTTTATATATACAAATACTTAAGTAAATGCTCTGTTTATAATAAACAGTATTAACAATATTTACCGGCCTGAATTTCCCAGAAATTTCATAGAACACGTGTCCAAACCATGTTATCTTAGGACACTTAATCGTAACGAGGAGAGATTCTTGTCGGCCCACGAGACCTTTGACCTTCCTCTGTGCATGGTCACTAGTCTTGTGCTCCCTGAAGGAGATGCAAAGGAGCTTTTCTCAAGCATTTGTCCTAGAACGCCCGGATGCTTTTTATTGCCTCAATCAGGAGTGTCCAATTTCCATACAAGGTGGATGAATACAAACAATGATTTGTAGAGCTTGAACTTGGTATGGAAGATGATGTTTGTCTTTCATATCCTATCCTGTTTGCCATCGCTGCTGTGCGGATTTCTGTGTTGTAGATGGTTTAATAGGGATGCTCCCAGGTATTTGAAGCTGGAACCTTCAGTGGTTCACCGTCCATGGTGGCGAAGGCACTGGGGTGCTAGTGCTATTCACTGTTACTCTGGATTTCTTTGTTTTGAGTTCCATTCCGTATGCACCGGTACTTTCAACAAGTTTGTTGGTCACGTCTTGCAGCTCACTGTTACTGTCGGCTATAAGGTCAACATTCCCTGCAAAACGAAGGTTGAAGACAGGTCTACAATAGATAGAACTAGAAGTGTTGGTATCGTGGAGGGTCTCCCGCATAATTCTTTCCAGAAACAGCTTGAAAATTGTTGTAGAGATTTTGCATGTGAATAAGTTAATGGTTACTGTATCTCCCAGAAATTCAGAAATATATCCCATTGGTGTTATTATTTTTATTTTATTTCCTTTGATTTCTGGTGTGTACTCATTTCTTACCAACCAGAAACCTAAGATCAGATCGTCCTGGGTATGGCGATAAACTGCATCCCTGTCCTACGATTAACTACGTCCAGCAGCAAGGCCTCTGATCAGGAGATTTTTACAAGCGCAAAACCACCTCTTAATTGCTGGTATTTCCAAGTTCACCCCGACCCGGGATAGTAGCACCTGTTAGGGGTTACAGCTATGGGTAAATAGTTAACCCTAAAGCTGGGGTCAAATTCTATGAAAGTGTAAAAGTAGGTTTTAATACCAGAAAAAAAAAACACTATTACCATCAATAAATTATTACCAGCAATACATTTTTGGAAGAAAATATTAGCAGCAATAAAAAAATTTTCGGCATTAAATAACCTATTGAGGTTGATATGCCGTAAAACAAACTAAACCAAACTAATATATGTTGAGATAGATAGATAGATAGATCGATAAAAAAATGCTGTGGAAGTGACGAACCGTATGTCGCAGAGGTTTTGACAGGGTTGCTCCCAGACATTTCGTCCAGTGGTTCGTCGTCTATCGTCAAGCTGGGACTAATGCTGCTTGTGTTATTCATTATTGCTTTGTATTTCTCTTGAGTTGAGTTTCATCCCTGTCCTGGGTAAGACGATAAACTACGTCCAACAGCAAGGCCTCTGATCGGGAGGTTTTGAGAAGAGTGGAACCACCTCTTAATTGCTTGAACTTGGTATGGAATCTGATGTTTCTCTTTCATATCCTTTCATGCCTAGCCATCGATACTGTGGCGATCCGTGTGCGGATTTCTTTGTTGCAGAGTTTTTGACAGGGTTGCTCCCAGATATTAGGTTGGTGCAAAAATAATGACGTAATAATGTCGTTTTTTGACGTTAAAAAATACGTCAAAAAACGACATTATTACGTCATTATTTTTGCACCAACCTAATATTTCGTCCAGTGGTTCGTCGTCTATCGTCAAGCTGGGACTAGTGCTGCTTGGGTTATTCATCATTACTTTGTATTTCTCTTGAGTTGCGTTCCATTCCGTATGCGCCGATTCTTTCTTTCTTTGTTGGTCAGGTCTTCCAGCTCCCTGTCACTGTCCGCCATAAAGTCAATATCGCTTGCAAAACGAAGATTGGATGCAGGTCTACTAACGATAGAGACAGTTCTCAAAAAAACAAAACAAAAACCCCCAGGTTGAATAATGTTGGAGAGAGCAGACACCCTGGTCTAAATATGTTGGCAAACAGATAATTGCGAATATATTAGGTTGGTGCAAAAATAATGACGTAATAATGTCGTTTTTTGACGTATTTTTAACGTCAAAAAACGACATTATTACGTCATTATTTTTGCACCAACCTAATAAAACGTAACTCCCAGATCGAACCCAAAGGATTAAACATTCTTATAGTTACAAAAATGCCGTCTCCCCAACCCGTAACTACCTGTTCCTCATATTAACATGGCATTTTGGCGAAATGGTTAGGACAATGAACTGCATCCAACAGCAAGGCCTCTGATCAGGTTTTGCGGAGGGTGGAACCAACTGTTAATTGCTGCTGTTCCCAGGTTCACCTTGACCCGGGGTGGTAGCAGCTGTTAGGGTCTCGGCTATAGGTAAATAGTTAACCCCCAAACTGGGATCAAAACACTATGAAAGTATAAAAATGTTTTTTTGTAAAAAAGTTATTACCAGTAATAAGTTTTTGAAAAAAATAATTAACAGCTATACATTTTTGAAAAAAAATATTACCAGTAATAAAAATATTGTCGGCATTAAATAACCCATTGAGGTTGATATGCCGTAAAACAAACCAAAGCAAACTAATATATACTGAGATAGATAGAGAGGTAGATAGATAGATAGATAGATAGATATTAGGTTGGTGCAAAAATAATGATGTAATAATGTCGTTTTTTGACGTATTTTTTAACGTCAAAAAACGACATTATTACGTCATTATTTTTGCACCAACCTAATAGATAGATAGATAAAAAATATTACCAGCAATAAGAAATGTGTTTGCATTAAATAACCCATTGATGTTATGCCGTAAAACAAACTAAACCAAACCAATATATACTGAGATAGATAAAAAATATTGCCAGCAATAAAAAAATGTCTGCATTAAATAACCCATTGATGTTGATATGCCGTAAAACAATCCAAGCCAAACCCATATATAATGATATATATATATAGATAAAAAATATTGCCATCCATAAAAAACTTGTCGGCATTAAATATCCCATAGAGGTTTATATGCGGTAAAACAAACCAAACTGATATATGCTGAGATAGATAGATAGATAGATAGATAGATAGATAGATAGATAGATAGATAAAAAAATATTACCAGCTATAAAAATCTTGTCGGCATTAAATAACCCATAGAAGTTGATATGCCGTAAAACAAAACAAACCAAACCAAACCCTGGCATTTTGATCGTTGTGCTCCCATGGCTTCCTCGGGTGTCTTTCGTTCCGCTTAAACAACAGGGAATTTCAAACTTAACCCTTTATTTCATCAACGCCGGTAGATATTTCTCGTTCAGCTGTCCATGTCATGGAATATCTCGTTGTTTTTAGTACCGTTAATTAGTTAGTTACATTACACGCAGACTATTGTCCCTATCTTTGTTGTTATTATCACAACGTTCCGGGCGTTGTCCTTTCCGGGCTTCATCAGGTGTCTGCGGATCTGGGTGTTAACATTCAGGAAATTTTAAACCGAAATCTTTCTTTACTCCACGGGAGTAGATTTTCATTGTTCTGTTGACCATATCTAGGGATTTTGCGTTTTCTTCTTATTTGGAACTGTTTGGTTGGCGCCGCCCTGTTTCCACTGACTCTAGGTTAGCACTATTCGGCCCAGGGATTACTAAGCTACCAAAATTGCAAAACAAATCTTTAATCCACTAGTCTACTGTGCATACTATTAGGTTGGGGCAAAAGTAATGACGTAATAATGTCGTTTTTTGACGTATTTTTAACGTCAGAAAACGACATTATTACGTCATTTTTTCACCAACCTAATAAATCGTTTTGATAATAACTATAAGAATGAGGACATTAGTCCGAATGTAGATAATGTAAATTATGTTATCTCCTCATCACAGATATTCAAACAGAAATTTATTCTTTCTTTGTCTTTTAGCGTCCCAAATGAGGCATGCTTACATCATCATCATCATCATCATCAAAACTGTTTCGATATGAGGTCATGAATTAACATGTTCTCTCTCATTCAGTGACATTGTATACTGATTCGATTATATTTTGACAGCCATCTTTGTCCTCTGCGAGTTTGCGGATTCGTTGCAGATATTCCTTGACTGTAAACTTCTCCAAATGAAAAGTGGGATCTTTCTGCCTTGTTCTTTGAATGTCTCGATTCAGCCTTGTGACGATAGTGGTTCTTGGATGACCTCTGATCTTTTTTAAGTCAGTCTTTTCAAAGTAAAACTCCATAGCTTTGTTAGCTGGATATTCTGGATCCATTCGCAAAATATGTCCAAGATGTTTAATCATGACGTTGGAAGTTCAATAGCATTTTCCGAATCTTGTCTTTCTCAGTATGCAACGTCTTAAATAAGTAGTTAATGCTACGCAGTAACTGGAGAAGCCATTACCTACTCCGTAATAATCACTGATTTATTTGACTATTATTAGTGATTTGTGAGTTCAGTCTTCTGCGATGTTCCTATGAATGTGGTTTTCTGTCACAATTAGGCTAAATTTAGTAAATACTTATTTGAAAACAAAATAATTTCAGTAGAAGCCACAAAAATATTCTGAACTGTTATTTCCTATTGTGGAATGTTGAATGGTTGAAAACTTTCTCTTGAGCATATTCAATTCGGCCACAAAGTAAAAGAAAAGAAAAAAGTAAATAAACTTTATATTCAAAATGTTTATTTAAAATAGTTAAAGTGATTTATAAAAATTGTTCTTTTCTTTCTTACGACAGAGAATAGACGAGACACAGGAAGAATTCTTAATGCCTCCTCTTACAACTTCGACTCAGACTGTTACTCCGACTACTACTTGAACTGTTACCCGGTGTGATTACTCGATACGCAGTCCTTTTGTTCATACGTACTACGCGGACTGGGAATCGAACCCATGAAAATACGTGCAAATATTTAACAGAAAAATACTCGTCACTTGAACAGTATAATTTCTAATCACTTTTTTGTTTAATCAATTCACCCCAAACTAGGTGATAGTGCCATTAAGACGCAAGGGGCAACTGAGAGTGAAAGAGATTGAAAAAAAAATTTAGAAGGAACCACAAACCCTATCCAAAACAGGGAAAAATGAACAAAGGTCTACTCATGTTTGTAAGGCCGGAGAGGACCGTCAACCATGCGATAGACGAGCCTATCTTTTCCTATACACGCTTACTTTGCAGATTAATAATTTGATATATGTTTTAAAGGTTGCGTGATTATTTACCATTCTCGGTAAATTATGTAAGTTAATAAAATTTCATTTTAAGTTGGTAGCCACTCGATGCTGATAACGTATCTTCTTAATAATTTTCAACAAAAAACGTTCCTATTTTGTCTGAAACTGATTAATTAATAGAACCTGTTCTCATAATGCGCCCAATATAATTTGAATCTTTATAATGTGTTCACTTTTACCAAAACTTTATTCATATAGATTATTATGCGGGAGATTTGGTTCTACAGAAAGATACTGAGAATATCATTGACGGAACATGTGGAAGTTTTAAGGAAAATATAAACCAAGAGGACACTTAGAATGAGAAAGAGACAGTCGAAGATTCTGGGATGCGCAATCAGGAAAGAGGACATGGTGAGCTTGATACTCACAGGATTATACTGATGTCAGAGCCTAACGAGTGTATATGGATATCAGAACGTTGTGGAGAGCCAGAATCATACATGTCTTAAAGAGACAGAGGGAAACAATGAGGAACCTACCTGACGAGTTTGTGTATATGGATAGCAGAACGTTGTGGAGAGCCATAAACATCCAGGGATAGAGGGAAACAATGAGGAACCTAACTAACGAGTTTGTGTATATGGATAGTAGAACGTTGTGGAGAGCCATAATCATCCAGGGACAGAGGGAAATAATGAATAACCTACCTAACGAGTTCGTGTATATGGATAGCAGAACGTTGTGGAGAGCCATAATCATCCAGGGACAGAGGGAAACAATGAGTAACCTACATAACGAGTTTGTGTATATGGATAGCAGAACGTTGTGGAGAGCCATAATCATCCAGGGACAGGGGGAAACAATGAGTAACCTACATAACGAGTTTGTGTATATGGATAGCAGAACGTTGGGGAGAGCCATAATCATTCAGGGACAGAGGGAAACAATGAGTAACCTACATAACGAGTTTGTGTATATGGATAGCAGAACGTTGTGGAGAGCCATAATCATTCAGGGACAGAGGGAAACAATGAGTAACCTACATAACGAGTTTGTGTATATGGATAGCAGAACGTTGTGGAGAGCCATAATCATCCAGGGACATAGGGAAACAATGAGTAACCTACATAACGAGTTCATGTATATGGATAGCAGAACGTTGTGGAGAGCCATAATCATCCAGGGACAGAGGGAACAATGAGTAACCTACATAACGAGTTCATGTATATGGATAGCAGAACGTTGTGGAGAGCCATAATCATCCAGGGACATAGGGAAACAATGAGTAACCTACATAACGAGTTCATGTATATGGATAGCAGAACGTTGTGGAGAGCCATAATCATCCAGGGACATAGGGAAACAATGACGAACCTACATAACGAGTTCATGTATATGGATAGCAGAACGTTGTGGAGAGCCATAATCATCCAGGGACAGAGGGAACAATGAGTAACCTAACTAACAAGCTTGTGCAAATGGCTGACAGAACAGGGATCAGCAGAAGAGTAAGAGGAGAAAACCTTGCTTAGGGCATTTTTTTCTCCCTTTTTTTTCCACAACGATATTCACACTTTACATGGCCAGAGAGCCACTCGAGGAAAAGACCTTAGAAGGAACCGAAAACCCAACCTTAAACAATAAACAAGGGATACACCTATACTCTTGTTCAAAAGACCTGGAAGGAGTGCGTACCGGACGAAAGGCATACCTATCCACTCCTATTGAGAAAAAAATGTATATAAATGTTACAAAGGGTAGGAAGTTGTGGAGAGTCATGATTTCCCACGTTCTGAGTTGACACAACACACAAAGAAGGAGAATTTAGTGACAACCGATACGACAACTGATGGAAGGCACTTACCTACTACACCTAAGCATGGGAATCAAGTCAATCAGATTTTCGATTCCCCCCCCCCTTCCCGGTCTCGTACGCCTTGCGCATAAGCTATTCCTACGTTTGTCCGTGAAAGGACAATTAAAGAGTCGATTGTATTCGTTGGCCAGCAGAAACTATTCGGGCGCGGAACGATCAGGAAGAAACTCTCGTGTAAACAACAAAGCGCATGCGCAATCCTTTTGCTAACGAATGGCGACAAAATCCGAAAAATAGAAGATTCTCCACTTCATGAGCTGCGTAGTTTATTCGGGCGGCCAAGTGGAAAATGTTGGTTTCCGTGGGGAGAGAAAAAAAAAGAGAGAAAGTGAGAGAAAGAGCTAGGGATAAAAGAATGGCGAAGAGAGAGAGAGAGAGAGAGAGAGAGAGAGAGAGAGATAGGGGGGAGAGAGAGAACAATAGTTTGATAGATTTTGGAAGTATAGCAGAAAGAAGATAGAGAAAGTGTAAGAGAAAGAGTTATACTGATATAGAAGACTAGTGAAGAAGCGAAAAGGAAAACTAGATAGATAGATAGATAGATAGATAGATAGATATAGAGAGAGAGAGTATAAAAGAAAAAAGAGGGTGGGAAAGACATCGAGACGTTTAAAGAAAAGAGCGGGAAAAAGTATAATTTCAGGAGCCAAAAGAATTTAAAAGATGAAGGGAGATAGAGAAAGAAAGCTGGATGTGAAAAAATGTATATATGAATATGAATGACTGTGTGTGTGTGGGGGGGGTCAGAGATAGTGAGAGATAGAGAGAAAATTGACTTATTGGGGTGGAGAGTAGATAGATGGAAAAATGACATTTAGCATCAACTCTTAAGCTAGGTTTGACTCATCATGTTTAAAAAGACGGTCTACTTGATTATTACTATTGGGCAAGTGAGTTCATCCCTCACTAGGTTACCCAATACCCATATTAATCACCTGCTACCAAAACTAAACTACACTGAGAAATAAGTTCGGTTTTCACTGGGAGACCCCCTCACATATCTGTGACATTGTAACTAAAGCTTAGAAAATAACAATATTTGAACACGAGACACCTCGGCTTTGGCTTGGAGTTAATGAATTATAGAGCTGTACAAATGAAGGCATGTATATAAACATAGCCTAGGTTATTCATATCTGCGTGCCTGGTTACGTTTGTTCATAGCTTTTGTAATATCTGCATGAGTCTGTACATTATCTATCTATCTATCTATCTATCTATCTATCTATCTATCTATCTATTAGTTTGTTCATATCTATCTCAGTCTGTTCATATCTATCTATCTATCTATCTATCTATCTATCTATCTATCTCAGTCTGTTCATATCTATTTGTCTGTATATTTAAGTCTGTTCATATATATCTACTAGCAGCATGGCCCGGCGTTGCTCGTGTTTGATTAAAAAATCTTATGACTCATACAGCAATCGCTATCATTTGACTTAAAATATTTTTGCCATTCCTTGCCCTTTGCCGAGCTGATGTTGCTACATGCCTTACTTCTTGCCTATCTCACACTGCGAATTTTTTCTAAGCTCTATACTAAATATTAAATCTGTTACGAAAAAAGAACTAAACAAAATGAACACAAAACGATCAGCTTTAAGAAAGGACTCGTAACTTGAAAAACCGAATGAAAAAAGAATGTTAACAACAAATACTTTTTTACACCTAACCCAGTTCTGCGGAATCAGAATCAACGTTGAGTTTAAGCAAGCGAATGAGCCAAATGGAGTAAAGTGCCATGCAGATTTAAATTTTTCCCACTTGGGACGAATGCAGCTATCGAATTTTTTTGCATGCTAGCATGCTAGTTAACATTTGTGTCAGTCAGCTGTTGGCTCTTACGCTGGCCAATAGAATCTTCCTGCCTATTCGTGGCGGCCAGCTATAGGCTCTCACTCTAGCCAGTACAAAATGGCCGCAAACTATATGAAAACTGCCGTAGAAGCATGAAAAAATCGATTATTTCCACTATCGATGGAAGTTGGGAAATGCAAAGTCGGTCTTGGCCTTCCCGCTAACTTGGAGTATGTACATGTAAATTTTGGTGCAAATCCGTCGAAAATTGCGGCCGTGCATTCGTTACACACACACACACACACACACACACACACACACACACACACACACACACACACACACATCCTGCCTTTTATAGATAGAGATCTATCTCAGTCTGTTCATATCTATCTATCTATCTATCTATCTATCTATCTATCTATCTATCTATCTATTCTCAGTCTCTTCAAATCTATCTATCTATCTATCTATCTATCTATCTATCTATCTATCTATCTATCTATTCTCAGTCTCTTCAAATCTATCTATCTATCTATCTATCTATCTATCTATTCTCAGTCTCTTCAAATCTATCTATCTATCTATCTATCTATCTATCTATCTATACTCAGTCTCTTCAAATCTATCTATCTATCTATCTATCTATCTATCTATCTATCTATCTACATACATATATGTGTATGTGTGTGTGTGTGAGCGTGTGTGTGTATCTTCTTTGTGTATGTATCACCTTTACAAACTTTGGCAACGGGTCCTTCACAACAAAACAAGGAAATAAGTCCATATAAACATATGTCCGCAAAGTTTAAAATTTACGGTAAACTCTGTTAAATGTACAATGCAATATTTTTGTCCTTGCTTGGATGTGTGCAAACCCGTTTTACTGAAGGATCATCAGGCCAGGTTCAATTTTTATCTTGTGTCGCTCGTGATTTACGCTTTAAATATGGAGAATTCATAGTTTTCTTTCTTTTGGCCGGGATGTCATCCGTGTCCCATATTAGATATTAAATATTTATTTTCACGTCAACATCCCCTCATAATTACCGTTTTCTTATACAATAGCGAGCCTGGGTTCGGAAACATCAAAATCACCAACATCCCCCACTTGGCAGAATTTGCAAAATTTCTAGACCACCTGCATAGCTTTTACTTTTGCTTACTACACAACATGTTATCTTCGGATGGGTTTTTCTGTTAATTTTTTATTTTTCAAATATATCTAGACATAGTAGTTGTATTACGTTGCTGTTTATTATTTTAATTGTGACCTCGGTAGAACCAATATAATTAATTGCAGGCAGAGCTACTTCAACGGTGGCACTATATACAGCATTATCAGTCAAACATTGCACATTTAAGGGACAATTTTTACTTTTTCTACAATTCGAGGTTTCTTTTTTATTTGTGAATGTATCATACCACACTTTCTAGTTATGAACAATAATATTCTTCTTCATATTGAGTATTGTACTGCAGCTAATTCTATCTATAACAATCAGTTCCTACTTATCTGTCTGTTATATATATATATATATATATATATATATATATATATATATATATATATTCATTAAATAATATAGACAAGTGTTGTCTATTTATTTTATGTAAATTCTTTTCATAACGTCTGATAAGCTTAATAATATTATCATTAAACGAAGAAAGAAAATCACAATATTGATACATATTTTTAATCCAATCTAAGCTTTCGGCTTACATAAGCCATTATTAAAGATGTCAATTGCAGTACAATATATTAAGCAATACACGGACAAGAAAGTGATAATAGTCTGTTTCTGTTTACATGGATGATTTCCAAGCAACGATAAACACGTGCATATAAGATGCTGGAAGCGAAAATCGCACCGCAGCTCATGACGTCACACATGGCCACGCGAGAGTGAATTCGAGAAGTATTAAGTATGGGAAGCGTTTGGTATCACACACACACACACACACACACATATATATATATATATATATATATATATATATATATATATATCACAGTCTATTAATATCTGCCGATCTATCTCTGTTAATATCTATCTATAAATACATCATTTCCGTCCCCAGTTACGGGTGAGGAAGTAAAACAGACTGAAATATCTAGCCTTGGTTGGTAACCAGTCTAACAGAAGAAGCCTAAATTTAAATCCAGGGTGAAAACAAAGGGAAACCAATCTACTATCTTTACCAAGATTATATTCTTTTACTTATTTTTTTTCTATAGGAGTAGATAAGATCCCTTTTAGTCCGGTTTATAGTCTTTAACCGTCTTTGGAACATGGGTAGAAGTTTATCCTTTGTTTTCTACTTAGGATTGGTTTTCCGGTTACTTCTAAAGTTTCGTCATTCTCTTTTACTCACTGTAACTCCCTTGCTGCTTAGTGGCGTTTTCGCCTTGTTTGAGGTGAAATGATAAAAAAAAGAAAAAAAAGCGGTCATAGCATAGCAAAGATTTTAAAGCTGTAAAGAGTCTTTATCGACTACGGCACCGAAGGAAGAGGAGCCCTGTAATTCCGTCTCGCAGACAAGTTGGTAAGCAACGATTTCAGTTTCGTGGCAAGTGTTTCGGCAGAATCACACATTTCCTGTCTAAATGCAGTGTTAAAAGTGGAAAAGCATCATAAAACAGTTTTTTTTGTTGTTGGATGAATGAATAGAAAGAGATGAAATTCGAGAACAGAGAGGGTTGGGGTGGAAAGGCGAAGATGAGGGTGGTTTGTGGGGTGGAGGTAGAATGTACGATGCGCGAGCCTGTAGGATGAGTAATCTGGAAGGCGGCAAACATTAAGACCTGTTCTTTACGTCGAGTTAAGTCACTGCTTCTCAAACTTGGATAAATTATCCAAAATTGGGTATATTTTTTCTTTTTTTCCCCCTGGGAGTGGTAATGATAAAACTTGGAATAAAACTTTCCAATAATGTTGGACTTTACCCTTTGAACTTAGCTGATAATTTCTTGTGTATTAGAGTTAAACTATAACGATATATATATATATATATATATATATATATATATATATATATATATATATATATATATATATATATATATAGTGTGTGTGTGTGTGTGTTTGTGTGTGTGTGTGAAAATATATAGAAAATAGGAAAGAACTCGTTAGGTAAATAATCCAAAGTTCTTTAGTATTTTTGTTATTATTTTTAAAAAAACAGTGCTCGATAGAAAAGTAGAGCCTCAATATAATTATTATTTATTTGAAGATGGAACAGAGCTTGGTACTTTAATTCAATTTAATTCAAATAACTATATTGAAATTTTCGGCTCTTGTTTTGAAACATGAGAACTCTTATGTAGCGATGGAATCATATTTTTAAATAAGTAATTATATGTGTGTGTGTGTGTGTGTATGTTTGGGTATACATAACGAATACGTCTGTAACAAATATATTGTTCTACCACCCAACTCTATCAAAAATATAATTGAAAATAATTTATTTAAACGCAGCATAAAATTTGTCGAAACGACGTTTAAAACAATATCAGACTTAATCAATACAAAAGAAAACAATAACCTAAAACTTGAAGCAGAAATTTAATCAATTACCTGCAATGATTATCATAAAGAATACGTCGGAGAAACCTCAAGAAATTTAGATAAAATATTATATGAACAGAAGAGGGATATTTTACAAAACAACACATTAAACGATTTAGATGCTTACCTTAACGAGACTAATTACAATTTTGATATAAAAATGCCACTCTAATTAAGAAAGAAAACAATTCCCCGAGACGAAAACGTTTAGAAAGTATTTTAATCGTTAGATAAACACATGCCAAACACACTTTTTCGTATAACCAACTTTCATAAGACTCATACTTAAAAATCTAAGATACGCATACCTGTGGCCGATGTAACCTAAGTCTTTCGCTCTCATACATTACATCCTCACGATCACCTACAAATATGATACACAAACACACAGATATGCCAACATCTGACTACAATTCTTCAGGAATTATACACACGGGCATTACCAGGCCGACAAAAGAATGCCCCGTGGAATCCGAACGAAGGCGTAAGCGCGCGCGCACACACGCATTAACCCCACAACACAAAGACACTTAAGGTTTGAAAAACGAACACAGAAGTAAAAATACCAGAACCTTCTCTTCCATAATTAATTTACAAATATCATGCCTGATGAACTTTGAATAAAAAGCGAAAGATTTTAAATATATATACATTTTCTATTTGTTCCTTATCCTATCCTATATATATATATATATATATATATATATATATATATATATATATATATATATATATATGTATAATTATTTATTTAAATATTATTAGGTTGGTGCAAAAATGATGTCGTTTTTGACGTTAAAAATACGTCGAAAAACGACATTATTTTTGCACCAACCTAATATACGATAAATATGTTATAAAATCACTACAAAAAATGGCCATTTTGTTTCAACATCTCCGGTGTCTTATCAAGTGATGATGTTGAATTCAGGACACTGAAGTCAAAACCCAGCGGCGACATTCTGTATCAACGCTGATGATTGCGTATAAGCATGAAACATTTACATACAGTTAGTATTAACTACTTTAACCCATAAATATAGCATACCTTAAAACTATATTTCATATATATATATATATATATATATATATATATATATATATATATATATATATATATATGTAATGAAAAACAAACCACTTTAAGGTACCATTACGATAATTTATTTCACCTAAATCCTTTTTTAAGGATTCAGGATCATCAGGTAAAACTTCCAACAACGAATTGAGATTTTTCCTCAGGATATTGCTTATTCTCTTATAGGAAAGATATTGCTTATTCTCTTATAGGAAAGATATTGCTTATTCTCTTATAGGAAAAATGATTAAACAAAATGTTCTGTTTCCATATTATAAAATGGGTTTTTCTCATTTCCAAAGTCTGTAACAAATATCAAAAATACTATTGTATAATTTATAAGGGAAACTTATTTTTGAAAAATAAATCTCTGAAAACAAGATACAAAAAAATGCAGTATTTCTTGAAGTAATATTTATGAAGTGGATCAGAACAAAAGCTTGTAGCATTTTAAAGTGAATTTCAAAGAGAATATTTCGATATTTGTAAATGGATTTATTCAACCACATATGCACGATTTTATTCCCTAATAATTTGCCATCTTTGAAGCATCATCATGATTTCATCCTCCCAGAATTTTGTATCTTTCTGGGTGATTAGCTGGTCTAAGTGCTTTTCTATATGCTTCTAAAGAATTGAATTTCTCCTTCAAGAGAAATTTGTAGGGATTGAAATAAGTGATAATCCGAAGATGCAAAGTCGGGCAAGTATGGCTGGTGTAGTATGACATCCCAACTAAGCTGTACAATTTCCTGCCAAGTCTATAAAGAGACATGAGGTTTGGCATTGCCTTGATAGAATACAACACCCTTCTGATTGACTAATTCCAGGCACTTTTCATTGATTGCTGCTTTTAATCAGTCTAGTTTGAAACAGTACTTGAATTCAGTTCCCAAATTTTGTGGAAAGGGCTTGTAATACAAAATGCCCTTCCAATCTCACCAGATACATAGCATCACCTTCAGTTGCAGATTGGCTTTTGAAGGGGTTAACTGCGGCTAATTTAATTTTCCCAAGGACCTTTTTTGAATGCAGGCCTACTGGAATATTCTTGGTCTTCCAGATGAAAATTTACACTTCTGAACCTAGCAAATCACTTAACAAACTATACTCTCAGCTATGACATCATCCCTACAAATGGCACATACCTTTTTGTTGCTGTTTATACATTTGTATGCATATGTATTTATGTGTAGGTATATATATATATATATATATATATATATATATGTGTGTGTGTGCATATGTATTTATGTGTAGGTATATATATATATATATATATATATATATATATATATATATATATATTAGGTTGGTGCAAAAATAATGACGTAATAATGTCGTTTTTTGACGTATTTTTAACGTCAAAAAACGACATTGTTACGTCATTATATATATATATATATAATTGTGTGTGTGTGCATATATATATATATATATATATATATAATTGTGTGTGTGCATATATATATATATATATATATATGATTGTTAGAACGCTGGCTTTCTAACCATGATGCCCGAGTTCGAACCTCACTATTGTCGATTTGTCAGGAAGGTGATTTGATGTTATCTGTCTGGATGGGGCGATCACAGCATGCGGCATTTTGGAAAGTACCTGGAAAACGTACCACTGGGTTGTCCCAAGCCTTGTGAGTGACAGAATTCTTTGGTGCCGTAGATGGTTGTGTTAGCACGAAGTCACAAGTCTTCGTGACCGAGGTTTTCAACGTACTGGCCTTGTTCCGATTACTGATCACGCTGGTACCCTAGTAGGCGCTACTACCCCAAGTCAGCGTGATACTGGGAACAGCAGCAATGAAGAGGCCTTGCTTTCGGATGTAGTTTATTGTCTTACCCAGGACAAATATATATATATATATATATATATATATATATATATATATATATATATATATATATATATATATAGCCATTTAATTTATATTTACAACTATTTTTCACACTTTGAAATGTGATTTGATGAACCCGGTAAAAACCATGTACCTAGGAAAATAAAATATAATCAATGGTCACTTAAGCTTGTCTGTTTACTAATTAAATTGAATTAATATATATATATATATATATATATATATATATATATATATATATAGAGATAGATAGATAGATAGATAGATAGAGAGAGAGAGATATATGAATATGTACATATATATATATATATATATATATATATATATATATATGTATAGATATTTGTATATGTACATATATGAATATGTATATAATTATGTACATTTTAATTTTAATAAAGGTGCAATTAATTTACAAATTCATGAATTATTCATACAAAAAAACAAATACAAAGGTTAATGATTTAATTGGCGAGAAATCCATCTTCGCGAACAATTCAAATAATATACAAAAACCCCGAACCTGTTTATGAATGAAAAGATCATTATTGAACAATATAGTTCATGCCACTTTGACGGAAAATCTACCAGTAAAAAAGAATTCTCTTATTGCTATATTTGTACAAAAGCGCACAACCTTAAAATTTAAATTCAAACTCAGCGTTGCGACCGCACGTTCCAAAACAATAACACATTCCTCATAGCATTTTTTCGGATTACATCTCTATTTTCGTTGTCCTCTTAATACCGAGAAGTAAAAACAAGAACAAAATCTAATTCCATACCTGATGATGTCTGTAGGAACAGACGAAAGCCTGTAAAAATAATAAGACCTTATGCAAATGAAATTTATAAAACAAGGATCTTTTCATTCATAAACAGGTTCGGGGTTTTTGTATATTATTTGAATTGTTCGCGAAGATGGATTTCTCGCCAATTAAATCATTAACCTGTGTATTTGTTTTTTGTATGAATAATTATGTACATATATATATGTATGTATGTATATATATATTTGTGTGTATATATATGTATATATTTATGTATATATATGTATGTATATATATGTATGTATATATATGTATGTATATATATATGTATATATATATATGTGTGTGTGTGTATATATGTATATATACATGTATGTATACATATGTATGTATATATAGATATATACATGTGTATATATATGTGTGTGTATCTGTGTGTGTATTTAGTGTATTGGGCAGCTGATCATTATTCAAACATATATTATTAAATAAAAGAAACTATCAATATCTATCACGTGTGATCATGAGCCGTTGTAAAATTCGTATATTTGCTTTAATTTTGGGTGAAAATTTACCTTTCAAAAACCCTTAACAAATTAATTACTCCCTACCTCCCAAGTAAATATTGTATTCACTCCAAAACTGTATTTATACAAATTCTTCATTCTGTAAAACCAAACAACCAAATAATAACATCTTTGGGTGTACAAAATTTATTTACTAATGTCTCCGTCCATCATTAAATTAATATATATATAAATATTACTTCAAGAAATACTGCATTTTTTTGTATCTTGTTTTCAGAGATTTATTTTTCAAAAATAAGTTTCCCTTACAAATTATACAATAGTATTTTTGATATTTGTTACAGACTTTGGAAATGAGAAAAACCCATTTTATAATATGGAAACAGAACATTTTGTTTAATCATTTTTCCTAACTTAAATCAGTGTTGTAAGGCATTTGGAAATCAGTGTTGTAAGGCTTTTAAAAATCAGTGTTGTGAGGCATTTGGAAATCTGTGTTGTAAGGCATTTAAAAATCAGTGTTGTGAGGCATTTCAAAATGAGTGTTGTAAGGTATTTAAAATCAGTGTTGTAAGGCATTTCAAAATCAGTGTTTTTATGCATTATGAAATCAGTGTTGGAAGGCATTTAAAAATCAGTGTTGTAGGGCATTTAAAGTCAGTGTTGTAAGGCATTTGAAAATCAGTGTTGTAAGGTATTTGTAAGCACTTGGATACATTAATCTCTATAAATCCCTCACGATTTAACAGAAGATAATTTAACAAAATTAAGGAAATTTTCTATTTGTGATTCTATGGTCAAATGTAACAAATAACGCACTTCCATAAGACACTAGCAACAGGCAGCTGGCCTTGTTCAGGTTTATATTCGCTTAAAAGAAGATTTCTAACATTTTTTTCATAGGTGGTGTTTGAGCTTGGTTTTATTTCACGCACGGCAAAATTTATTATGCCATCTGCATATTTTAAAGGCGGCATTTCTTTCGATGTGATTCACAAATTTTAAAGATTTTTTTACGTTAAAAATTGAAAATGGTGGAAAACGAGATGCATTTTTTTGTCATTTGAAGCCACTTTTATTTCCGGAAAAAAGAAAAAAAAAAAAAAACATTATAAAAAAAAAAAGAAGAAATAAATTGATAGATTCTGTTTCTGGAGATATCTGAGAATACTATTCGAAAATACTTCGCTGCGTTTAAAAGTGGACATTTTGGTCTAGTTGTTGCAGTTTTTTGTATATATTATGTAACTAGTGAGTTAGTCCAAATGCCTTGACTCCCTTTATAGTCCATCAATAGAAGGTTAACAAATCAGAAGACGTAGAACATTCAATCCGTCGTGTATAAAGGCGGCCATTTTTGTTCACTCTACCCGAATGTCCAGTCCAGCTTGTCAGGCGAAGAGAAACAGAAGGATGAACTATGCTCTACTACTTTTATCAAAATATCCACTGCTAACCTGAACAACGCTTTCTTACTGTCTTCAAGATATTCACTGCTAATCTCTGGATTCTATACTCGAAGACGACCGTCATAATGAACAACACTAGTACACCGGAACGACCACGCATGTCATCAGTCGACATGCTGATTAAATTAATCCAGATCACAGAACACGGGACCTCGCAGAAATACACCGGTTATCTTTAAACAATTGACAATATCAGTTCGAGATTTAAGCAATTACCACTATTCCCCCCACCACTACACTGAGGTTAGTTCAGACTGGTAGGAAGCCACACAGGTTCCTGCACCAGTGAATAATATTGCATTAAATATATCCTGTAAATTCAGCATGATATTTATCGCCTTACGACCGCGGCATCCACTCGATATTTCTCAATGGTAACTTACTCTGACGAATGGTTAAATAAAGGGGAGAAGATTGTTGTGTCAAGTGGGAGCATTCGAAATATTAATATCTTTTGCCTGGTTCTGAACATCGACCATGGAAAAATGAAACTGCTACAGCCACCAAGTAGAATTCTCCCTCTTTATCTCTTTCTTTAAGCCTATATTGTACTAAAACAGAGAGAAAAAAAGAGAAACATACAGATAGAAAGTGGGAGTCGGAGTGAGAGGGAGAGAGAGAAATTGTGTAATAGAGATTGAGAGAGAGAGAGAGAGAGAGAGAGAGAGGAAGTAGGAATCAGAAAAAAGAAAAAAAAGAAGAAAAGTAGCAATCAGAATGAGAGAGAGAAAGAGTAAGAAAGAGAGAGGGATGGAGGTGGGAAGTGGGGGGAATCAGAGAATGAAATAAAGTGAGTAAATAGGAGTCAGAGAAAAGGAGAGTAAGAAAGAGAGAGGGGGAAGTGGGGGGAATCAGATAATGAAATAAATAGAGAAAATAGGAATCAGAGAAAGGGAGAGTAAGAAAGAAAGAGAGAGAGAGGTTGGAAGTGGGGGGAATCAGATAATGAAACAAAGAGAGAAAATAGAAATCAGAGAAATGGAGAGTAAGAAAGAGAGACTGAGCGAGAAAGTAGGGATCAAAGAGTGAGATAAAAAGAGAGAAAGGTGGCGTCGGAGAAAGTAGAAATCAGAGAATGAGAGAGAGAAATTAAGTGTCAGAGAGCGAGAGAAATAAGGTAGAGAAAGACAGAAAGATAGTGGATATTAGAGAAAACGAGAGAGAGGGAGAGAGAGAGGGTGGAGAGAGAGAGAGAGAGAGAGAGAGAGAGAGTGGAAAAAACGTTAACCAGTCTATTCGTGAAATATAATTCTTTTAAGTCAAGCAGTCTGTAATTAAAGTGCTCAATATAAAGAGATAAAGATTTAATATCATCAAATAATCGTAGCAAATAAAATTAAATGTTAACTTATCTGTACTCATCTGAGTTTCGTAGAGATTTAGTACTTCAATTACAAAGATTACTTGCCTGAAAACGAAATACGTAAATCGACATTTTTTAAAAAATTTTTTGTGGGGGGGGGGGGGAGGAATCTTTGCTACTGTTATTAATAGCTCGTGTATATTTTATTAATTGGGCACAATTTTACAGATTTTGTATTAAATTTATTAACTGTGGTATATATTGTAGCTGCCACATTATATATATATATATATATATATATATATATATATATATATATAGTTTATGGAAAACTAGGTAATCCGTATGGGTAAACCCAAGGAAGATAAAATCCAGAGAGCTCAATGTAAATCCAGAGCAAATAATTTAAATAAAAACAGACCACTTTAAGGTTCCATGTAAAAAATTATTTCACCACAGCCCTTTTAAAAGGACTGCGGATCATCAGACTTTACTTCCAAAGGTTGAAACGAAAAAGATTTCAAAAGATTTCGTTTGGAAAAAAGTCTGATGATTCGCAGTCCTTTAAAAGGGCTGTGGTGAAATAATTTTTTACATGGAACCTTAAAGTAGTCTGTTTATATATATATATATATATATATATATATATATATATATATATATATCGTATCTGTCTATATTTCTGAGATGAGGCATTATGTACATTATTTACATTATTCGGACTATTGTCCTCATCTTGGTCGCCATATTTATTACAACGTTTCAGCCGTTGTACACTCCGACCTTCTTCAGTTGGTTGGAATGTCGAACTGAACACTTTATTTCGTTAGTTAGATCCAGTGACAGGACCCAAAGAGTGTGAGTTCAATACCCGGTTAAGGCAGTGGAGAACTTTCAGAGGGGAATTAACAGGAGATAACTGATATCCATTAAAACATGGCACGTGGAACTAGAACATTCTACTCCAGCGAGCGTACAACGGCCGAAACGTTGTAATAAATATGGCGACAAAGATGAGGTCAATAGTCCGAATAATGTAAATAATATATATATATATATATCGTAATTAAGTAATTCATCGAGTCTAGAAGGAGTGGTTTGGGAATAGTAGTTGTGGCTCGTGGTGGGGAACAGTCCCATGGGTAAGGGAAACTCAGTTGATTTATACTACAGAATTTGTGAAGTCCGGCGCTATATCGAGTCTAATTCGTTACCATTTCGTTGGTACGGTGGTATCACGCTTGCATCGTATCGTAACTCTCCGGGTTCAATTCTCGGTAGTGGATGCGCACTGCTGACGAGTCCCAAATACAGGACGAAACGGCCGTCCAGTGCTTTCTGCATTCTGTTGAGGTTTCTTCTAGACTCGATGAATTACGATTATCTCAGATCCCCCTAACAATTTTTATCTCTCACACATACACACACACACACACACACACACACACACACACACACACACACACACACACACATATATATATATATATATATATATATATATATATATATATATATATATAAACCTCTCACGGACTTATAGGGCGAAGGGGTGGTCCGTTAAAGCCGATTGTCCGTAGACTGGAAGGGATTATATTTTAGTTATCATAGCAGCAGCCAGTAGTTGTGATTATAATGCAAATACTATAAACATGTATATACGGCATAAGTAAATATATACTTAATATAGATATCTTAATCAAAATAACAAAAATAATAGATTTCTCACAGCTACATTCTCACGCACGCGTCTAATGTATCGTACTTTATATACTGTACACCCGTCTTTGTTTACAGTTGAAAGGACCGCCGCCAAGCGGGCACTTTGAGAACTAATACGACTCGTTCCGCTAAGCCCGCAAATTTTGAAATACATCGCTGACGATGCATTGGGAGTGTTTTTTACCAGCAGATATTTTTTAAATTTTGCCTGCAGATTTTGCCCGTTACATCCGAAGTTCGTTGATGTTTCCGTAGATGTTTGTCTGTATATATATTGTAATTAGACAGATATTGTTTATCTAAACACGCTTTATTGAAATGCAGAAACATTTTTATGGCTATTAAGTTTACAATGTTAGTTACTATTTATAACGTTCATAAATGCACCACTAGCACAACCCTGATGATGACTCATGCGAGTCGAAAGCTCGAACACGGCCATTATATTTGTTTGAGGACATTTTTTTGAAAGAACATTCGCAATTCAGAAAAATAGAGGGTCAAACTTGATAGACATCTTAAAATGGCTATACTTTTCAATATATATATATATATATATATATATATATATATATATATATATATATATATATATATATATATGTAAGCAAATATAAATGGATATAAATCCGACAGAATGGAGAAAAATATTTGGAAAAAACAAACAAAAATCCTTAAATGCAATTATGTTGTTTTAATATGAATGAAATGTCAACGTCTGACGTTTCGGTTTAATAAACCTTCTTCAGGACAATATTCATTAAAATACAATTAACATAATCAGTTCAACATGACAAAGACGATGGACATAAAAACAAGACTTATCCAAAACAGATAACTGAAAATTTTAAATGATCAGCTTTCCGTTTAAGCATGGTCACGTTGTCGTCAAATGGGCGACGCTTTCAAAATGTATTCCTAAAATTTAAGTATTTTGAATGAAAACGAAAAAATGAAAAGAATTCTATTATGATGGAAAATTGTATGTACGCTTGTCGAGCATTAATCTCGCTAAAAAAGGGGAAATACTAAAGAAACCAGGTCTAGTATTCACCGTGCGAGAGATGGATATTATACCTGCTTCATAAATCCTCCTAAGATTTTTATTATGAAAATATTTTAAAATCTTCACGGAATCAAAATCGAAATTATGATCTGCTTTAGTTATGTGTACAACTAAAGCATTGTACAGATTTCCGAGGCGAATATCTCGTTTATGTTCGAAAACACGAGATTTTAGGGACCTACATGTTTCACCCACATATTTTAGGTGACAGTTTTTGCATGAGATTTGGTAGATGCAAGATATATATATATATATATATATATATATATATATATATATATATATATATATTAAAGGAAGAGAGAAGTCGCAAACGTTTTTGGTTGTAATGTGTGTTTTTTCTAAATTATTATGCTTTATTTTCCATAATTTTGCTACACGGATTTCCAGTTTCGTGATCGTCATCAGGCAAAGCGTGGAGATTTCCACATATTATTAAAAGTAATTATTTTTTTTTCCTTTATGCTTTTCGATGTTAAATATTCTCTATATGAGACATTCTCTTTTTGTTGTTTAGTGACCCAAGTGTCTTTCTTGAATTGGCCAGACATTTGGGTCACTATAGCCGGACGTGCTTTTACCGATTGAGCCACAGAGGAGCGTTTCGGTTAGCAAGGTCGATTTCACTTATACATTCATATCTGCTCGATGCGTATCCAAATGTAAACAAATGACGTCACACTTTAGGAAGTGGACAAAACCGACAATTATTTTAAGACATTTTTTTAGACGAATATTTTCCATGAAAATTTCTCGGATATTCAAGCCGGTAAATGTTGTTAATACTGTTTATTATAAAAAGAGCATTTACTTAAATATTTGTATCTATAAAAAGAACGTATAAACATAATATATATATATATATATATATATATATATATATATATATATATATATATATGTATGTATATACGCTAATTTGTAAACAATGAATTCTACTGCTAATACTGCAAAGCTCTTCTATGAATTGAGCACTCTCGGTCATTGGCGTGTTTTTTCTTAGAATAAGTACGAAAAATCTGCCTTCCTCTCTACCGGGCGCTGATAGCTCAGGGGTAAAATATCCGACTGATACCAAATCAGTCGGGTTTCGATCTAGCCACATTGATGAGCTGCGAAACAGTCTATCTATGGTGGAGATTATATATATATATATATATATATATATATATATATATATATATAGTGTAACCCCGATATAAGAGAAACCCGGATATAAGAGACTTATCCGGTCCCGACAACTCTCTATTCACTCTGTACATGGGCCAAGAGAGACTTAGAAGGTTGCACAAAGTATGCAGATATGAGGAGAAGATAACGGTTATTCCTAGATTTGAACAGGTTGAGATTGTAGTGATCGGAGAAGCATCCTCTTGAGAGACGGTTCCACAAAGCACTGGTTCATGGGAAGGAGCTGTTCGACTGAAACTTACATCCCAATAATCGAATACGAAGCGAATGACGGTTTTTCGATCCCATATTCGTAAGATGGCGAGACTTAGCCTTGAAGATGAGAACTGATGGGACTAAGGAATATAAATAGCCATAGAGCAACGAGAGGTTTGCGATATTTCGCCAGTGAGACGGCGATTGTCGGGTGGTAAATAATTTCGTGACGCTTTTGGACCCTATCGAGACTGGACAGTGAAGACTGGGCAGCAGCCTGACCGTATATGGTAGCAGTAATTCATTTTTGGCCTGATCTCTGGTAAAGATAGAGGATAGTAGGAGGAGTCAGGTACTTACTGGTGCAGTACAGGAGACCGACCAATTTTCCAACATCTTTAGCGATGAGTCGTATGTACGCGTACCATTTTAGGTCTGGGTTTAGTTCAAGTCACAGCAAGCGCTCAAGGCACCTGACCTCCCTCAAAGGACACCCATTCATCGCGACTGGTGAAAGTTTTGAACCTGCACAAGCATCTTAATTTAAGATATTCATTAAAAATATTTCCACACCTACAATTATGACAATTGACATTTATGGGAAAAACTTGTAGATCGCTGTTTTAAACCGGTTCTAAAACGATTTTTATTTTATTTTTTTAAAGTTTATACAGACGATTTTCAACGTAGATTTACTTTTGATTGATTTATAAGGTATTTAAATAGATTATTTTATAAATAAATTTTACTCAATTCAAGGCTCGAGAGCCAATCAAGATAGAGGCTTAGAGTTAAAACTGTAATGCTGAATGAAGGTGTGATATGAATGGAAGGAAATGCGATTATGAAATTCAAATTTGGAGACTAAAAGGGAAAGATGACGATTGACCTTTGACTTGCAAAGGTCAAGATTAAAAGAATCAGACTTACGGCCACTTCACGTTGAAAAACCGTTTCCCGTACGGTCACCGAAGTTAAGCAACGTCGAGACTGAGTAGTAACTGGATGGGTGAACGTTTGCGGATACCAGGTGCTGAAAGCTTGAATTTGTGAGTGGTGTAATGGATAATGGCTTGGAATTGTTAATCGGAGTTCCAATTCCGGTTGGGTTCGTTATATTCACTTAGGAAAGCTATGAATTAACCTCTTCTCTCTTCAGATACGGATTAATTATTAAGGTTTGTAGCAGTAAACCATTAATATTACCCTCCACCTCCACAAAAAATTCTCACAATATTTTCTGGCTTTAAAGAACATGAAATCGATAAACCGGAGAAAACAAATTAGTAAAATCAAAAAGTATTCGGAAAATACCAATGCAAGAATCTATTCCACAAAATATTGGGTTGGTGCATAAATATCAGGCGTTTTTGTAGGCGAGTTATTTGTTAATAAAAATTGCTTTTCTGCTTGCTTTTTTTTTTTTTTTTTTTTAAATAAAAATATTATTTTATTTTCAGGTTATAAAAATGCGTATCGATAATCATACGCTCCGGAAGAATCATTTTAAAATTTTATTGATGAATTGTCATGTTTCTTTATTTCATAATAAATATTGTTTAAAAAACGCCTGATAATTATGCATCAACCCAATAGCAGTATTTTGGGGAAAACGCATTTTTTCTTCTTACATTTGTAACACGGGGGAAATGAGGATAATTCGACTACATGGAAGTGGAGTGAAGAATACTAGCTGGTTTGGTTTTATCTCTGTTTAACAAAAATGTATTGCTGGTAATAATTTTTACCAAAAATGTATTGCTGGTTGCTATAAAGGAATAAAGTGTCGCTACCGACACTGGAGTTTGAACACAGATCACCATTAAGCAAACACAGGCGATGCCATTTTTGAATAAGTAGATCACGTGATGGTAAAGGAAATGTCTATATGGGAATTAGCGTGGCGTCTAATTGATCGCTATTTCTACTCTATACTCTTTTACTATACGGATTGCTATAGTCTATACTATTCAATATACAATTTCTCTATACTGATCCTTATACGGATTGCTATTCGGATCACGATTCGGTGGTTACTATTCGAGCGAGTATTATCGAGCAAGTACTATCGAGCAAGTACTATTAGTGCGAGTGATATTCTAAGGCGTCTGACACCAGTATTGTTCAACGGCGTTACTATAGTTGTATCTGCGATTACAAAGTCTCTACTACAACGAGCATTACGAAAGGGATAATGAGTATTCTTTGACATTACATAAGTATCAATGTGTGTTCGTTGACATCACACAACTGGTAATAATTTTTTCCAAAAATGTATTGCTGGTAATAATTCTTTCCACACATGTGCAATGTGGACTTTTTCAAGGCAAAAACGAAATGAATTTATTAAGACAAAGTAACTATTAATAACAAAACAAACGTCCTTAGCAACTGGAAGAATTTAGAAAACGCTATTATAACAGAATTACTACTCTCCCAAACAAAAGTACACAACTATATCAAGAAATCAAAAGAAAATCCGTCAACGCAACAATGAAAACAATATTTCCGCACGTGACATTACTTGATGTAATTTTCAGTTGACAATATGAATATAATACAGTTTTCTAAATTCTAGTTCCTAAGGACATTTTGTTTTGTTATTAATAGTTACTTTGTTTTAATAAATTTATTTCGTTTTTGCCTTGAAAAAGTCCACATTGGGCGAAACGCGTCGGCTAATATTACAGTTTTCCTATTGTCTTTTACATTTATAAATATTGTCTTTTTCCTACAGGTTAACTCTGATGAATTTTTCACACATATATATATATATATATATATATATATATATATATATATATATATATATATATATGGAGAGAGAGATATGTTAAATTAAAAAGAACAACATGACAGGCGAAAACACGATACTTGAAAAATGATGTAACTGACTGTGCAAAAAGAAAAAAAAACTTTTTGTTAATAGCTGATGAAAACCGGAGATATTGGACTATTGATAGTTTAATATGCATTGTAAGTCAGGGAAATAATCAAAAGCAGAATAAATAAATAAATAAATAAATCCTTAGCAAATGTCATTCGCTAGTTTTTAACCAAATTTGTATAAGTGAATTTTTAATTACTTATTTTTAATCATTTCACCCCAAACAAAGCAATAAAATCACTGAGACGCAAAGGGTTACTGAGTGTTAGAGAATATTTAAAAAAAAACCCTATTAAAGGAGGGTATAAAAGAATAGTAATTACACGATAACGATTGGCAATGCATTTAAATTTTTGAAAATAATCAAAGTGGACTGTGAAGCAAGTTGCTGGAAGAGATTTCCACAAGCGAGAAGTGCTATAGAAGAAACTCTTAGCATAGAACTAGCGGCCACATCTAGGCTTTTCAACTGTAAAACGATGAGACCGTCAAACTAGTACTGCGCTTAATTTAATGAAGTTTAGATATCATAGAGGAAATTTCGTCAGAACAATTACCATGAAAGAATTTATACAAAAGTTAGAGGAACACTTCGCTACGGCGATGGGAAAGTGACTGAAGCCGAGATGCCAGGTCAGGGCCAATATCTTTGCTGATTCTTTGGATTTTATCAAGAATCTCTAAATATACAGCAGGGGCATCAGACCAAATGTGTCATCAATATTCAAAGCATGGAAGAATGGTAGACTTATAAATATCTCTATCTATAAAAGGTAGGATGTGTGTGTGTGTGTGTCTGTGTGTGTGTAACGAATACACGGCCGCAATTTTCGACGGATTTGCACCAAAATTTACATGCACATACTCCAAGTTAGCGGGAAGGCCAAGACCGACTTTGCATTTCCCAACTTCCATCGATAGTGGAAATAATCGATTTTTTTCATGCTTCTACGGTACTTTTCATGTAGTTTGCGCCCATTTTCTACTGGCCAGAGTGAGAGCCTATAGCTGGCTGACACGAATATGCAGGAAGATTCTATTGGCCAGCGTGAGAGCCAACAGCTGACTGACACGAATGTTAACTAGCATGCTAGCATGCAAAAAAAAATCGATAGCTGCATTCGTCACAAGTGGGAAAAATTTAAATCTGCGTGGCACTTTTCTCCAATTGGCTCATTCGCCTGCTTAAACTCAACTTTGATTCTGATTCCGCAGAACTGGGTTAGGTGTGAAAAAGTATTTGTTGTTAACATTCTTTTTTCATTCGGATTTTCCAGTTACATGTCCTTTTTTAAAGCTGATCGTTTTGTGTTCATTTTGTTTAGTTCTTTTTTCGTAACAGATTTAATGTTTAGTATAGAGCTTAGAAAAAAATCGCAATGTGAGATAGGCAAGAAGTAAGGCATGTAGCAACATCAGCACGGCAAAGGGCACTCCTTTAAAGGCAAGGAAGGGCAAAAATATTTTAAGTCAAGTGATAGCGATTGCTGTATGAGTCGTACGATTTTTGAATCAAGCTCGGGTAACGCCGGGCCATGCTGCTAGTGTAAGATAAATTGTCTAGCATAACACATTTGAACCAACTTTCCTTGTTGCTGACCTAGCAATTGATTCGATATAATCTTTATGTCACCGGAAAACTTTAGTCCGAGAAGGCGCAATAAGTCACTCTCGTGTCTATTTGAATTTGGTTTGAATTTAGGTGGAAATAAATACAACCACCTTAGTGACTTCATTTTCACTATTTAAATTATTCGGACTATTGTCCTCATCTTTGTCGCCATATTTATCACAGCGTTTCGGCCTTCTTCAGGTTGTTGGAATGGCGGACTGAACCCTTTATTTCGCTCACTGGAGTAGACTGTTCTAGTTTCACGTGGCATGTTTAATGAATGTCAGTTATCTCCTGTTAATTCCCCTCTCCAAGTTCTCCACTGCCTTAACCGGGTATTGAACTCACACTCTTTGGGTCTTGTCACTGAATCTAACCAACGCCTTTATCCACTGTGCCATGTGTCCTTAAGTGGTTAAGGCAGTGGAGAACTTGGAGAGGGGAATTAACAGGATATAACTGATAACAGACATCCATTAAACATGGCACGTAGAACTAGAACAACTTATCCCAGTGAGCGAAATAAAGGATTCCGTTTGACATTCCAACCACCTGAAGAAGGCCGTAGCGTACAACGTCCGAAACGTTGTAATAAATATGGCAACAAAGATGAGGACAATAGTCCGAATAATGTAAATATTGTACATAATACCTCATCTCAGAAATATAGACAGATACTGAAAGGCCGAAACCTTGTAATAAATATGACGACAAAGATGAGGACAATAGTCGTCCAAATAATGTAAATAGTGTACAAAATACCTCATCTCAGAAATATAGACAGATACTGAAAGGCCAAAACGTTGTAATAAATATGGCGACAAAGATGAGGACAATAGTCGTTGTAATAAATATGGCGACAAAGTTGAGGACAATAGTCGTCCGAATAATTTAAATAGTGTACATAATAATCATCTCAAAAATATAGACAGACACTGAAAGGCCGAAACCTTGTAATAAATATGGCGACAAAGATGAGGACAATAGTTCGAATAATGTAAACAGTGTACATAATACCTCATCTCAGATACTGACTTCATTTTGTTTTGTTTTTTTTCTCATTTTTCTAACTAAATTTATTAGAGTTTGTTTTTCATCACAATGATCGTTTTTCATGTGCCTAACTCCGGAGAGAGTTCAAGTAGTTATTTTTCCTGACAATTCTTCAAATGTCATTATAATTACCATGCCATATTGCCAAGCATGAACTGCTTCTTTTAGTTTAAAAAACATGTTAAAAGGCGTGAACTTTTTCTTTTAAAAATCAGTTATAGTCTAAAATATGTATTCTGTTTGTATTAGGCTTAATAGACCTCAATGAAAGGAAGATGGCAATTATTAGCTTTCCAGATAGGAAGGTTTCGTGCACTTTTTGATGAAGTTCATTGCCTCAGGACTATCAAAAAGTTGAGAGAAAGAAATGTGGATATTCCATTGAGCACTAGTCGCAGAACGATTCACTATAATGAAGAAAAACATTCACGAGACAGAAAATTTGGTTGAGGAAGCAAAAAAAAAAAAAAAAAATTACCTCTCAGCTCAAGATGCAAAAGAAAAAAAATGTCTTAAATGGTTTCGACTGACAGGAGTCAGACAACGACACCTTTGTTGAGGTTTTCTTATAGAAACCTGATACGAATAAAGAGACCTTTTGACACTGTGTCTGAATACATTTTTTTTTCCTTCATGCGAATTATGACTTTTTTTTTTTATTTTTGAAAAGAGAATGAAAAAATATATATATATATATAATAGATTTTGCATATGTTTCATTTATTTCATTGGTTTTGTTTACATTAGTGCAGGTTACTATGGAAACGGAATTGAAAATAATTTTACTATAGAAATGAATCATAAATCATTGCCTATTATATTAGAATGCATTTTTATTTGCTAACTTTCAAAATTTATCAGAGCTTATTTTCCATTTCTGAACTAATTTTTCGGGTGATTAATTCTGAAATGATAATTATCATTGGGATGCTTTTTTATAGCCCCACTCCGCCCTCTCTGAGAGGATGTGGCGTTTTGGTGTTAATATTTAACAGCCCCTACCACCACCACCATGAGGGATGTATGTGGCACAAGACCGAGTTTATCGTGGGTTCTCCGAGCTCGTAGGCTCGGCCAAAAATATTCCCTTAGAACCCTCATAAACGGGTTCAGGGCCTGTCTACCTCCCCAGACGAAACTTTGACCTTCGGCAAAGCCTCGTCCGGGTTCCTCTCTGCTCAAGGCAAAGAGTTCGACAGTAAGGAACAATCTATTCCACTGTTTCCCGTGTGGCGTTATAGTATTTAGAGAATTGATCGGCGAATGATGAAATTGTAACGATTGAATGGGTCGTGAATCCGATTAGCTAGGTATAAGATAGTTAGTAAAGACCATCCTCAACCCATTCCGACTTTTCGGCCTTAATTATATTAATTTACAATAAATATAGATTAATTCTGGAGTGAATTTATAAAAAATAATTTTTATTACTGGTAGATATATTTAAGGACAATTCTTCAAATGTCTTTAAAATCGCCGAGAAAGTCGACTTCTTTTGATTTAGAACAAATGTTAGCAGCAGGCTTGGATATTTCTTCTAAAATGTAAACGACTACTAAATGGAATGGGTTGAAAAGAGTATTCCTATATTGGTTGGTTGATTTTGCTTAGTGGTTTATCAAAACTTCAATGGGTTATTTAATGCCGAATTCTAAATATTTTGAATACTATTTTATGGCTTCAACTAAATATATTTTGAACGTAATTGTATGCCTTCAACTACAGGTAAAATATATTCTTGGTACTTCTACTATAAAATGTATTGTTGGTCATTCTACTATAAAATGTATTGTTAGTACTTTGACTATAAAATGTGTTGCTGGTACTTCTACTATAAAATGCATTGTTGGTAATTCTACTATAAAATGTGGTGGTGCTAATTCTACCATAAAATGCATTGTTGGTACTATATGTATTGTTGGTAATAATGGAGGTAACTAATAATACATCTTGTTCAACAGTTAATGGGTGATAATATCACATGTCGGGTAAATAATATCGCATGGTTGTCAGCGATATAACAGAAGAGAGTTATGGTAGAAAAGTTTTTTCTCTCATCAGTATTTTCCCCATTATGGACATTATTATATCCGTGAGTTAATAACCCCGTATTTCACGAACGGAACGGAATAGCTTAAAGGAAAAGTAATGACAAATATAATTTGTTCTCAGAGAGACTTTTGTACCATTAAGAAATAAAAAAAAATACATATACATATATACATGTGTCTCACGCGGAGAACAATGTATCAGAGCAGAGTGTAAGGAGAAAGAAAAAGGAGAAGAGTTGCATATGATATGGAAAGTCTTCTGTTTCTGGAGAAGTCATGTTTAGGACTCCAGATTCAAACCGGCCTTATTCATCAACTATGTCGTAGGAGAGGACATATTCTACGAAGGGGAAACAGCGAGTCATGGGTTTTCTCAAATTTAGGATTGCGAGTATCTGGGAAAGGTATATCCCAAAAAGGTACCATGGACTTGTAAACTGTAGTATTTGGCAGCTGGCTGCCTCGGGCAAAAGCCCGGGCAGGACGAATAAATTCGTGTCTTGTTACCAGTAAGCTTACTGACTGAATAACTGATCAATTTTGTCACTGTATGAAGTGACGTCAGTAAGAAGACGTCACGTAACCCGTGTAACTTATCTCCACCAAAGGGAGATAATCGCTTTAGATAAATGTTACTATAAATATGAATTGTTTTTAATTTTATTACAAATATGTATTATTGGTAATTTGTTTTTATATAAAAATGTATTGCTGTTATTCTTACTATAAAAATATATTTTTATAATTTTATAGTATTTTGTTTGGGGGTTCACTATTTGCCCATAGTTGGGACCCTAACAGGTGCTGCTACCTTATATCGCTGGTATTTTTTACTATCAAAATGTTTATACTTTCATAGAGTTTCATAGTGTTTTCACACCATTTTGGGGGTTAACTATTTGTCCATAGCTGGGTCGCTAACAATTCTACCACCCTGAGTCAGGTTTGGCCTGGGATCAACAGCAGTTATGAGGTGGTTCCATGCTTTTCAAAACTTTCACTCTCCCGATCAGAGGCCTTGCTGCTGGATGTAGTTTATCGTCATACCCAGGATTACCTGACCGATGCAATGAAGTGTAAAAAATAAATTAAAAAAAATCAGGTAAAGAAGCAGGTCAAATACACTAAATTATTTTTTATGATGTCAAAATTTATGCATACCTTACTTGTTTTCTTCCCTCAGCGGGGCAGAACATCCAGATTGGTTGATTGATTTGTTTATTTTACAGTTTATCAACTTTCTACAGGTTATTTAAAGCCAGGAAATATTTTTAGATTGTAAGATTTTTTTGGAGATAACAATAACTTACTAATACAGATCCTACTAATTAACCCATAGCTGGAGCGTAAGAGGTGAATTAATAACCATTCCAAGGGTATTTACCCGTAATTGAATATAACGAAGACGACTGCAATTGGAGCACGTTTCTACGATTTCCAATTCGAGCCGTTATCCATTTCACGATCCCAAGCGGTGACCCATCTAAATACTGAGCCGACTCAACGTTGCTTAAGATCGTTGTCCGTACGAGAACCGATGATTCAACGTGATATGGCTGTAAACTCATAATACCACACACATATCCAAGCTTATAGCGCTTAGTATTTCGAAAGAGTTCACCCATCTAAATACTGACGAGACGACGTTGTTTAACTCCGCTGATCGTACGAAAACCGGTATTTGAACGCGATATGACCGTAAAAACATTATGCCACCCGCACATCCAAGGTTACAGTTGTTGGTATTCTGAAATGGTTACACATCTAGTTATTGACCATGCTCGACGTTGCTTAACTTTTCTGGTCGTACAAAAACCGGTGATAAATGTGATACGACTGTAAGCCAATTATGCTATTCGCACATCCAAGCTTACAGTTGTTGGTATTCCGAAATGGTTACCTATCTAGTTATTGACCAGTCTCAACGTTGCTTAACTTCGCTGGTCGTACAAAAACCGGTGATAAATGTGATACGACTGTAAGCCAATTATGCTATCCGCACATCCAAGCTTACAGTTGTTGGTATTCTGAAATGCTTACCCATCTAGTTATTGACCAGTCTCAACGTTACTTAACTTCGCTGGTCGTACAAAAACCGTTGATAAATGTGATATGACCGTAAGCCAAATATGCCGTCCGCACATCCAAGCTTACAGTTGTTGGTATTCTGAAATGCTTACCCATCTAGCTATTGACTAGGCTCGACGTTGCTTAACTTCGCTGGTCGTACGAGAACCGGTGTTTCAACGTGATATGGCCGTAAGCCCGGGAGAACACCAATAAGAAATTATGATAACCGAGCGACTTACCGTTTGGTGTCAGTATCGACGGGAGATTTGGCGGTCAAATTGAATTTAGGTGAGAATGCACCATTTAAGAACGGGTATGTCTTGATTGGTTGATGCTGCGCGGCATAGCCGCTCAAATTAACTGTCTCTTTCGGCATGTCTTATAGATAAAGCGCGTGGTGTCGCGATCGAAATTAGGGTTTGTTATCTTTAGAAAACAGGTCGGGTTACTGGAGGAGAGGGTATGATGTGTAAAACCCAAAACTCGTAATGAAACCAGCGTATATCTACGTGTTGTTTATCGATTCATAGCCTGCAATATTTAATCTTTTTTTATACCAGGCTTAATGGTTCCCACAAATTGAAGAAGACGGTTACAAGCTTCCAAGAAAGGAACGCTTCGCACAATTTTTGATGAAGTCCATCGAATCAGAAGATTCTTTTTCTATACGCCGTGTCCCTTCAGGTCGTTGGTGATCATGGCTCTCCACAATTTCCTGTCCTTTTGTAGCTCTTAATAATTGTCATCTTTTTATTATCTCTTCCACACACCACTTTGCCATCCATTTATTCAAGCACGTATTTCTTCTGTTTCTATGTGCCGTATCACTTCACATCGTTGGAGATTATGGCCCTCCACAATTTCCTGTTCTTTGTAGTTCTTAATATATTTTGTCTTTTTTTAATCTCTTCTAAACCTTACTCCGCCATCCATTTATTCAAGCACGTACTTCTTCTGTTTCTATGGGCCATGTACCTTCAGAATGTTGATGATCATGGCCCTCCACAATTTCCTGTCCTTTGTAGTTCTTAATATATTCTGTCTTTTTTTTTTTTTTTATCTCTTCTAAATCTTGCTCCGCCGTTCATTTACTCAAGTTTGCTCGCTAGGTTAAGCAATGTTTTCCCCTGCACCTCTTCTTCTCTATGTGCCGTGTCTATTCAGGACGTAAGTGATCATGGTCCTCCACAATTTCTTTTCCTTTTCTTAATAAAGTTTGTCTGTTTCTCTCTCCAAAATCCTGCTCCGCCATTCATTTACTCAAGCTCTTTAGGTAGGTTATCCGTTATTTTACTCCGTCCATCTTGCCTTCAATTTGTCTTGTGTGTATTAAATCTTCCTAGCCTTCTTTCCTCATTATGTGCCCTGGAAATTACAATTGTCTCTTCTTTTTGTTTTCATTTTCTTTAAAACTTCACATGTTCGATAAATAGTATTCTCAACATCCTTCTGTAGAATCACATTTCTGTTGCTTCAAGTCTCCTCGCCATTCTGCAAGGAGACTATCCAGCATTCGCTACCGTATAAGAGGACTGGTATTACGTAACAGTTCAGTGCGCTTTTGTTTCTTTCTAACGAAATTTCATAAATAAAATGAAAAAAAAGGTTTTTGTATATTCCATACACCGTTTTATGGATCAGGTATAACAAATATAATTTGAGAGATAAGGACATTGTATTTAGAATAGACTGCAAAAGGAGGTAGTGTAAGATGCTACAAAAACAACAGATTAACCCAACAACTCAAGTTATGTTCTTAAATAGCCTCGTACTATTTAGACTCTCATGTGGATGTCATGCATGACATCAACTGGTTCAGAAATAGCTAAAGAGTCAGACGTTTACAACGGCTTTCTCAGATCAATGATTAAAAATTGCTTCGGGCGGGTGAAACCCCTAGGTTCCATCCTTATTCAAATCACGTGAACTGACGCTACAGAATCGCAAACAAAGTAATTCTACCAAATAACAGAAGCCACACTATTTGAGGAATTCAACAACAGCAACATGTAAAATAGATAGCACGTGTAACCCAAAGAGAAAATAATGACACAATCAAGATGTTGACTTTCGGCACTACTTCGGAGAAAAGGTTAGGAAGCAAATCCCCATCAGTAATGGAAAGAGCGATAACAGTTAGTGGACTTGAGGAACCTATTTTCCTGAAATATTATCCTAATACAAAGATTTTATAAATTTCAACTGAAAGTAGTATTGTCTGCTCGGTCAATGAATACTAAATGTTTCCTTGTAAGGAAACAGCTAATATTATCATTATCATCAACAAAAATTCAAAGAAACGTCCACCAGAATCAAGGAAATGATTCAAGAGACAGAAAATTTAGCTGAGGAAGCAAGACACCTCTCAGTTCTAGAGGTGAAAGAAAAACTGGTATTCCTAAGGAGTCTCCCATCTAGGTACACACCAGGCTCAACGTTGCTTAACATCGCTGAGCGTAAGAGAAATGGTGTTTCAATGTGATACTCACACACTCAAGCTTACATTGCTTGGTATTCCCAAGCGGTCACCTATCTGATACAGACCAGGCTCAACTTTGCTGATCCTACGAGAACAGGGATTTCAATGTGATATGGCCGTAAGTTTTGACCAAGCTCGACGTTACTTAACTTCGCTGGTCGTACAAAAACCAGTGATCAATGTGATATGACCGTAAGCCAATTAAGCCACTTGCACATCCAAACTTACAGTAGCTAGTATTCCGAAATTGTTACCCGTCTAGCTATTGACCAAGTTCAACTTTGCTTAACTTCGCTGATCCTACGAGAAGAGAGATTTCAATGTGATATGGCCGCAAGCCCATCACACCACTCGCACATTAAAGCTTACAGTGCTTGGTATTCCCAAGCGGTCACCCTTCTAGGTACAGACCAGGCTCAACGTTGCTTAACTTAGCTGATCGTTCGAGAACTGGTGTTTCAATGTGATATGACCGTAAGCCAATTAAGCCACTTGCACATCCAAACTTACAGTAGCTAGTATTCCGAAATTGTTACCCGTCTAGCTATTGACCAAGTTCAACTTTGCTTAACTTCGCTAATCCTACGAGAACAGAGATTTCAATGTGATATGGCCGTAAACCCATCATACCACTCGCACATTAAAGCTTACAGTGCTTGGTATTCCCAAGCGGTCACCCTTCTAGGTACATAGCAGGCTCAACGTTGCTTAACTTCGCTGATCGTACGAGGACCGGTGTTGCAATGTGATATGACCGTAAGCTCATTAGTTACAGTTCAATGCCGTACCTCACCAGGACCACATACGGTTTTGAATTAAGAGTTATCCTTCTAGACTGGTTGCCAAGCATGACGAGGGAATAGAGTCTCACACGCCATTTAACTCTTAGCTAATCGATGGGCTCATATCTTTCCAAAGTGTATTTATTCTGAAGTGGATGTAACGATCCTCGAACACGGGTTGCCTATTTCTCGTTTCATGACTTTCACCACCTGCACATCCCCTCGAATTCACTCAGCAGGAATTAGCAGAAGACTTACAGAAACCTACATAACATGTATAAAGGTATGCTAAATTATTTTCCTATAGAAATAAACGGAAAATCAAGAAGCGACTTATTGTTAGAGATCAGGAATTAATGAAATCATATAGGGCTTTTATAGGTAGAATTGCCAGGGAAAATGATTTTATTTTGGAAATACATCGAAAATCAGGAAGATAAGAATTGTCAATGATCAAGTACTGATTCCATGGTTACTGATAGACTAGGGTCACACGTAATTTAAAATGACAAAATAAATACATTAAAAGGGACTGTTAATGTTTGGCAATTATGGGAGACAGTATAAGTTTATGGGAGTTTAATTATATGTATTTGTGGGTGTTTATACTGACAGTATAAGGTTATGCGTCTTTGTACAGAACCGCACGTATAAAAAAAAGCATCTTTTTAGTTTCTTTTATATTACTATCGAAGAAGATCTCTAGAATGTATATATTAAAGACATTTTTATGCTTAACGTTCTTTTTATAGATACAAGTATTTAAGTAAATGCTCTGTTTATAATAAACAGTATTAAATAACATTTACCGGCCTGAATACCCGAGAAATTCTCATAGAAAATATTCGTCCTTGGACAGGATTCGAACCTGCATCCTCTACGGAACAGTCATTTAAGCTGACGTGCCTAAACGATCGGCCACCAAGGATCGTTCGGTATACAAGGTCGAATTTACTGCTTATAAACTTCAATCTTCCATGAATCTCGAATATTCATAACTGCTCATTGGTGTATCGAATGTAAACAAATGACGTCATATATTACGAAATGGACAAAGTCCGACAATTTATTTATTAAAGACATTTTTTTTTTTTTATGTTTAACGTTCTTTTTATAGATACAAGTATTTAAGTAAATGCTCTGTTTATAATAAACAGTATTAAATAACATTTACCGGCCTGAATGTCCGAGAAATTCTCATAGAAAATATTCGTCCTTGGACAGGATTCGAACCTGCATCCTATACGGAACCGTCATTTACGCTGACGTGCCCTGACCGCTCGGCTCGTTCGGTTGGCAAGGTTGAATTTACTGCTTATAAACTTCAATCTTCCATGAATCTCGTACATGTACATTTTCCAATAAAATATCTTATGGCTTATCCTCCTTTGTTTTCTTTGTCTTGTTTTTGCTTTTATGCTATTTTTTAAAATGCTTTCTTGTGACTGTTTTTTCAATAAAATGTCGTTTGGGCCAACCCTCTTTAATCGGAATTAGCCTGATGATCCGTTAGACGAAACCTAGGTAGGAAGGTTCTGGCTCATTAGATTTTCTAGTTATATATACATATATATTAGGTTGGTGCAAAAATAATGTCGTTTTCTCACATAGTAACATAAGTGAGAAAACGACATTATTTTTGCACCAACATAATATATATATATATATATATATATATATATATATATATATATATATATATAATTTTCTACATTTTAAGAGCAGGTTCAGTTTGCCCAACATAACCATTTTAAATTGACCCCTGAGACCACCCCCAACCCTCCCAAAAAAAAAGAGGTAAGTAAAGGAAATAAAAATAAAAAGCAAAGGTAAGTAAGAATTTGCTAGAAATTTATTTTTCGCGGTTGTTATTCGAAATTTTTCATGTAAACAATTTTTTTTAAGGAGACACACGAAAAGTGTAGGAATATGTTTTAAAAAATATAAATATTCCCTTTTTTATGTTAAATTGAAATTATTCGAAAATTTCTAAGTAAGAATTCATTTTATCACGTCCTATGAGCATATTTTTGTTGGCTTGCGTCGGAGCATCAAGTTACAAAACAAACTCCATTCTTGAAATTTAGAGAATTAAAAAACATATTCGGGATCTAGAGTGCATGTTCGTGGAAAAATAAAAATTAAAAAAATTAAAAATTTCTTGGAGAAATGTGTTTCCGTAAAATTGCAAAGCTATTATACCGGGTGTAACAGCGAAATTGCCCAATTGTTAGATTAAACTTTGAACCGTTGTATCTTAGAAATGATTTAAGATATCTTACTGGAATTCTCCGAGGATTTTATAACACAATTGGACTCCACTTTGAACAATAAAAATGTATTTAGCTCTAAGCTGAAATGATGATCCCTCTTCCTGTTGGGACCTCCTGATCCAGTTTTCCTCTCTACGGTTCCCTCTTTTTTAGACTTATTCACCGTTTTCTTGATGGTTCTTGAATGGACTTTGAAGAAGGAAGACAGAGTATGAATGTTGGTAACATTATTGAAGGTATAATCTTTTCCTCTCACCATTGCTCAGTTGGGAAGACATTTTGTGTCAGCCCCTGACACAAAATGATTTTAACCTGTTCTCTTTCTGGCTGAATAACTCAAAGGGTTTTTCAGTAATTCTTACGAAAAATTGTCAAGATGGCTAAACGTCTTATGTGAAAACTTGGAGAAAAAAAACTCAATTTTTTTTTTTTTTTTTTTTTTTTTAGATATTAGACATTTTATAGGATGGACAATTATGCTGTTACACGATTTGAACAATTTTGCTGTTACACACGGTATGTACACTATAAATGATTCTTCCACGGAAATACGTGGAAATTAGTAAAGAGAGGGATTATCAATGGTCGGGAATTAAAGAATTCATTACTGACAATATCGGGCTGTTATGTGTATGATGTGCTAACAAAATCAGAAGATTTTGAAAGATTATTGTTTCGGAATTGGAATACCGCTGAAAACGTAGTTCCTCTGTGCATTTTCTGTAAATATTTTTAGGGTAATTGTTCTGATGAGCTTTCATTGCTGTTACTTCAACTTCACGAATATAAGCGCAGTACTAGATTGGCAGCTAGATCTCATAATATCACCGTTCAAAACTTCTAGTTGTAGCCGTAAGTTCTATGCTAATAGTTTCTTCTTTTACACTTCTCGCTAGAGAGCTCTATTCTAGCTTCCTTTCAACTACTTAAAAATTTAAATGAAATATCAATGTTCATGTTCTGTCTCCTGGAAATCTGTCCTTTTATTGTTCTCTCTGTTTCTTTCAATATCAGTAACACCATGCATCCCAGTGACTTTATTGCCTTGCTTGGGGTCAAATGATGACAAAACAACAAAAACAACAAAAAAGTTACTATAAACTACGATTAGGTTTCCCGTTCCCTCTAAATTCTTTTCCTGCTCTTTCATTTCCAGAGCCCCCACTTGCATCTTAGCGGCTTTATCACCTTGCTTGGGCCTGTGCACCTAACTCTGTAACCCTCTACCTTGAGTTGCTCTCAGGCCTTGTACAAGGTGAACAAAATTGTAAAAAAAAAAAACAGAAGAGAAATGAATTGCAAATGATTTTTGCCGGTCAAGGAAAATAGATTGTCAGTTATCAGGAATTTAAGTAAACCTTACTGGCAAACAGAACAGAAATATTTATATATTGCAACCAAGCTTACAGCATCTATTATAACCAGACTGTCACCCATCTTGCTACTGACCAGACCCGATGTTCCTTATCTTCTGTGATCGTACGAGAAATATATATATATATATATATATATATATATATATATATATATATATATATATATATATATATATATGTATGTATATAATACTGGTTTTGTTACGTGTACATGTCTTTGCAGACGTGTACGTTGGTGCCGGCATAGACACGCGTCTCTCTTTGTATTCTGGGACATGATTTTTATCCCTCTCCCCATTGTGTTCCTGGGGCCCTACGGTCTTAGAGTGCCTGATTATTACCCGAATTCAATATCGAATTTATTCAGAGAAGTGAACGAATTGAGCCTTAAGTCACGTCGAGTTCTCGCCACCAATCCCATAGAAATCAAAATCTCGTGTCCAATACCATCCGGTCAATAGAACGGAAAGTGTCGCAAGCCTGATCAGAAGGGTGGGCAGATAGAAAGGAAAGAGGAAGACTCATTTGGTCGATAGGCAGTAAATCTGGTCGTGTTTGATTGGAAATATCGTTTACATCCATGGCGCATAGTGGAAGAGTGTCAGAAGTTCTAATAATATATTTTATAGTTGATAGATAGACAGAGACAGAATGATAGCTAGATTGATATGGACAGGATAATATATATATATATATATATATATATATATATATATATATATATATATATATATATATAATTATTTATTTAAAAATATGATTCCATCGCTACATAAGAGTTCTCATGTTTCAAAACAAGAGCCGAAAACTTCAATATAATTATTTGAATTAAATTGAATTAAAGTAACAAGCTCTGTTCCATCTTCAAGTGAAATTTTTTTTTTTGGTGGAACAGAGCTTGGTACTTTAATTCAATTTAATTCAAATAATTATATTGAAGTTTTCAGCTCTTGTTTTGAAACATGAGAACTCTTATGCAGCGATGGAATCATATTTTTAAATAGATAATTATATTTATGCTCTACTTTTGTATCGAGCACTATTTTTTAAAAATAATAACAAAAATACTAAAGAACTTTGGATTATTTACCTAACGAGTTCTTTCCTATTTCCTATATATTTTACACACACACACACACACACACACACACACACACACACACACACACATATATATATATATATATATATATATATATATATATATAAACGATGACATAGATAGATAGATAGATAGATAGATAGATAGATAGATAGATAAGAGACAGGCTCAGATAGATAGATAGATAGATAGATAGATAGATAGATAGATAGATAGAAACAGAATGAGATAGATACATAAACAGACAGATTGATAGATAGTTTGTTTTAGTTTGTTTTGTAACTGGATTAATTTAAACTGTTTTTTAAATGAAAGTACTTTAAATTAATTGAAGAAGATAGACTCTGTTGCCAAATCAAGGAAAATGGATTGTCAGTGATCAGGAATTTAAGTAAACCTAGATTTATTGTAGCTTTTCTAAAGCAACTCTCTATTCCAATTCACATTTGTATTTCTGTGTTACATCTTCCATTGTCTGTTAAATTTTTGTATTCGATGTATTTAGACGTCGTCAATTTAAAGCCTCCTCCTTTTAGGTTACTGCTAGGATAGGCCTATTATATGTAAATTATAAATGCATAGAAAATGATTTGTTACAGAAATGTATAGCAGATCATTTTTATTATAGAAAAGAATTTTAAAGGAATTTCTTAAAATAGAGGAACGTGTTTTGCAAACCAAAAAGAAATGGACTGTCTGAAATTAATTCAAGCGTTACTGATAGAATGTGGTTATTGTTAATAAATTCCTATTAGGTAAATGCATTGTATATGATTTTACAAAAGAGACGAATAGAAAAATCAGCAAGAAAGGAATTGCCAGAGCTCGTTAACCGGTACCACACTTCGAGGCACCTGAAATATGATATTCCTGTTATTGTATAGAATTTGTTATATTTTTGTGTTTTTCACGTTTCTGCACGCGCTCGAAATATGAAAAGTGTAGGATTTTGTGACAACAATACGTGTAATTCCAGTAATAACGTTGACAATGAAATTCAGAATCGACAGACATAGAAACACTTGTTTTTTTTTATATAGTTTTTTTTTATATATTGTTTTTTTTTTTTTTTTTTTTTTTTTTTTTTTTATTACCAAGACGATATCCAGAAAACGAAAGATGGAGAAATATTATGATTGACAATATAAAACAGGAAAAGACAATTGCCCACAAAATATACTTGTATAGTGATATTTTCAGGTACCCGGATGGTTTCGTCTGGAAGCCATAACTGACTCCAGGGTTATCAATACCAGTATAAGTAAAAAAAAATAAATAAAAGGGTATGTAGCATGCATATATTATATATATATATATATATATATATATATATATATATATATATATATATACACACACACACACAAACACACATTATATATATATATATATATATATATATATATATTAACACGGTGTACCTTAATATCTAAGAAGGGTAAGGAATTGTATGTATGGGTATGATAAAAAATATACATATATGCACATATACTTGCATGATCATATACATATATTAATTTCTCATGTGTTATAAATACAGTGCTCAGTGTTATGCGACGGAGATATAAGTATCGACGTTGGATATTATATATATATATATATATATATATATATATATATATGTGCAAGTGTAAGGTAGGTTACTGCCAATGTCCCCACAATTTTTTTAAAAAGTGCTCCATACAGAATAGAGCTTAAAATAATAAAATAAAACCGCCATCTATTTTCCAGTTGATCAGCTCTGCCTGAGGCGACACATACAGTGCTGAAACATGATTGCATTTATGTAGCGTTTTACAAATTCTTTTCGTTATAATTGTTAATATATATATATATATATATATATTACCGTTGTTATTGAGTTTGTATAAAATGTTGTGTCAAAATATGCGACGGCTGTTTGTTTACACACACACACACACATATTGTTAACACGGTGTACCTTAATATCGAAGAACGGTAGGGAATTGTACTGTGTAACCCGGATATAAGAGAGTTGTCGGGACGAAGAACGGTAGGGAATTGTACTGTGTAACCCGGATATAAGAGAGTTGTCGGGACCGGAGAATAAGTCTCTTATATCCGGGTTTCTCTTATATCCGGTTTTGGTCTATTTTATATACATTAACACAGGCTCTAATTTTAGACCAGATTCAATCTCTCTTATATCCGGGTTTCTCTGATATCCGGGTTACACTGTATTCTGTTTCGTATGAAAATTCTATCGTGTGTTCGACTTTGTTTAGTTGACCTACTAGGTAAATCAGTATCACAAGGATATATCCATATAACGAAAGTATGTTGATTGTTAAAATATTTTAGAAAAGACTGGATTCGATAAATTCTAAGATACATGACATCATTACACTGAGAGGTGATCCCATAGGTAATACTAATTTTTGTTAGTAATAATAATTATTATAATGTTATGAAGTAACATTGATTGGTGATGAGACGGCAGATTTTTCTTTTTATTTCAGCTGTTGGTAGGGAGAGCTTTATCTTTGATTGTGAGACTTAGGCATTTTTCAACTAGGACGTTGGTGTAGAGGGATTTTATATCTTGACTGGTCATGCATTTGTCAGTCACGTTCATTTCCCTTAGTTTTTTTTTTTTTTAACTCGCCTGCCTGAGTTATGAAATGAAATAATTTTGTTATTTCTAACGAAAATCTAGCGTGGTTAGAAGTTGAAATTTAAAAATTCATTCAGAGGAGTCTAAGCATGTGATCTGATAATAATTTCATCTAGAAAGATCCGTGAAAATTTCAGTTTTTTTGTTAGAAGTTGATGATGAATCTTAACTCTTAAGTTAATCTTAAGCTCATGGCAGATTTTATTCGTAGACATTCCCCTATCACATCGTTAAATATTTGAGATTAACAACTTTAACAAAACATTGCAATAACAATTATAAATACGAATGCTGCTGATTATTTTAAGACGTAAAAGGGTACAAATGTAAAGATTTGAGATTGACAAGTTTTTATAACTGCCAAGCTCGGGAGCGTCCTAGTTAAATAAACACCCATTTAAAAAAAATATTGAGAAGACCAACACAAAGCGTGCGTATCAGATGACCAAATAAAACAAAAAAATCACGGTATCCTCAGGCGCATTATTAAAAACAAAGAACAATGAACGTTATAATATTTTTAAAAAATAAATAAACTAATGCACGCCGTTGGGTGTGATAGAAAAAGAGGAGACAGTAAGGTTGAAACCAAGGTAGGAAAATCAACTGATTGCCTAATTTTTACATACCTGTATTGAGTACGTTCTAATGCTATAGTTTCTTGGTCTCATTCAACTCTGACCTTTAGCATTTTATGTGTGTGTGTGTGTGCGCGTCTATATATTTATATAGTAATCATTAGGAGGATTTGATAATTATATTTAATTAATTCCTCGAGTGTGATAGAAACCTCAACACAATGCAGAAAGCACTGGACGGCCGTTTCGTCCTATATTTGGGACTTCATCAGCAGTGCGCATCCACTATCGAGAATAGAAACCCTGACAGTTAGATTGTCAAGCAGACATCATACCAACTGTTCAACGGGCCACGGCGACGAAGAGATTGCAAATCAGACTCAACATAGCGCCGCTCGCTCACATATTCCGTGGTGGAACTCGTACTGAGTTCTCTGTAACCATAGGACTGTGCCCCCTGGAGCCACGACTACTTTCACCAAGGATTAGAAGCACAGTCCTATGATATCGGACGAAACGGCCGTCCAGTGCTTTCTGCATTCTGTTGAGGTTTCTATCAGACTCGATAAATTAATTAATTATATATATATATATATATATATATATATATATATATATATAATTTGACACTCATATCAACATTAAAAGGCCAAAGTCTGTTTCATGATTCAGATGGCCTACAGATCGCGTCCAAGCATGAAACAAACTGACACCGTTCAATGTTGATCTCAGTGTCCATATTTATATTTCCATACGTTCATATCTCAGTCGTGTTTTAATATGACAGTTCCACAAGACATGTATGAATACCACACACACCTCAACATCTAACCTATAGTTTTAACTTTTCTGCGTGAGATTTGACCTCTCTTTTGATTGGTCAAAAGAGACATACCCATAAGATTTTTAAATCTGGTTCCCCCTCGTACTTAACTCTTTTTCATAAACCAATGTATTGTTTCCTGTTTTCAAAAGTAAACCATTTTCATCAAATGTTACCGAACATTGCCTGATGACGGGATAAAAAAAGTTTAATCCCCGAAACATAGAAATTTCCGTGTAAAATTTTTTTACATAAAATGATCATTAAAAAAAATATTAGGTTCTACAGTGTACTGAGCATTTTTAAAAAAAAGTAAATGCTGATGTACTGTGGATTTTATATATATATATATATATATATATATATATATATATATATATATATATATATATATATATATATATATATATATATATATATATTATGAAATGGACAAAGCCCGACAATTATTTTAAGGCATTTTTTATGTTTATACGTTCCTTTTTATAGATACAGATATTTAAGTAAATGCTCTGCTTATAATAAACAGTATTAACAACATTTACCGGACTGAATGTCAGAAATTTTTATAGAAAATATTCGTCCTCCGACAGGAATCGAACCTGTATCCTACACGGAACCGTCAAGAAATTTTTTTTGTGAAATATCTACCAACAATGTATGTTTGTTTAATTTTTCATGGTATTTTCAAATTTTCGAAGAAGATCGTGTACATTCGAATCCAAATTTCGTATAAACTGTCCAAAATTCATGTAATCTCCCTTTTTTTTTGATTCAAGTACTCTCAATCATCATCTACATTCTCAAGAACTGGATGAGGCCAGTATAGTAGACAATATTTTGTTAACAATCTCCTTGCATTTTTCGTATCCGCACATTGTATAAGTGACGTCATGGCTAAAACAGTTACATAGAGCTAGACCGCAGCAAAAATGAGTAGCTCAACATGGCGTACTCACCGAGTACTCACTTCTTGTGATCTTGTGCCATATTAAGTTAAGCTTATCTATATTATTATTAATAATATAAATTATTGAAATAAATGAATATGCAATTTATCATCGTCTGGTCACTTGGCTAAAGAAGAAAAGAAACGGAATAAGAGAGAGGGAGGAATTAGGGAGAGAAAAAAAAATGTGCCTTAGGAAGAACGAGAAATAGAGAGTGAGTCAGCGTTAGGGAGAAAGAGAGAGAGAGAGCGTGAGCGGTAATGAGAGAAAGACTGAGCGTCAGAGAAACAGAGAGAGTAAGCGTTAGGGAATGAGAAAGTGAGAGAGAGAGTAAGCGTTAGAGAGCGAAAGAGAGACTGTGAACATTAGAGAGAGCGAAAAAAGAGGCGGGGGTGAACGTAGGGAGAGAGAAGGTGAGTAAGCGTTAGGGAGAAAGAAAAAGAGAAAGCAGGCGAGTGACAAGGAGAGATGAGAGAGATAGGGGTTATAAACGAGCAGTCGGCAGCGATTTTAACACAGGAAATGGTTTCAGTCTTCTTCCAATGGCCGACCGATGAGCAGCCATCTTTTCAGTCTGACTTCCTGCGACAACACTCAGGTTGTCAAATGTGCATTCACTAAGGAAATGGCTGTCAAAGCTGCTAACGCACTAATAAACTCACATACAGACACATGCACATATAGGCTTCAGCAAGAATGCACACATATACACACACACACATATATATATATATATATATATATATATATATATATATATATATTATCCCAAACCGATAACACGACACGGAGTGTCATGCACAACGCAATCTCCAGGCGCTGAGTATAGACGGACCGTTAGGTAATTTAAATTTTAATAAAAAATATCAGGTTATTGCAATGGTGGGGCAGTTATATATTAAACTGGGATTACAGATTTTTATAAAAAATTTAAACAAATATATTTGGCATTTAAAATAAACGGGATTTACATATATGCAAAAAAAAAAATTTTTTTTCTATTAAGCATAAAGGGAGATTATTGGTTCTTTAAAAAAGTATAATTTACATTAAAAATTAATCTGGATCAACGTATTTGAGCAGATATTTATTTTTATGTTTACATGTAACCACCAATTCATTTCTTTTGTCTAATAAGCTAGGGTTATTTAAGTGTTTTAAGGTAACTAATTTTTCAATAAGACATAAATTACATCTATTGCTTTTTCATTGTAAGATCTCTTGCTACAATATCCCACATAGTAATAAGTGTATTAGTATCATTTTTTTAATTTCCAGATGTGAGCAGTGCTGTTTAAGTATTTTATATTGCTTAAAATCATTCGATGATGGTAGAAACGATATTTCCAAAACTTTGTAAACCCTTTACGCTCAAAACATTCACAGTTAACCTTAGATACATGAGAAAGAGCATTGTCATACATAAATACAAAGTTCACTTTGAAACTGGAAATAAAATGGAAAATAATTATGATAATATATTATGATAATATATTATGATAATATATTAGAATACTGTGGAAAGGTTTTTCTAAAATCGGACATTATTTTCCGAACGACCAAATACTATTTTCTAGTGTATATACTGGGTGTGTTGCGTATTTGAGAACAAAATTCTGAAAGAGATTGATAGAAAATTAACAAAAAGAACACTTTAATCATTGGGAATGGATGATATATATAGCGAAAGATGGCTTCCAAAAGCTAATCAAAGTAATAAGAAAGAGAAAAAAAAAGAAAAGTGAACCGTCATATATAAACTGTTACGTGGTATTTATCTTTTTATATGCCAGTGGATGCTGGACAATTTCCTCATAGATGAAGAATAGATTTGAAGCAACAGAAATGTTCTACAGAAGGATGCTGAGAATACCATGGACAGAACCTGTGAGCAACAACAAAGTTTTAGAGAAAATGGAAACAAGAAGGTCAGTTATAATTAACATCAGGAATAGAGACGGTTGAAATGTCTAGAGTAAATAATGAAGAAAGGGAGCTTGGAAATTTTGATACTCACAGGATAGATTAAAAGGAATTTGGTTCAAAGGAAAACAACTTAATTAGTGAGCTTGAGTAGATGGATGGCGGAATGTGGTTTAGGAGCGATAACAAAAAGACAAAATTTATCAAGAGTTACAAAGGACAGGAAAATGTGGAGGACCATGATCGCCAGCGTCCTGAAGGGAAACGGCACATAGAAGAAGAGTGATAGGAATACAGCGTTGGTAATTGCGAATTATTTGAATGAATGGCGGAATGTGGTTTGACTTGGCTACCGGATTCTCGGATGAAAGACCTCCACTTTGTAAGGTCATCCGATCACATCAAACGACCCAGAGCTCGGAGAAGTTTCATTCATCAAAAATAGATTCTATTAACACTTACACTGAATTGAAAAAACAGCAGTCGAAAAGTGGAAAAAAATGAGCGTAAACAGAGGGGCCATGTCAGTTGTTATGATAAGATACATTTATAGATTATGTGTTATGGTAATTTACCCACACACGCATGGACTGTCCCAGCTATAAATAGGAGCAGGTACTGCCTTTTAGAGAGGCAAGTTTCCAGCAGTCAGCTCTGACAGTCGGAGCGAACATTCTTTCTGTAACTTTCTCGTTTGTGTATGTTTGTATTACTGTTTCTGTTAATATATTTAACTTATTTCCTCTCTTTGTGTATTTATTTCTGGCCCCTAACAAGGCTACAACATTATGAAACTACACATATTTTTACATGCCTCGTAAAAATATAAATTGCAGTTTTAAATTTTACCACAATTATTGGAAGTTTATTTACTATATTAATTGGAACTATGACTACCAAATCTTTCTCATTGTCTTTTTCTGCGGATCTTTAAGACCGTTACTAGCGCTCTAATAACAACTAGTCTGTCACATTCATGTTCCAAAATTTAATTTGGTAAAGTTGCGAAAGTTATTTATTTATTTTTACTTTCTTTCAGATTTATTCTGTTGTCTGATGTAAGGGCAAAGACTTGTAAGCGGAATATTTTTATATGCTTCCAACTATACAGGTCATTTAGAAAAGATCCAACTCAATCCATAAGACGTTTGGCATGTGAGAGAGGAGTTTCAGTTATGACAGTTCAAATAGCAGTAAAAAAAAGACTTGAAAATAAAATCGTACGTGAAAAGTGTGAGGCACCTTCTTATTACAGGACAGAAAGTTAGAAGGTTAGAGCAGGCGAAGATCATCTTGAATAAGTTGAAAAAGAAAATGTGCGATCACTTAGAATCTCAAAGTCTCAGGTTTTGACTATTTTTTTCCTTGATTCGTATTACATTTTCAGCTAACCATTTCTTTGAAATAAAGAGCTGGTTTCAGACTAGACTCAACCTTGTATCTCATATATCTACATTTATGGGTTATTAATTAACGACTGAGTTACTTAAATCCTTTAAAATGGACATCTCGGTGTGGGCGTTTATGGTCAGAAAACCCACTCTTTGACTGTTAAATAAAATTATAGGAATTCGGAATAAAAAAAAAGTAGTTTCAGACAAGAATCAAGCTTGTTTCTCATACAAAATTGTCATTGACGGATGATGCCTTAACCATTAATTAACCAAACCTATTATGATAGCCATCTCAGAATGGAAATAAAACTATAGAAATTTGGAATGAAGATGTAGTTTCAGATAAAACTGAAACTTGTCTCTCATATATGAGTAACCTGTCAGGGCACCTCGAGGCGGTGTAATGGTTAGCAAACTTGTCACGCTAGAACAATTACGACTGAGTAGTGAGTTCGATCCTCACGAGGTGCCCCATATTTTCAGCCTTGTGCCACATCTAAGCTACGCTTGGAAAATCACTACATGAGTAATTTGTCATTCACGGGTGATGCCTTTAATCATTAAATAATCTTTGCAACAGGTCGTGGTCAGTCGACTAAAAGTGTTAATTCATCTCCACAAATCTATGCGAAGGGATAAGCGACATCGGGAGCTATATTCTAATTTCTCTCAGTCAACTAACTCGCTTTTTTCTTTTCTCCTGTAAGCACTACATTTAGAAATGTGTGAATCGTGTCTCTGTCTGACACTTGTTCATTTCAACATACCTTTCAAATAATAAGTTGCTATGAAAAGATACATTCGCAGAATACTAACTTACACACACTTTTACATACCTTGTTGTAAAACAAATAAATTACCGCTTTAAATTTTTTCACAACTATTTGAAGTTTGTTTACTATATTCATTGTGGCCATGACTAATTGCCTACATCGCTATAACTCCACGCACCTTTTAGCTTTAAAAAATGATTGCAATAATTCAAATTCCTTTTGAAGATTTAATTGCAAGAATATAGCCTATAATTAATCCTAAAAAATAATTAAAAATAAATATTACCTTTGCGTACTTGAAGGAAGTTTTCGACTCCTTTAAATATTGTTTACACTTCTGTGCAAGTCATAATGACTGTCGGATTGTCAATAGGAAAATTGACCCATTAATGCCCACCATTAAAAAAGCTTAAAGAGCCACTCAAGCAAGAGGGTTACTGAATTAGTTTGTTTTAAGGTGTTAATAGAGGCTTTAAAAGTGCATATTATGATTATGTATAGGCTAGATAGTGACTGAGCCTAAGTTTTAAGATCACAGTGATCGAGAAAGCCACCTCTGGGAAATATGTTCTGGGGAGGTAGCTGTCTGAATGTAACTTCCTCCTTACTAATAGAATAAGAAGCGAGTGCGTATCTCGACTTTGTGTGCGTGGTATGGCGAGTCCAAGTTGTGAAAAGTGGCGGAATTAAGGAATATAGTTCGTATGGCAGATTAATATATATATATATATATATATATATATATATATATATATATATATATATATATATACCGGGTGTAACAGCAAAATTGTCCAAATCGTGTAAAAGCAAAATTGTCCATTTGTTAGACTAAGCTTTAAAATCGTTCTATCTAAGAAATGATTAAAGATATCTTACTGGAACTATCGGACGTTTTTATAACACTATTGGACTCGACTTTGGGCAATAAGAATGTATAATTACTCTCCGATCTTAACAGAAGAATCGAGATAAAATTGATCATAAAAGAAAATGACATTAATTAATTAATTAATTAATCATAGCTAAAGATCAGAAGCTCAGGATTGAAATATAGTTCATATATATATATATATATATATATATATATATATATATATATATATATAATGCCAGGATCATTTTCTTTTTCAACTTATTCAAGATGATCTTCGCCCTCTCTAACCCTCTAACTTTCTTCCCTGGAGTAACAATGTGCCTCACACGTTTCACGTACGATTTCATTTTCAAGCCCTTTTTTTTTTACTGCTCTTTGAACTGTCATAGCTGAAAATCCTCTCTCACGTGCCAGACGGTTTATAGATTGAGTTGGATCTTTTCTAATTGTACTCTTTTAGCTCTAAGTTGAAATGATGATCCCTCTTCCCGTTGTGACCTCCTTATTCAGTTTTTCGCTCTACTCTTCCCTCTTTTTAAAACTTATTTGCAATGGAAAAATGAAAGAAAGTCGAGAAAAGGCCGGCGTCGCATTTGTAATGTTAACACTTCGAAGTTCGAAATGAACCTGGGTCCTCGTGCCATAACTATGAAAGGAAATTTATTATCAGGTGGTAAAAATGACGATACAGTTTCAAGGCGTTTTAGCATGTGAACGCCTAGATTGAAACAAATTGCTTTCTTTGGATGTAAAGTGCCTACGAGATTTGTATTTTCTTTTTTTTTTTTTTTTCAATATTTGTAAAGGCAGAGAACTATTGCGTTGTTGACCAAATTCTGATCAACAAAAATGTATTACATTTAAATTTGAAATGTAAAGCTAGATCTCTTAAGCGTCTACCTTACTCTTTCTGGGTGAGTTCACGTTTTCTTACCATCTCTCAGTTGCGTCTCTGTCTTTGGACAAAGTGCGCTCAGGGTCTTCTCTGTCAAAGGGGCAACTGAGAAAAATAATACTGAGAGGAACAGCTGCTCGAGGACGCGCCCTCCCATTGCACCAGAGGGAGGGATCAGTGCTCGCACCAAGGCCAGCGCAACCGTCGGTTGCAGTTGCTGAGGCGAATTTTTTTCCTGTCCCGGGTGTACGCGCTCGGGTCCCCACCTAAATATAGACCTTGAGTCCAAGTTTCTTGTCCAAGTTTCAGAGTAAATACTGTAAAGCTAGATCTCTCTCACAGCTCGTTTAAGCCAAATTTCTGGTTTGTTGGCATGATGCTGCGTTTGGGGAAATACGACTTCTGTACCCACTCCGGATAGCAGGTAGTTACACGTATTTTCAAAATAATTAATTATAATTGTTTTAAGCAAGTGGAAGTGAGCGTCTGTTGCTGTGGTAATTAAAAACACATGTAAATTGTCTTTTTTAAGATATGCAAATTAAAAAACAACAAAAAACAAACAAGTGAAATGATCATTTACTCAAACGGTAAATACATACTACTTTAAATTAAAATTATTGAATTACTTTTTAACAAGACATAATTTTATCTGAAAAATGTAATTATAGATTCTAAAGCCGACTGCAGTTTGAGCAGCAAATCCATACAAACAATATTCTCATTTATTAAATCCTATTTTAAACACATCGGAAATGCAAACAGATAGAAAAATAATTGTATTATACATACCTTAGAGAATCCCAGAGCCTTTCTAGATTTGGTTCAAGGTTTTAATTTGATATTAAAATTACATATTTCTTGAAACCGAAACGAAGAATTAAGTCTATTAAAAACCATTTCTCGCATTAATTAAATTTTCTTTCTTTTCGTTAGAACATTTCCGAATTCTAATATGAACCGGAAGTTTGTTGTAAGGTAAATCACTGGTTTCGTCACGCGGTGAATATAAACGGATTTGTATGAAAAATATTGAATTTATTTTATAAACCTGCCAATGTTCCAGACACTTTATTCATTTGTTGCTAGATATTTTTTTCTGTTGAATGTTAACTATTTTAATGTCTGAAAAGAAAGAAAGAAAGAAACTATTCTCCAGCTGCATTAATGTTCCGAAAAGGGGCACCTCGACGTAGTGTAATAGTTAACAAGCTTGTCTTACTAGAACAAGTACGAGTGAGTAGTGAGTTCGATCCTTATTGTGTGCACCAAATTTTAGGACTTATGCTACATCTAAGCTACGCTTATAAAATCGTTTGAGCACCTCTATGTAGTGTAATGGTTAACAAGCTTGTCTCGCTAGAACAATTATGATTGAATAGTGAGTTCGATCCATACCGGATGTATCAAATTTTCGGTCTTATGCCACATCTAAGCTACGTTTAGAAAATTGTCTGAGAATTTCGACGTAGTGCAATGGTTAACAAGCTTGTCTCGCTAGAACAAATTTTTTTAAGCGCTTCACCCCAAGCAAAGCGGGAAGCCACTAGCACGCAAGGGGTTCCAGAGTTGGAGCAAGAGCAAATAGGATTGATAGAGGAAAGGATGAAGAGAAGGATAGGGGAGAGATCAAGGCATCTGGAGACGTCGATTGACATTATATTTGAATAGTTGGAGATTATAGCTATCAGGGAAACAGGAAAAGGGGAGAGAGTTCCACAGACGAGAAGTGCGAGACATGGAGCTATTGGAGTAGAAGAGACGGCTACATTTAATAGTTTCGACAGTGAAAGGATGAGAGCGAGATGCCAGCCTAGTAGAACGCTTAAATTTATGAAGTCTGGGAACCAGCGAAAGTAGCTCATCAGAGCAGTTACTGTGAAAATATTTGTAAAAAAAGACAGAGTGGGGCGACGGCACGTCTGTGAGAGAGCGACTGCTGACGAGATGCCAGATCAGGGCCAATTACATTGCATAACGAATGAGTTGTTAATTCGATCTTTACAGGGTACCCTAAATTTTCGGCCTTAGAAAATCGCCATTAATGCTCCGAAATTAATGGCTCCAATTTATTTACCCGGTAACTTCAGGAAACAGTAATTAAGACTGCAGGAATTTCTAGGCTCAAAACGTAATTTGCTGCATAGATATCACCATTGGCTATCTCTCTTTTTTTTTCTTTTTTTTTACCAGTGATTAAGAAGAACCAGATGCCAACAATGACGCTGTATTATAAAATAAAATATATTACTAATATATAATAATCTGCGGGGATGCCCTGAAAGCAATCCCTCCTTTATATTACCATGAAATCTCTATCAGATAAAGGGAAAACAATAACACCGTTGGATAGTTCAACACTCTATTGACCCTTTCAGTTATCACCGTAAGCTATACAGTTTTGCCAGCGACGAAAATGTATGATATATTATTGATAAATAATGTTACAAAATGATGTCCAGAAAGAAATACTTCCTATGTAATTCCACTGAAACTACAACATACACAAGGGGACACAATAACACCACTGGATAGAGGAAGTTTTCAGCTTCGAAACATCTTTTTCTACATAATCAACATCATTGGCTATGTCTTTTAGTCTGTCATACACAATATCCAGTATGCCAGAAATTATGTTTTATTATTGTTGTATCCTATCTACGGACGATAATTGGTATGTCTCCATTCACATAAATACAATAGTAAATACTGTATGTTGGTCTGCAGTTAGAGATTCGTCTCCAGCTGTGCTGGTCAAACTCTCTGCTTCCGCACAGAGAGGATCGTCAAACGAGGCTATGTCAAGGGCAGAGTCTCGTCTCGGGAAATAGCTACCGACCACGTTTTATACGGGGTCTGCGGGGAATTTTTGGCCGATCTTACTATCCCACATTAAAGTCGGCCTTGTGCCACATCTGACTTCGTGGGGCGGTTGGTAGATATCCTACAGTTGGAGATTCGTTTCCAGCTGTGCTGGTCAAACTCCTCGCTTCCGGGCAGAGAGGATCCCCAGACGAGGCTGTGTCGAAGGGCAGAGTCTCTTCTCGGGAAACAGCTCCCCGACATCGTTTTATACGGGGTCTATAGGGAAGTTTTGGCCGGTCTTACGGGCTCGGATACTCCCACATCAAATTCAGCCTTGTGCCACAATTTACCGCTGGGGCGATTGGTAGATATTTGGAGATTCATTGTGGAATTCACTTGACTCACTTCTAGAGTTGACTACTTCTAAGCGCCGCTGGCGAATCTTATATGTGTTGTTCTTGTCCTAAGTATTATCGTTCATTATCAACCTTCGTGTGATTATTCTATTCAGTAACCTTCCCTAGATCTCATCAATTATACAATAAGATATTATAATGATATATAATAATACGGTGGAGTGGGAGAGCAAAAATTATGTTTTTAATTTATTTCTGCGGGAACAGAGGCCAAAATATCGATGAATAGAGAAATTTTCCAGTTCCTCAGAAACTATTTTTGCACACAGTCACCACTATGAACTACGAGGTGTATTCCAGAAATTTTGAGACCTTTTTTTTTATGGAGAGGCAGTTATGACTCTCCTAGACTATTATAATTTTAGTATATCATTGCTAGACATCTAATAAATTGGCGTGCCAACTTTTGTTATTCCACATTTAGGCAGACAGCTGTAACTGCTCTATTAACACACCTTACTAAACACTGCTTGTCACAGCTAACAGCTAACGAGTTTGCTGGATACAGTCGAGATGTGAAGACAATTCGGAAGCTTGCTATGAAGTAAGTTTTTGTGCTAAACTGAGCAAATTCATTACCGAAACTTATAAAATGCTCCAGACTGCTTATGGATTAACATGCCTAGCATCTATTTTTCACTGGCACAAGAGATGAATTGAGAGACGACGTGGGATGTTGGAGGGAGATGGGCGTCAGAATATCAGAGCTAGTTGAAAAAAATTCGAAGTTTCTGTAAAATGTGCCTATAAAGACACTGAGTTTGTAGTTGTTGTTCATACGTAAAAATGTGTAAATTTTTTTCTAGGGTGCTCAGTGACTTTTGTGACGTACGGTGGCCGTTAATTAAGTAATAATAATATTAAATAATAATTAAGACTTCATTGTTAAAATAAAACAGTATTTAATTACAACAGCAAATAAATACTTAACATCAATAAAGAAGCAAAAGTCAACCAAAGATAATTAACCATTTCAGTGAAGACCTTGTTAGCGCGGCTCGGCTTAATGTCCGGTAAATCTTAAAACAAAACGCAGATCATCGAAGTACAATAATTCACACTAATTCGACTGAATAGTTCCACTCAATAGTCACTCAATAATCACCACAGTCAGTAGCCTGACACCTCTATTTATACACCTGGAGAAAAAAACATATATTCATAAGTCCAGAGCGTCACGCTCGAACCTCGATGACCGTAGTTACTCATTTTCTTCCTATATGACAGTGACAAACAAGAAAAGACGCGTTGTTTACCACAGGGAGTATGGTTGATGGTCATCAAAACTGTCCCACACCCTCCCTATAGTCCAGAATTTGATCCCTCTGACATTTGGTTGTTCCTCAAGCTGAAGGAGAACCTTAGGGAAAGTCATTTTGACGACACTGAGAAGGTGAAGGAGGCTCTGACAAGGGTCCTGAACACGTTCACTTTGGAGGACTTCCATGGAGCCTTCACCGAATTGGTTGGAGTGCTACAACAAGGAAGTCTAAAAACTGGTGCACATAATGTAACGAAATAGGATTCGAACTTAGCTCTACATATATACATATATATATATATATATGTATGTGTGTGTATGTGTGTATATATATATGTGTGTGTATATATTTGTGTGTGTATATATGTGTGTATATATATGTGCGTATATATATGTGTGTGTGTGTGTTTGTATATATATATGTGTGTGTATATATATGTGTGTGTATATGTGCGTGTGTATATGTGTGTGTGCGTGTGTGTATACATATATATATATATATATATATGAAGGATATGTATATATATATATATATATATGAAGGATATATATATATATATATATATATATATATATATATATATATATATATATATATATATATGAAGGATATTTTATCCGACATTATTGTTATTATTACCTGTTTTTTTTTTCTTTAATTTTCTTATTAGTGAAAGTCATAACAACCAGTGTAGATTGAGAAGTCCCACGAAAGAGAGATTGTGTCTCTAACAGGAATCGAATCTGTATCCCATTTTTTCCGTCATGCAAAAGTATTTTTGAAAAATGTAAAAGTGCACACTTATGTCAGACATTATTTTGCCAGATTTCTGTTCAGTTACTATCAGGGTAAAAAAAAATGTGTGCTTGGCGGAAGATTCAATCTCTACTGGCATCCGTTTCTGACATCCCGAGGCAATATAGTATAATAAAAGATATTACTTTCGGAGCAACTGATAATTCGATAGATGGATTATACTTTTGAGATATTCGGAGGTTTTGAAATTAAGAAATTAAGACGTAAAATAGATTAAAAATATCAGATTAAAAAAAAAAAAACATTTCGAACATCAGGTAAAAAATACATTTGGAAATTTATAAAATTTTATAGATTTCAATTAAAAATAAAAATTATCGTGTAAGTTATCTAGGATTTTACAAAACGAAATATTCATACCTACTGCACTAAGACAGTTTGGCACAAGGCGACATGCATGGAACTCCCAAATTCATTAGCAATATAAGAGCTGCTGCTGAGTACCCTATGAAAATACATTTGTATTAATATAATATCCTATCTGTTCCAAGAATTGAATTGTATGGACGGAATATTTGGTTTATAACTTCCTGGTTATGAATTACAATAATGAAAAAATATTTTCTCCATTAACTATTGGAACTTATTTTGGCCATTATCAAATGCTTACTATTTATTTGGACCATTATCAACAGCTTACAACTTATTTTCACTATTATCAACTGCTTGCCATTTATTTTAAGCATTAAAAATTGCTTAAAATTAATTTGACCATTACGAAATGCTTAAAATTTATTTGGACCATTATAAACTGCTTAAACTTTATTTAGACCACTATCAACAACTTAAACTTTATTTAGACCAGTATCAACAGCTTAAACTTTATTTAGACCAGTATCAACAGCTTAAACTTTATTTAGACTAGTATCAAAAGCTTAAACTTTATTTAGACCATTATCAACAGCTTAAACTTTATTTAGACCATTATCAACAGCTTAAACTTTATTTAGACCAGTATCAACAGCTTAATCTTTATTTAGACCATTATCAACAGCTTAAACTTTATTTATACCATTATCAACAGCTTAATATTAATTTAACAATCATCAACTGCTTACCATTTATTTGGAGAATTATTAAATGCGTAACATTTATTTTGATCATTAACTGCTTAACATTGGACCATTATCAACTGGTTACCCTTTATTTTGACCATTATCAGCTGCTTACTATTTATTTTAACCATTAACAATTACTTAACATTAATTTGACCCTTATCAAATGCTTAAAATTTATTTTGACAATTATCAATTGCATAACGTTTATTTGGACCATTAACAACTACTTAACATTTAACATTTGGTTTTGAACTGCTTACAATATTAACTGAAAACATTCCATCACCGCGCTCCTGTCATCTAATTAGCATGATTTGCCTTTATTCATGGAGGACGTGGCTGAAAATGAGAAATTAGAGTGCCGTGTACGGACTTTAAGTCGGTTTGGTTACATTCATTTACGCTTGGAAAAGATATTAATCCGTCTCCTCCTCTCACATCCAAATATGGGTCAAATATTAGCACAGACGTGGCCCTAAGGTCATATTAGCCGTTTCCTTAGAAGGGAACTTATATGCAGTACCTAAGTACACTAATGCGTATGGCCCAATCCTCATAAATACGTTGGACACTATTGAAATAGGGGTAATATGCTGTCTATACTCATTGGGGACCCTTTTAATTTGTTGTTTTATCCCCCCCTCCCACACTGAATTGTACATATGGGGTATATTTAGGATTTTCATAGAGACAATGAGGTATTATGGTGGATGTAGTAAGAAAGGTAAGTATGAATGCGTTGTTTTTGGTGTTAGGAATAATGTTTGTATGTTTGGGTCAGTGGTTGTGGCTAGCTAAGTTTAAAATTAAGACAGATGAAGACCGTCCTTTTTCCCATCCCCTTTTTTAGGCCTTGTGCCACATTTTCTGTAATTTTACAGGAATAAATATTGTAATATGCTGTCTAAGTAGTCCACCACGAGGAGTGGTTTACCTACTTCACGTCGCTGGCGAGTATTTTATATTGTTGATGTTATAAAGATTACCATTTCATTTCCAACCTCCATTTGGATTATTCCTCATTCAGTAAACTTTTCTAGGTTACAACAGAAAGAGAAAAAAGAGAAAAAACGAAAAAAGAAAAATGAAAGAGAAAAAACAAAGTGATATATACCGTAAGTATGAGCACAAATGGTTATGTCCTAATCCTCATAAATACGTTGGACATTATTGTAAGTGTGTGTGTGTGTGAGTGGGGGGGGTGCTATATAAGTAGTCCACCACTAGCAGTGGTTTAACTACTTGATGCCGCTGGCGAGTATTGTATTTTCATCATGTTATAAAGAATGCCATTTCATTTTCAACCTCCATTTTGGCCATTTCTCTATCAAGATTACAACAGGAACATTTGGTATTAATTAACGGGACATTTTTCTCTTAAATCAATACTTTTTTTTAGTAAAATAGGTTTTTCAAATGCAGTAGTTGTTATCGTTCTTGCTAGTATTGATAAGGGTTTCCTTCCTAACCTTTCCTTTGAAGTTGTGTAGAATGCCAATATCATTATTATGTCATTAAATTCTCTTCGAGTTGCATGTGATATCCATTTCAGTTGTTGCAGCAGTTGGAAGTCTCTCGAGTGATGCGGTTTCTTTTATTTGGAAAGTCAGACTGTGAACTTTTCAGCTCACCCTTGTACCTGGAAAGAAACAATGCAGTTATTAATACGAAGAGCTGAAATTAATAACTGCAAGATTTTACAGCTCTCGCATCGCTCTGTCACAGTCAGCCTCTGAATTTTTCAGCCCACCCTCGTATGTACGTTTGTAGAGAAAAAAAACTACAAATACATTTCGAAGGGCAATACCATTTCGAAGTTTTTTCCTCTCTCTTGATATATATATATATATATATATATGTAAAAAATGTTAAAAACATCTAATGTAATTATTAGCAACAGCAGGGGACCAAAAAATCCCCTCTGTGCAAAAATAATGTTGTTTACGAATTCTCATGCCCTTTGGATAATTACATCTCCAACATTAGTAAAAGAAACAGAATTAAATGCTTACACACATGCTCCACACATTCTCGATGATTGACTTGTCACCAATAGAAACTTAGTGCAATCAATGCACATATTGTCCGACACGAATGACCAAAATGCAACTCTCAACATCAGCCAAATATTAGTGGATAATACCAAATATTCTACAGCACCCGATGCAAGTAAAAGATTCAAAATCCTACAAGCTATTATTATAGAAAAAAATATTCCACATTAAATAAAATATCATTCATTACAGATGGGTATATGTGTGTGTGTGTGTATATATATATATATATATATATATATATATATATATATATATGTATATATATATATATATATATATATTAGGTTGATGCAAAAATAATGATGTGATAATGTCGTTTTTTGACGTTAAAAAACACGTCAAAAAACGACATTATTACGTCATTATTTTTGCACCAACC
>OZ010601.1:65526099-65653599 GCA_963932145.1 Acanthosepion lycidas
ACTTCGCTATTTCGAGAGATGATGCTACCTGGGCTTCGATAACTTTAACACGTTGTTTGATTGTTAATCTTTCCATAGTTGAAATTGCCAAAGACTTAAGTTGTTAAATCCGAAAGAAAAAGAAAAAATCATAAGACGCTTAAACTTAATTCACATTTAAAATCGGTCCAAGTTATTGGAACAGCCTTTATTTTCGGAAAAATCCAATTGTAAAACCAGACATTTGGAAAACTGAATGTCTTTATCCGGATTTCTAGTGAGCGTCATCTTATTCGAATGTCTAACTATTCCCTCTGTCACAGACATAAATTTTTCATCTGCCTGTGGTAGCGACGAAAGGAAATAGAAAAAAAAAATCAACTCGGAATAAGTATTTAAATCCATTGGTCTCACGTTTCCCGCTGAATTGAAGTGGAAAGATTATATTGAATCGATTGCAAAGTCTGCCGCTTGTAAACCCTGTTCACGATGTCGTGTCAGACAATTTTGTTCACCTGAATCTATCTTACATATTCACAAGTCCGTGCATCGAATACTGTTATCAAATTTGGTCTGGTGCTTCTGCTGTATGTTTAGAGATTCATTTGTTTGGCCATCGACGCAATTTGTCGCTGAGAGTTCAAAGATCTAATGACGGTTATTATTCGAATCCTGCCGAAGAGTGTATATATTTTTCTCTAATAAGATTTCTAGAACATACAGTCCGGTAGACGAAAATAAATAAATATACTGTTTAATAAATAAACTGAGCAATGTCTCGGTAATTCTTATTATTTGTATAAATCCGTTTTTAGAATCTTAATTAAGCGAAATCATGAACTGGATTTTTACATTTTTTCTCTTGAGAAAAAGTGTTAAATACGCTTTATTTAGACATCTCAACATCAATCACTTTCTCACTGACGCAACGTGGCTTCTCTCTGTCTTTTCTACAAATATTTTCATGGCAACTGCTCTAACGACCTTTTTTCCCTGGTGCCCCGACTACACGAATTTAAGTGTGTTACTAGATTGGCATTTAGGTCCCATCGTTTTAACGTTGAAATAGCTAAATGCAACCGCCACTTCTGCTCCAACAGTTTCTCTTCTCGCGTTCACATTTGTAGAACTCCCTTCCGTTGTTTCCTGATAGCTGCAATCTTCAAAAATTTGAATGCAACATCAGTCGCCATCTTCTGTCATCTTTAATCATTTTCATTTTTTTTTTGTCTTTTTCTCCATCCTCTCTATTCTCAGTCTCCTCATTTATTTTCACTTTCACTGCCTCTGCGTACTTTATCGCCTTGCTTGGGGTGAAATTAATAAAAAAAGAAAAAGAGGGTAAATTAAGAATGATTTTATATTTACAAGGTCATATAATATGGGAACCGATTGCAATTAATTATTAGTTACCATATTATGAAGAAGTAGCAGTAAAAACTATTATTTTTATTCGTAAGTGTTGAGGGGTTCTCCCCTTGTTACACAAATGGACTCACCCGGGGTATACATATACTACTGCTACTGAATACCCGGGAGAAAACGAGAAAGAAGGACGAACGAGAACTAACGTAACGAGCAAGAGTCACAGTGAGCAAGCACGTAGACTCAGTAAGAAGTCATACAGTGATAAGTCGATACCAAAGTCTGTATATATATTTTGCTACTAACCCGCATTCTTGGAATTAATAGCCTACATTACCAGTTTGTATTATTATAAGGTTGGTGCAAAAATAATGACGTAATAATGTCGTTTTTTGACGTATTTTTAACGTCGATAAACGACATTACTATGTCATTATTTTTGCACCAACCTAATACATTAATACATTCATTTTTTTTCCATATTCCTTCTTGGCGTTTGTTATTTATTGGTACCGGATTTCATCCCGGAATCAACAACAGTAAGTTTATAAAATGTACAAGAAAATTTAAATAAGGACAAGTAATTATAATTATAATTTGAAAAGAGTCCCTTTTACGGGTTGTTCTTTCGTTTTTTTTCGTAACATAAATTCATTAAAATAATTAGAGAACATGTGGATTTGGATGTTTTCTTCTTTTTTTTTTCTCGAAAGAATAAACGGTGTTATTTGAAGCAGTGAACATACTCAAAAGAAAAAATGATGTAATGAAAATGTCGGAGTTAACTCCTCCACAATTTCCTAATTGTTCACTAGGGGTCGCTCTCCCTACACTACAAATACTGGGCGATTTCTTGCCTCGTTCCCTTTTTAGTTTGCATTTCAGCGGACACATTTAAAAGATGTGATCTCTCGCAGAGATTTGCGTTTTGTCCACTTGTGGGAAAACGCCATCACACACACACACACACACACACACACACACACACACACGTACGTACGAACATTCATCAAAATACGAACTCTTTACGTTCACGCACAAACACAAACATTAATGTCCATTGTAAATCTTGTTTAATACATATACTTGTATATATATATATATATATATATATATATATATATATATATATATATATATATAAATATAAATAAAATTCATCGAAAATATGCGTCCTCCGACAGGAATCGAACCTGTATCCTATACGGAAGCATCATATGGCCTGATGTGACTTAACCTATAGGATACAGGTTCGATTCCTGTCGGAGGACGCATATTTTCTATGAAAAATTCTCGGACATTCAGGCCGGTAAATGTTGTTAATACTGTTTATTATAAACAGAGCATTTACTTAAATATTTGTATCTGCAAAAAAACGTATAAACGTAAAAAAATCTCTTAAAAATAATTGTCGAACTTTGTCCATTTCATATATATATATATATATATATATATATATATATATATGTCTTGTTTGTTTTCTTTACATATCTTTGGTTGGACTCAACTTGATTTCGCCATCTTCTTGTAGTTTTCCTAATGTAACAACACGTCAACCCACGGTCCACTACAGAAATCACTAGCAGTGACTTTGTCGCCTTGATAAGTGACTTTCACATAAGTGAAAAAAGAAATAAACTAACTTAAACCTAATTCCGTGGTCGCTACTTAAACGCAATGAGTATTTTCATTTTCGAAAGAAAACGACTTTTAATACGTTAATTTTTGTAAAAAAAAAAAAAAAATTTGACTGGCGATGTAAAAATTTACAGTTTAAATACATGTGACGAAGAACTTTTTATGCTGACACAAACAGAATAGTGTCGATCGTGAAGAAAACTATATAAACCACTAAAAACCGTATCAAGGGCGAGTCTTCATCTAAAGAATGTGTTGCTATGTATGTGATAAGATTGAAAGGGGTTCTCTATGAGTTCCTTTCAAAAAACCAAGTGATTGATTCTAACAACTACTACTCACAATTGGAGAAAAATAAAAAAAAATAAAAAAATGTCAGAAAAATTAATTAGATTATTTATTTTCAGCTATTACGGAGATCTGATTAAATATATTTTAATGTTTAAAAAAATTACTCATTATTATTATTGTTTAGGCAATAAGCATCTGTCAATATTTCTGAGATGAGGTATTATGTACATTACTTCCATTATTCGGACTATTGTCCTCATCTTTGTCGCCATATTTATTACAACGTTTCGGACGGTGTACGCTCCGGCCTTCTTCAGGTGGTTGGAATGTCGAACCGAATCCTTTATTTCGTTGTAATAAATATGGCGAGAAAGGTGAGGACAATATTCCGAATAATGTAAATAATGTAGCTAATAAGAATTATAACATAGCACAAACAGCCATATTGTGGAAAAAGGAATTTTCGACAATATACGCATTTTTACGTATTTATGGTTACTTTTTAACTTTTATCAAAAACGACATTCTTGTACATGTAGTTATGGCTAATATGATACATTAATTAGTAATTTTTTAATTAATAACTGTTTGTTCTCAGTTGTTGACATTAATAGCTATCTGGTGATGTCGTAAAATTTTGGAATAATGCAATAATAAAAATTTAAATTCCATCTCTCTGACAGAAGTCCTGATCTGATAAAAGAATAATTTTACAAAGTTTAATAAACGAATCTATACATAGAAGGAATATATCGTTATAGCAGTGTCTAGAGAAAAAAACTGATATTTTGACAAATCAGTTACGTGCCATGCGTGATAAACGCTTAGGCAATCATGTATCTTTCGATACATGACTGACGAGACAGATTTTTTTTTCCCGCAGTACGTTGCCATTTCTTTCTGCCGTAGACCAGTTGCCATCCAAGGCTATAGAACCCGGTCTGTCCCGCTATTTACCCATACCTGGAGGGGGGGGGTTAGAAGCGGATTCTTAACAAATTTCCCAAAGGTATAAGTGAATGTAATGGATTCAGCTGGAATTCGAACCCGGCTCTCCGATTTCTCTCTCTTTAATAATGTTTTTTTTTTACACATATTCTTTGACACTCAGTCACCCCCCTTGCGTTTTAGTGGCTTTATTGCCTTGCTTGGGATTAAATTATTAAACAAAAAAGAAATTGTTAGGTATTCACTCCCAAATAGGAGGACTGATTTTAATTTTTCCCTTTCTTGATACTTTGCTTATTTTTTGGGAGGCATCTTTAGTGTCTATAAAGGGGCAATCAACCAAGTATGTTGCTATAAAAAGCGACAATGAGATGGAGGAAAGATTAACCTAAAAAATATTAGCAAAAATAATGTCGGTTTTTGACGTATTTTTTAACGTCAAAAACCGACATTATTTTTGCTAATATAATATAATGACAATACTTGATCTTGTAATGAAAAAAGTTTTCAAAAAAACGCCTATAAAGAGCGTGAAAGATTGAATGCATTCTAACTTAAAAGAGTCAAATATTGTACAGATTTTTTCCCGCAGTAGGTTGCCATTTCTTTCTGCGGTAGACCAGTTGTCATCCATGGCTATAGAACTGTCTGTCCCGCTATTTACCCATAGCTGGGGGGTGGGGACGAAGAGGATTCATACCTTTCCTAAGGGTATTAGCATGGATTTGACTTAAATTCGAACTCGGACGTTTGTTAAATTTTGCCGATATGTAGATGCCACAATGCCCTTGGAACTGAGAATCATGTGGGGGGTGGAAGAAATCAGGAAGAAAGAAGAAGTATATGAGCAGCACAATTTAGTCGTTTTGTTTCTTCTGTTGAAAAACTGTCCCACCCCAGAAGGCCAATGAGAATATCATTAACTGACCTCTAGCAACCCCTAATCCAGTGGCAGACTGGCCATGGTGTCAGCTTGCCCAATGGCAAGTGGGCCCCTGATGGAGTACCCCCTCCCGTATCAAATAAAAATACGATAAACAAACAAAGACAACTGTTTTAGTAATAAAAAGGAATAAGAACTTTATAAAGTCATCTGCACACTGTCAGTTACTCGTGTCCAATGTGTCTAAAGATCATAAAGTCATGGTTAAGAAATTCGCTGTCACGGGAGAATTTGGAATCGTACATGTTATTATCTATTGAAAAGCAATTGTTAGATGAATTGGATGAAGAAGTTAATATTAGATTAGAAACAATCATCCAGTGAACACAAACGATTGCTCTTAATATGGCCGACTACATGAAATGCTCTTCTGTGCTTTTGAACTATATGAGCTTTAAATGTTTCTAATTATTTAAAAAGATATACAAAAAAGCCCAACTACAGCCATTATATTTATCCTATTCACAAAGACAGGGAAGTATGGTACTATATTTCAAGCTTCAAGTAAAATAAAAATAGATGTTTTTACTATTAAGATCGTTATTAGATCAATGGCAGACTGGCCAAGATGTCAGCTTACCCAATGGCAAGTGGTCTCTTATATCAAATAAAAATGCAATAAAAAACACAGACGACTGTTTTAGTAATAAAATGAATAAGACCTTTATAAAGTCGTCTGCTCACTGCCAGTTAGTCAGGTCTAATGAGAGAGGACATTTTCAAATAAAAGGTTAAGAAATTCGCTGTCTGGCGAGGATTTTGAATCATAAATATTGCCACCAAATGAAAAGGAATTAGTAGATGAAATTGATGCAGAAGCAATTATTGGCAGTTTTGAAAGAACCAAATAGTGAATACAAATGATTGCTCTTAATATAGCAGACTGCATGCAATGCTCTATTGTGCTTTTGAACTATTTTTTAATGTTTAAATTATTTACCCTAAGACACAGGGTAGTAGGATACTATATTTCAAGCTTCTTACAGAGTAAAATGTAAATACATGTTTTTACTATTAAGATAGTCATTAGATCAATGGCAGACTAACCAAGATGTCAGCTTGCCCAATGGTCTCTTATATGAAATAAAAATGCAAAAGAAAATACAGACTACTGTTTTAGTAATAAAAGGAATAAGAACATATATATATATATATATATATATATATATATATATATATATATATATATATATATGTGTGTGTGTGTGTGTGTGTGTGTGCTAACCGTATTAGGAAATTAAAAGGATTCCTACCACACAGAAAGAAAAAAACCTCCTTGATAATGGCTAATAGTATAGCCGAAACGATCAGCGGCTCGGACTGAGGAATCGGAGATCCGAGTTCGAATTTCAGTCGATACACTTACGGGAAAGGTATGAATTCTCTTCTTCTCCCCCACTTCTATGGATAAATAGCAGGACAGACCGGGTTCTATAGCCTTGGATGGCAACTGGTCTAACGCAGAAAGAAATGGCAACCTACCGCGGGAAATAATCTGCCTCGTCAGTCATGTACCGAAAGATACATGATCGCCTAAGTGTGTATCACGCATGAAACATGACTGACTGAAAGCGCTCGGATATTCAGAACATTTGGGAAATTTTTACACACTTTATGTTTATAAGAAAACACTTACGTCTTTTACGTAACTTGTATAAAAGAGGGACTCTACCCAAATACACACACACAAACATATATATATATATATATATATATATATATATATATATATATATATATATATGCATGTATATATTGGAAACCTATCGAATGAAATCACAAGGAAAGAGAAACGATAGCCCAAGGCAACTTGTTGGCCTCCTCTGGCTTTTTGTGGCTTGCTATCAATTTATAAAAAGTCCGGAAGTTCAAACGTCTGGCCGGCGAAACGCTCGCTGACTGGAAATCTTTTAATGGCCGAATCCAGGGGTGGTTACTGGAAGAAGGCGTTATACAGTCCCTTACCGTTTGCGCTGTTTGCACATAACACTGTTAAAACTTAACAGCAACATTAACATCGTTATAGCGAAGGCCATACATAGATACGGTGATTTCGCTTTGCAGGGGGAAAAATCAATATACTGTACTAAGTACTTTTATTTACTTATTCTACTCCTGTGTCGATCCTGTTTTTTTTTGTTTTGTTCGCTATGCCTCGCACAAGGACAGATGGACTTTTCTTTTTTATTTACAGAAAGTTTTACACTGTACAAGACCCCGGGGCCACTCGAAATAGAGGGTTATGTTAAGAGGCAGTTTGGATAGGATGGGAAGATAACGGCTAACTCTAGACTTGATCAGGTTAAGATGATAGTGATCTGAGAACCGTCGTCGAAGGAGTCTGATCCACATGGCTGTGGTTCGCGGGAAGAAGCTGTTCGAGTGGAACGTTCGGAATACGGAGGGAATATTTGTAGTTTCCTACTATGTATTAGGTTGGTGCAAAAATAATGTCATTTTTCTTTTAAAGTTAAAGTTGAACGTCAAAAAACGACATTATTTTTGCACCAACCTAATAATTGTTGTAGCATACCTGCGGACGATAATGGGTATGCCACCATTCACATAGATAGTAAATACTGTATGTGGTCGAGAGTTGGAGATTCATTGTGGAATTCACTTGACTCACTTCTAGCAGTTGACTACTTCTAAGCGCCGCTGGCGAATCTTATATGTGTTGTTCTTGTCCTAAGTATTATCGTTCATTACCAACCTTCGTGTGATTATTCTATTCAATAACCTTCTCTAGGTTACAACAGCAATTGGCATGAGGTTCCTGGATATGGAGGTTAGACCTTGCGGTATCAAGAAATGTGGGTCGTCTGAGCACTTTCCATGTTAGTAGCGATAGACCAGCGAGAGACTCACCACATCCCGCCTGCGAGAGAGAGGTTGAAGGGTAGAAAGTAATTCTTCTCCAACAAGGACTCGGAGACGTTTTTGAACTCTAATCAGACTGGAAAGTGAGGTCTGGGCAGCTCCTGCCAAATATAATAACAGCACTCCATTTTAGGTTTGACCTGGCCCTTATAAAGGTAGAGGATGGCATGAGGAGCCAGGTACTTACTGGAGCGGTACAGGGAGCTGATCATTTTATCTGCATAACGATGGAACGTATATAAAAGTTCCAATTGAGGCCGGGTGTGAGTTTGCGGCCCAATAATCTCTCAAGGTGCTTCCTCGAGGGAACATCCGTTCATTGTCACTGGTGGTAGTTCGGGGTCGTAATGTAATGTAACCAGTTGAGGACATGTTTGTACTGCGGCTTTATTTTCGCTCCAGACTTAAACACCGACCAGAATGTGGAGGTTGCGTGATCGTTCTCATCGCTGAAAGTGAAGTAGTCTAGCCGAGTTCAAAAACCTATACAACGAGACGATTCTGAGAGAGTTAGAAGTCCTACTAGGATTCATCATTAATTCGGTCACAGTATTAACAACATAAGATATACAGGTGACACAGTGTTGATGGCAGATATGAAAAAAAAAAACCCCAAAAAACTATAAAAGCTCCTACAGAAAATATTGAAGGAAAGCGAGAAGAAAGGACTAAACATCAACTTCAAGAAAAAAGGATGCTTGGTCGTTAGTAAAAAGATGAGCCCAAAATACATTTACAAAAGCGAGATACCAAAATCAAATACTTTAAAAAATATGAATACCTGAGATGTGTTCTAAAAGAGGACGAAAAGATGCGACACTGAAATACGAAGATGCATTGCATTAGCCAAAGATGCCATCCAAAAGCTAAGCAGGGTATTAAGAGACAAAAAAACTTTGTTAGAAACAAAGAAAAGAATACTGAACTCTTACGTGATATCTGTCGTCCTTTATAGCAGTGAATGCTAGACAATCTCAAAAATGGAGAAGAGACTTGAAGCAACAGAAATGCGATTCTACAGAAAGATGCTGAGGATACCATAGACTGAACATTTGAGCAACATCGAGGTTTTAGAGAAAATAGAAGCAAAAAGGAAACTTATGCTTAATATCAGAAAGAGACAGTTGAAATTTCTGGTGCACGTAATGAGGAAAGAGGGCTTGGAAAATCTGATACTCACGAGACGGACTGAGGAAAGTGTAACGTATTTGATGAGCTTGTGTAAATGAATGGCGAAATATGTTTCGGAGAAATAACGAAAAGACAAAATTTATTAAAAGCTACAAGGTACTGGAAGTTGTGGAGAGACATGATCTCCTAAGTCCTGGGGTGGGGACAGGACACATAAAGAAGATGTTCCGTTCACTTTTTGTACAAATGATCCTGAAAAAAGAATTAATTCCTTTTTTTTTTTTTTTGCTTCTCGCCGTCCATGTAACAAACAAATACTCCTTTGTACCAAATGCAACGGATGTCTGGAACAGTTATGCCGATGGGAAATTCTTCAACTTATAGAATAAGCATTTCCGTTCATATAAACGTCCCAATAGAACTCTAGTGGATACTTCCCTGAACCTCGCAATCTTAACCTTATAACGACTTAGGGCCACATCACGTTGAAACATCGGTTCCGTACGATCAGCAAACGTTGACCCTGGTCGGTACCTAGAGAGATAACCGCTTGGGAATATATCGTGCTGTATGCGTGGTTGTGCGGGTGGTGTAATGGATAATGGAGAGCCGAGTTCCAATTTAGTACTTTATATTCATTTATGAGCAAAAGCACTTGGGAAAGTTTAAATTCACCCTTTCTCCCCAGATATGGGTCAAATAGTAAAACTTGTATCACTAAACAATTATTTTCTCCTAACCGCTCCACCGCACTCAAAATTATTTACAATCTAAAAAAGTATTTCCTGGCTTTAAAAATAACCTGTAAAGTTTTGAGAAGCCGTAAAAAACGAACGAATCAATCAATAACATCATGATGTTCAATTCCAAGTACCTCCTCTTAAATTCATATCGCATGACTCATTTAGTAACCCTCTGCCATGAGTGGCTCTTGAGTCTTGTAAAGGGTGCTGCAATAAATTGGACCGATTTTAAATGTGAAATAAGTTTAAGGGTCTAACGATTTTTTTCTTTTTGTTTCAGATTTGGCGGACATTTGGGCGATATTATTTTTCACACATAATTGCTATGACTTAAATAACATGATCTAAGAGAGAAATAAATAAATTTTCACCAATAACACTGATTTATTTACAGTTGACTTTGATCCGTCTTAATGAAACACCCTTATATATAATCAGTCATAATGAAACATCCTTTATTTGAATTTTAGTAGTAAAGTAAAGCATTTATTTGATATTAGCAAGCTAAACTATTCAGATATTGTTTTAAAATAAATGCCTTGTAATTTTTTTTTTCAGATCAACAAATAAATTATTTTATTGCTTAAACTATTTTCTTGATTTATAACTCGGACTATGAGTCTATATTACAATGAATCTAATACTGCCTTTTGGTTTAACTTTTTTCTTCTTCTTTCCAGTGTCCTTGAATGATGTGTGTACCTTGAATGACAAGTGTGAAGATAGACATGCAGAATGTGTACAGGAGAAATGCACCTGCCAGTCCGGATATTATATCAAATATGGAATTTGCAGTAAGTTCTTGTTTTACTAAAAACCTATAACTATCATCTGCAATAGTCATGTTGGTGGGAATCTTTCAATTTATAAAATAAACATGCCAGTTTTAATAACTGTTCCACCAAGAATTTTATTACAGAGAGATGATAAATACAGTGTTACAAACTCCTCGAGAGGAATTTACACAATCTAGTATTGTGCTTAGATTCATAAAGTCTATACACCATCGCGGAAAGTTCATCAGAACAACTACCATGAAAATATTTATAGAAAAGGCAGAGGGAAGCTATGTTATGGTGGTGGGAAAGTGACTGAAACTCAGATGCCAGGTCAAGACCAATAACATTGCAGATTATTCTTTGAATTTTATCAAGAATCTCTTAATATATAGCAGGAGCACCAGACCAGATGTGGCAGTAATATTCAATGTATGGATGATTGGTTGACTTATAAAGGTGAAAAATAGATTCTGTCAATAAAAACTGTCTAGCAGAGATCCAAATTTCCTAGCTACAGATATTGCAATTGATTCAATATAATCTTTCTACTTCATTTCAGTGGAAAATTTTAGACTGAGAAGATACAATATATTTTCCTTAATTTACCAGTTCTTGTCTTCAGTTTTGTTTCTCATGTAAAATTTTGGCTAGTGCCTATGAAAGGCTGAAGAATACCACTTCAAAATGGATGTGCCAAAAAAAAAAAAAAAATCCCTACAGTAGTCTGAAAAATGAATAATAAACAGACACTTGTATATATTGTTTGGGATTAACTGCAAAATATATTCCCACAGAAAGAAAAAATACCACAAGGCTCTACTCTATGGCAAATGTTCTACATACCTTAGTTCCACCAATTCTGACCCTCACTGCTAAGAACCACCATGCTATGTACACTGGCATAGACCATCCCCATTACTTTCTTATCCCATTAGTAAGAATGAAATTCCACTTGGACAACTTCTTCCCAAGAATCACTGTTCTGTGAAACAAACTCCAAAGAGGATGCTTTCCTGATCACTTCAATCTTAACCTAATGTTAACTGTTATCTTTCCTACATATCCTCATAAACTACACTTCTCACTCTTTTTTTCCCCCATAAAATAACCCTCTGCTTTTGGTGGCACTTGGGTCTTCTATTAGGTGAACATTAGTAAAAAAAAAAAAAAAAAATAGCAGTGTGACATTAATTTCCAAAATGATATCTGGGCTATTAAATCAGGCAAAGACAGGTCAGATGAGGCGTTCATTGCCGAGCAGTAGAGGAAGTTGTATGTGTTTATGTTATACTGAGGGCAAAAAATGAGTGAAAATAATCTGGAATAGTTGATTAACATCAAGTTTTATGAGATTGGTGAAAGTGCTGGTGAAAACATTACCCCTATTAAAAAGGGCTTATGATGAACATGCTATGAAGTGTGTGAACCTTGTGCTCAGAATGAAGATTAAGTTAGATTAAGAGGAAGCTTTTCTGATCACATCAGTCTTAACCTAGGGTTAACTGTTATCTTTCGTACATATCCTCATAAACTACACTTCTCGCTTCTTATATATATATATATATATATATATATATATATATATATATATAGTCAAACCTAGTGAGCCAGACAAACCTACCCAGGTTTCACCTAAGCGTATCGACAGGGAAAGTGTATTGAGCTCTTTTAGTTAGTTGTTTACTCGTGTCGGGGTTTTACACGTTCCACATTAGTTGATTTAAAACGGTGCTCGATAGAGTAACCTAGAGCTTTGTGAATATAAATATAGGTAACTTTACTCGTTTTGAAAAACCTTCGAATTTTTGATTTGCCAATAATCAAATCAATCTCGAAGGAAAAAATGGTTTTAAAAAAAGAAAGAGCTACAAACATGAAAGTCTGTCGTGTCGGGTTTTTTTCTTTGGGCTTTAAACCTGTATCTGTGCGATTCTTTCGACAGACTTTCATGTTTCTTTTTTAAAAACCTATATATATATATATATATATATATATATATATATATATATATATATATATATCAAGAGCACCAGACAAGATATTACAGATGAAGAGAAGACATGAGGTAACAGAAGAGTCGTTAAAATATGCTGAGAGTACCATAGACGGAGCATATGAGCAACGAGGAAGGAAAAATGAATTCAGAGTTTTCTTTCTCTTAGGCAAGTTGCCAATCAAAGCTAGACATCCCAGTCTTCTTTGCGATTAACTCCTAGCTGGAGGTTTGCGTGGTGAAAGGATATAAGCGTTCATACCTTTCCAAGTGTATTTGTGTGAAATCGTTTGGAGAACCCATTTTTGTTTTTAAGAGTGCACAGGCCAGTAGACGTAATACTCATTGATTTAAAGAAAAAGTAGACGTCTACTCAAACACGAGTAACCACTAAAAACATCATGTGCGCGTGTGCGTGTGTGCACGCGTGATGAATTTGGGTACATATGTATTTGTTGCGTTATTTTATTCATAGACTAAACTATTTATAGACCAACACTAACGTGAGTAGTTTCCCTCACCCAGCACACATCACCTGACTGTGTCTTGTACAATTGTTTTGCCCTTCTGAATCGACCTCAGTGCCAACTTCCCTCCGCAAATTTGTCGAAAATAAACGGCACAGACCCGAAATATATACATGTAGATCTAAATACGATTTTGGCTTCAGGGAAAAACTTGAAGGCGAGTGAAAAGACCTGCTATTTAAAATAAGTGAAAAATAGATTCAACTCTTTCTATATTTGATTTGAAAAGACATTAATATATATATATATATATATATATATATATATATATATATATATATATATATATATATATATGTGTGTGTGTGTGTATCAGAAAAGTTATACACTAATGTATGTAACATTTTTTACACACATGCATACACACATACATGTATATCAGTGTACTGTAAAGTTTATATCTTAAATATGGATAGACAAACCACATGCATGCATTAGAAATACATATATATCGTACATAGAGAGGTATATCAAATATAAATATATCTATCTATTTCTGTCTGTTCATATCTATCTATCTATCTATCATTAAAAATACATATATGTCGTACATAGAGAGGTAAATCACTCTGTACACAAATATAAAACTATCTATCTATCTATCTGTTTACGATAGGGCTGGATACACACACGATATATTGGATGTTATATATTCATATGCATATTTGTGTGCATATGTATATGTAAGAAACTATACTTGTATTCTGAGATATATTTTAGGGATATTATTAGATTTAATGTGAATATGTTAGAGATGTAAGTATAAGAATTACGTCGCGTGAAAATTGAAGATTGAAACAGATTTATCGGGCCGTGAACGTTTGCGAATGATTTGCTCCAGAGGAGAGGAAGGAGGGTTAAAAAAGAAAGATGGCGTATAGCAGGAACAGAATGAGAATGAAAGGATGGAAAGATAATCTGCGGGGGGGGGATCCTTTCACTTACGGACGAGAGGGCTGCGATAAAAAAGAAGAGAGAGAGAGAGAAAAAAAAGACTAATAAAGCAGGACATGAAGATGTAAAAAAAGAAAGAAAGAAAGAAAAAATAGAAAAGGAGACAAATAAAAAAACTAAAACAGTTAGAGTGAATGAGTGACATGCAGCCAGTTAAACTGAAAGACAGAAAGAATGATACACAGTCAGAATGAACGGGAGAGAGATAGACGGAGACAAGAAAAAAGACAGATTGGTTTGGTTTGTTTTGTTTTACGGTATATCAACCTCAATGGGTTATTTAATGCCGACAACATTTTTATTGCTGGTAATATGTTTTTTTTTTTTTTTTTTAAAGTATTGCTGATAATAATTTTTCCTTAAAAAATTATTGCTGGTAATAATTTTTTTATTACAAAGTATTTCTGTTATTAAAACCTATTTTTGCACAAGTTTGGGTGTTAACTATTTGTCCATAGCTGGGACCCTAACAGGTGCTACCACCCCAGGTCAGGGTGAACCTGTGAACACCAGCAATTAAGAGGTGGTTCTGCGCTCCTCAAAACCTCCTGATCAGAGGCCTTACTGTCGGACGTATTTTATCGTCTTAACCAGGACGCCGATGTAGTTTATCGTCTTACCCAGGACACGGATGTAGTTTATAGTCATACCCAGGACGGAAATAGATAGAATGATAGACAGAATGATTGAAAGTCAGACAGACAGAACGAAGGACTGACAGACAGAACGAATAAAAGACAGACCGAATGATAGATTAAATGTAAGGCAGACAGAATAACAGACAAACAGACGGATTGAAAGACAGACAGAAAGTCAGTGACAGACAGAGTGAAAGAGAGGTAAAAAGAATGATATACGAAGAGAAGTATGATAGATAGACAGAAAGAAAGAACGAAAAGAAGAATGAACAATGTAAAAAGAAAGCGAGTTGTCACATAGTATGACACAAGGCCATTACCTGTTTACAGGGCATCTGTTTTTGTGTCCGAAAGCAGTTACCCACTTAAGTACTGATCAGGCTTTATGTCTTGAAACATAGAGTTAGTGTTGTCAACATTCCCAGAACTTTTATTAACTGATCATTACGCTATGCTTTAGATTGTTAGCTGAATAAAAATCCCAGCGGACAAATCCCAGCGGACAAATCCCAGCGGACAAATCCCAGCGGACAAATCCCAGCGGACAAATCCCAGTTTCTTATTCCAAAATTGAACAAAACCCCAGTATCACAAATAGAAAATTCAAGGAAATTTTAATTCAAATTTTAATGGTAATTGATACATTGAAAATAATATGCCGGGTGTAACAGCAAAATTCTCCAAATCGTGTAAGAGCATGGGATAATTGTCCATCCCAGAAAATGTTTAATATGTAAAAAAAAAAACAAAACAAAAAAAAACCCCACTAAACTAATTGACTTTCTTTTTCCAAGTTTTCAGATCAGACGTTTAGCCATCTTGACACCATTTGTCGTAAGAATCACAGAAAAACCCTTTGAGTTATGTAGAAACAGAACAGGTTAAAAAACGTTTTCTTTCAGTCTTCCCAACTGAGCAATGGTGAGAGGAAAAAATCATTCGGGCCTTCAGTAATGGAACCAACATTCTTTACTCTGGCTCCCATCTTCAATTTAAAAAAGAGGGAACAGTTGAGTAGAAAACTGAATCAGCAGGTCACAACATCAAGAGAGATCAACATTTCAACTTAGAGAGCTAAATAAATTATTATTGTTCAAAGTCGAGTCCAATAGTATTATAAAAACCTCGGCGAATTCCAATAAGATAGCGTTTCCAAGATAAAACGGTTCAAAGCTTAATCTAAAAACGAGACGATTTGCTGTTACATGATTTGGGCAATTTTGCTGTTACACTTGGTATATACACCTATATGCATGAAAGATGTATATCTGGGTCCACTCTGTTTTCTGTAGAAATTCATTGTAAATCGATCCAACCTCTAAACCAGTCATGATCAAACTGCGATCTGTTTGGTCTTTCTGAATGGTACGCTTAATTTCATAAGGGAAATAACGTTTCTTAAAATTTTGATTTCTTTCCTTCTCACTTGTTCACTCACACATTCTCTCATACAGAATCGCACACATAAACAATGATTACGTACAATGTTCCTTGAATTTCGTAAACTTTCGGTGAAAATAACGTTTTTGTCATTTTAAACCATTGACGATTTTCACTAAGGAAGATCATACGTGTAAACAACTTTTGCTTTTCAGAAAGAAAACGTTCATAATTTTTTTTCTCTAAAGAAGAAATGTTTTCATTTTCAAATGAATAAATTGGAAATGAATCTCACGCAACGACAAGTGATAAGCACACTGTCATATGTGATAATATTATACAAAGACATCAATTTTTTAATTATAAAAAATCTTTTCCAAAGAATAAAACTTTACTACCATTTAGTAAAGTAAATCCTTACGCATATGGTCTTCTGTAGTGAAAGTAACTGAGGTATTACATCGAAAAAGTACCTTGAATCTTTTTAGTAGTGCGGCCCGACTTGTGATGAGCCATAAATCACCTACGGGTCGAAAAAGGTTGCCCATCCTTCTCTAAACAACGCTTTCTAACAAGGTTACGGTCACATACTATATATTTCATAGTCTGTTCATATCTATCTATATATCTATCTATCTAAGTCTGTTCTATCTATCTATCTATCTATCTATCTATCTATCTATCTATCTATCTATCTATCTATCTCAGTCTATTCTTTATCTATCTATCTACATATCTACAGTGTAAAAGACCCAGATATAAGAGAAACCCGGAGATAAGAGAGATTTTCTCTGGTCCGAAATTAGAGCCATACTTACCTAAACAAAATAGACCAAACCCGGATATAAAAGAAACTCGGACATAAGAGACTTCTCCGGTCCCGACAACTCTCTTATATCCGGGTTACACTCTATCTATCCATCTATCATATGTACAGACTGTGAATAGATAGATAGATATATAGAACATATAGATAGATAAATCATATGAACAGACTGAAATAGATATGAACAGACCGATAGATACTTATGTACAGACTGATAGATAGATAGATAGATAGATAGATAGATAGATAGATAGATAGATAGATAGATAGATAGATAGATAGATAGATATGAAAACAGCAGCAGAGAAAACAGCAAGTAATTTAACATGTTTCTGTGAATGGGTGACAAAACAGGATAAAGAGTAAAAAAAAATTACTTGGCGTCCTAAAAAAGACGAAGTTGTGGAGACCCATGAGCCCCACTTCCTTAAAGAACATGGCACATAAACGAAGAAATACTACGACTCTTCTTTATACTTAATTGCGATATTCAACTCATCTCTCGTATTCGCACAAGGAGAAGGTCGCGTACCGAAAAGTGTTAGGGTGACGAGGTCAGATAATGTTTGAAAATTAATGGGTGAATTAGTTGACTGATAGGTGAGATGTGACTCCTTAGCGAACGGCTTCCAGAGCTGCCCCCCAGGCTTGGAGGTGGAAAAGGACAAAAGTAAAAAAAAAAAGAGAAAAAAAGAAACACTCCTGTGAATACGTTTCCCTAGTGAAAAGATTCGATGTTTGACTCTTTTTAAGCTGAAGTGATTTAATGTTTGACTCTACAGTTAAAAAGATTCACTCTTTGACTCTCTATAGTCGGAAGTTAAAAATAGGTACAATATTTGACTCTTTTAAGTTAGAATGTATTCAATCTTTCACGCTCTTTATAGGCGTTTTTTTTTTTAACTTTTTTCATTACAAAATCAAGTATTGTCATTATATTTTTTTTAGGTTAACGTTCTTTCATCTTATTGTCGCTTTTTATAGCAACATACTTCGTTGATTGCCCCTTTATAGACACTAAAGATGCCCCCCCACCAAAATAAATAAGCAAACTCTTAAGAAAGGGAAAAATTAATATCAGACCACCTTTTTGGGAGTGAATACTTAACAATTTCCTTTTTGTTTAATAATTTCATCCCAAGCAAGGCAATAAAGCCACTAAAACGCAATAGGGAGTGACTGAGTGTCAAAGAATGTCTAAAAAAAATAGCAAATATTATTAAAGAGAGAGAATTCGGAGAGCTGAGTTCGAATTCCAGTCGAATCCATTCCATTCACTTATACCCTTGGGAAAGGTATGAATCCTCTTCTTCTCACCCCCAGCTATGGGTAAACAGCGGGACAGACCGGGTTCTATACCCTTGGATGGCATCTGGTGTACTGCAGAAAGAAATGGCAACCTACTGCGGGAAAAAACTTCCTCGTCAGTCATGTATCGAAAGATACATGAACGCCTAAGCGTGTATCACGCATGGCACATGAATTAAGAAAACAGAGATAACGATTGACATTGCATTTAATTTTTTGAAATTGCTGGAAGAGAATTCCACAAGCAAGAAGTGCGAGAACAGAAACTGTTAGCATCGAACTTATATATAGGAAAGTTCATCAGAACAATTAGCATGAAAATATTTATAGAAAAGGGCACAATCGATAGATAGCCTTTTGAAGGAAAATCATTACCAAAAATTGTTAAGGTGGTAGGAAAGTGACTAAAGCCAGGTTGCCAGGTCAGAACTGATAACATTGCAGATGCATCTTTGGAGTTTATCAAACATCTCTAAATATATAGCAGAAGCACCAGACCATATGTGGCAGCAACATCCAATATTTAATGCGTTTACGAAATGGGTCTGAAACATATTTGGCAATTTAAAAGAATGGGGAAACAGTGTTTTCATTGTTGCCTGAAGTAAAATTTCAGTAAAAACAAATGTAAGGATAACCCTAAAGTATATTCAACTGAGAAGCCCAACCACTGGATACTTTATTTTTTAATCATTTTACTCTAAGAAAGGTGATAAAGCCACTAACATCATTAAGGAGAGAGAACAATAAGTGAACGCATGACACATAACTAACAGAATTAAGAAGACATAAGATAACGATTGACATTGCATTTAAGTTTTTAAAGTAACTGTAAGAGAGTTCCATGAGTGAAAAGTGCGAGAGAAGAAACTATTAGCATAGAACTTACGGTTACATTTAGCTATTCCAACTGCAAAATTAACTTAAATTCATAAAGTCTATGTATCACAGAGGAACGTTCGTTACTACAGTTACCATGAAAATATTTATAGAAAAGGCAGAGGGAAGCTATGTTACGGCGGTGTGGAAGGGACTGAAGCCGAGACGCCAGGTCAAGATCAATAACATTGCAGATTCTTCATTCGATTTTATCAAGAACCAGACCAGATGTGGTAGTAATATTCAAAACAAGTAGTTACAGATGAAGAGAAGACTTGAGGCAACAGATGTGTGGTTTTACAGAAAAGATTCTTAGAATACCCCAGACGGAACACGTGAGCAACAAAGAAGGAAGTTTTAAGGAAAATGAAGAAAAAAAAAGGACACTTAGAAAAAAAAAGAAGAGAAATTTGACTTCTGGGAGATAAATGAGGAAAGAGACCTTGGAAAATTTGACACTCACAAGACATAAAACCAAATTCGGACCTTTGTGCCCGAAAAAATGAGTAATTTTAATATACTGAAAATAAGAAAAATGGTACATCAGACTTTTTGAAATTAGGGAGGAGGGAAGAATTTTAAATCAAAAAGAGAATTACTAAAATTAGTGAGAATCAGTTATTAGGTTGGTGCAAAAATAATTTCGTTTTCTCACATAGTAACATATGTTAAAAAACGAAATTATTTTTGCCCCAACCTAATAGTTATGTGCCATGTGCTAGGCAGATTTTTTTCCCGCAGTAGGTTGCCATTTCTTTCTGCGGTAGACTAGTTGCTATCCGGTCTATTTCTATTTACCCATAGCTGGAAGAAGAGGATTCATACTTTTCCCAAGGGTATTAGCACGTAAGTGAATGTAATGGATTCGACTGGAATTCGAACTCGGCTCTCCGATTCCTGAATCCGAGCCGCTATCCATTACTTCTCCGTAGTAGAACAAGGACGGGCTAAAATGTATTGAGAAAAGCATAATGCTGATCAGTATCAATTTTGGTGTAAAATTAACAAAAGTAATTAATTTACCAACATCGACCCAAAATTTAGCACGCCAGTATATACAAACGCGCGCGCGCACACACACACACACATACACACACACACACACACACACACACACACACACACACACATATATATATATATATATATATATATATATATATATATATATATATATATATATATAAAACAAAAGACCAACATCGTATATCAATTTAAATGTCCTTTAGGAGATTGCATCTCTGATAAAAATGTGAATACGTTTGTTGATTTTACAACAACGCCGATGACGGGATGGTTTGCGTTTTACTTGAATGATCATAGTTCAATCTCAGAACATTTAAAGCAATATTCATGTCCACATTCACATTTTAGACAGATAATAGTCAAAAATACATAAGTGCTTCATCAAGATAATAAGCAAAAACTTAAGATTCTGGAAGCTCTTAATATAAGAGAATTGCAGCCAAAAATAAATAAAGTCAGCTACGAGTATTGCAACAAAGTTCTTAAATGTTTGTAGCAGCAAAGTGTTATATAAAAAAAATACTAAATTAAAATACTACAAATAAAAAATCTTTCAAGAAATCACATAAGTTACCTCCCTTGCATTGCGGTGAAAAATATGTTGAATTTACGGTGTTAACGCATAACACATTCATATGTATGCCACTCCTGAAGATGGTCTCAGATGAGGTTGAAAGTACTTTGGAAAATAAAAATTATTTGAAAGAAAATCTTAGAATTTTTCTTGATGAATTTTCTACAGCCACGAAGAAATTAATTCGCGGATTTGAAAGGATTAAAACTAAAATAATAAGACATAATATGTCTAAATTATTTAACCAAACATGCTTGAATTAAAATATGCTGCGTAAATCTCTCTCTCTCTCTCTATATATATATATATATATATGCTCAGGCATATTTGTGTTTATTCAACACCCACAGAGCCCACCTATGGCTTATACTGCAACTATGCTGAGCAGACCATAGCTACAGTTTCTGGGAAAGAGCGTGTTATCTAGCGTGATCAACAATTTGAACAAGCCCAGCACGCTCAAGCCCTCGGCCACGATGACTTGTGACTTTTTGCTAGCTCAGCTATCAACTGCCCCCAGGGTTTTGTCTACCCAATTTCACTCACAACGCATGGGTCAACCCGTGGTATGGTTTTCAGGTGCCGCACACTGGGATCGACACCTCCAGTCCGATAACATCGACAATGGTGAGATTCGAACCCGGGTCTCATGGTCAGAATGCGAACTCGGCCACGGACCATATATATATATATATATATATATATATATATATATATATATATATATATATATATATATATAATTGTGTATTTGAAGAGCAAACGATCTTTTATACTAGTTTAATTAAAAACGTCTGATAGGGTAGTGTGGTTAAGTTTTTTAAATTTCCTTTTTTTCTGGTCGTAAATTATTTTAGAAATTGTCCAAATGTTTTAGATGCCCGATCTACTTTTAGTCACTATCAAGGGTTATTTTATTTTTACATTTAACTGAAAGCATGAATTGTTTTATGTATGCATCTAGAGTCATAGAAATGTTTTATTTTCCAAGCACGATCATCACATTGAGCGGTGTTCATAGTTGATAGTATTGACTATTGGCTTTTTCTTTATTCGAGATAGATATAAAACAATCCACACATTTAAGAACACAAGAAAAATTAAATAAAATCATGTCAGTCGGTTTTAATGAAACTTGTATATATATATATATATATATATATATATATATATATATATATATATATATATATATATATTAATGATATATACATATATATATTAATGATATATATATATATATAATATAATATAATATAATATAATATCATATATATATATATATATATATATGATTAGCTAAATGTTAAGAGTTTCCTTTGATGTCTATGTTGGTAAGTAAACTACAAACTTCAAACGATCAAAGAGTGAAAATAAAAGGGACTAAAATCGGAAAATCATCAAGACATGAAAGAGGAAATATATATATATATATATCTATATATATCTATATATATATATATATATATATATATATATATATATATGTGTGTGTGTGTGTGTGTGTGTGTGTGTGCGCGTGCGTGTGTGAGGGCGTGTGCGTGTGTAGAACGAAATGAAGCAACATTTTTTGATAAGGCTAACAAAATAAAAATAAAAAAGAATTAGGTTTCCTGTTCCTTCTAAAGTCTACTTCAACTTTGTACTTCTAGCGTCTCCGTCTAAGCTCTGAAACCATTTATTTTATCTTTCCACAATAGGGGCAGATAGGTTCGCCTGCCGTCAGGCTCACACTCCTCCCGGTCTTTTGGACAGGAGCGGTGTTTATAATTGTGCTTTCGATTCCTTATAAGGTCTTTTCCTTCTCTTTCACTTCCCGTAGCCTCTTGCGTCTTAGTGGCGTTATCGCCTTCCTTAGGGTAAAATGATTAAAAAAACAGAGCGAGATTTTTTAAAGTTCAAAACAAAACCCTAAATTTTGTTTTCATATAGTCATAGGTAATTAAAGATTTAAAAGCTTGTGATAAAATAATAAATATTTCATTATAATTTTGATCACATATATTTTTTTATAATCTCGTAAATATAAAAGTATTCTTATAGCAAATTATGTGAATATCTTATTCATGTAAATAAATTGTTGTTATAGCTCAGAAATTAAATTCTATGCTCTTGCAAAAATATCTTTAAGTTTTTTAGTGTGTTCTATAATCTTGTAAATTGTTATATAGGAATAAAGTGTCGTTGCCGATACTGGAGTTTGAACACAGATCACCAGAGAGCAAACACGGGCGATCCCATTTTGAATAAGTAGATCACGTGATCATAAAAGAAATGTCTATATAGGAATTAGCGTGGCGTCTAAACGATCACTATTTCTACTCTATCCTCTATTACTATACTGATTGCTATAGTCTATACTAGTCACTATACTAATTCTCTATATTGATCACTATACGGATTGCTATTCGGATCACTATTCGGTGTTTACTATTCCCGCGAGCATTATCGAGCAAGTACTATTAGTGCGAGTGTTACTCGAAGTATTGTTCAACGGCGTTACTACAGTTGTATCTGCATTACAAAAGTGTCAACGAATATTCCTTGACATTACGAAAGTGGCAATGAGTGTTCGTTGATATCACAAAATAAATAATCAAATAAATGAATAATGTTTAACATTTTTGTTGTCAGTTCTCGAGAATAATGGATAAATCTAGTTCCATAGATTTGGGCCTTTTTAAAATTCTTAAATTGACTTTTTAAAGCAATAAAATCACCATTTTTTGTATATATATTTATTTTGTATGTTTGTATGTTGAACTTTGCCTAATATTATTGGGTTGGTGCATAATTATCAGGCGTTTTTTTTTTTTTTTAAACAATATTTATTATGAAAAAAGAAACATGACAATTCATCAATAACATTTTTAAAGGATTCTTCCGGAGTGTATGATTATCGACACGCATTTTTATAACCTGAAAATAAAATTATATTTTTATTAAAAAAGCAAACAAAACAGCAATTTTTATTAACAAATAACTCGCCTACAAAAAAGCCTGATAATTATGCACCAACACAATATTTCTTATTGCTATTAACCTCATAATTTATAAGGTTAATAGCACAAACTTATAATTTATAAGGTTAATATGATAAACTTTTAAGTTATAAGTAAACATTCCCATTCATTGTCTGAGCAGCCAGTACTATTCCAGTTAAGCATTTTTTCACCTCTGGCCATCGGGCTGGGATGAAAGTGTAGTATCTGTTCTCATCTCTAATGGTAATGCGAATGGTAATATTAGCCGTTTCACTATAAGGAATCATTCGGCATTCATTAACCGAGAAGCTACTGCTGCCGTCGGTTGAAATATGTAAAATATTTTTATTAAGGTTTTTGTTTAAATAAGATAGTGTAACGGAACGAAACATAATTAGTCTCGGTTATAGTTACACCACGAGAGAAACGCTGAAGATCCAGCAATGCATAAATTTAAATTTTAAATTTCTAGCCTCCAGCACAACCTAGCCGACTTCATTTAGTTTTCTATCGTTTTGTTTTTGTCTTTTACATTTTTTTTTTTTTTTTTTTTAAATAGGCAACATTTTAATAGGAATAGTTTTGTTAAGAAAGATGATATGCTGTTGGATCCTGGGTATAAATTTACCGCGGATGAACCAGAAATTCACTTTTTATACATATTCGTTATTTTATTTTATTTTATTTTGATCAATTACTTTCTTTTCAGATTAAGAGTGCAGGCTTCAGGCCGAAATTATGACCAGAATGAGTACGATGAACGACTAACACAGTGAGTGTGTATCGTTTTGTTCTTTTTGTGTCCATATATTATAGTTGGCGCTCTTTATTTGTCTAAGAAAGGTTTCTTGTGGATAACAATCTTGACCGATAATAGCGAACCATTTCGGTATATCGGAAGTTTTTCAACGGGAAAATCGTAATAAAATTATCAGTGTTTTCTTACACACACGCACCCCCCCATACACAAAACAAACAAACAAACAAACAATCAAAAAAAAAAAAACAAAAAAAAAAAAACGATGTCGCCAATTGTTGCACGTTTTCACTACATGTCTTCCAGCCATAAATTTAGATGAAGTCCGGTAGAAAAACACAAATTGATAAATCCATCACCGGATGACAAAGATTTTAATGGCTTCCGCTTTAAGGAGATTTAAATTGATTCATACAGTTTTTATAGAGCTTCAAAATGCTATTATAATTCGTAAAGATACACTCACGCGCACACACACATAGTGATTTTCTAAGAGTAGCTTAGATGTGGCACAAGGCCGAAAGTATGGGGCACCCAGTAAGGATCCAACTCACTACTCAGTCGTAATTGTTCTAGCAAGACAAGCTTGCTAACCATTACACCGCCCCCCCACACACATACATACATACATATATATATATATATATATATATATATATATATATATATATTGAGTAAATTGTATGACAAAGTGGAAAAAGTTTACCAGTGACGCGCTTCGTCCTTCAGGACATCATCCGATTAAATCTTGTTATGTTGGTACGACTACAAATCCGCACGACAGAGGGCTGCTGGGAATTTTACAATTTTTTTTCTCCCTAGCCGAATTCATTTAGAATTTTTTTCTTTCCATCACTTTTGTGTGTAGGTATTCCACATTGTGATATTAGAAGATCTATCAGGAATGGTGAAATGTTTTTAAGAGCCAGGACGAAAATTTACTGTAGATGACTTTGTGGTTAAGGCACTCTCTCCACATTTACGTAGTAGTGAATTATTTTCTCCTTTGATCAGACGAGAAAATAATCCACACTGAGTGATGGAAAGAAAAAGAAAAAGACTGTAAATGAATTCGGCTGGAAAAAAAAATCCCAGCATCCCTCTGTCGTGCGCATGTGTAGTCCTACCAACATAACAAATTTAGTCCCGTGAAATTCAAAAGGTCGAAATGTGTCATTATCTTATATATATATATATATATATATATATATATATATATATATATATATATATATGTATATATATATATATATATATATATATATATGTATATATATATATATATATATATATATATATATATATATATATATATATATATATGTGTGTGTATATATATATATATATATATATATATATATATATATATATATATATATATATAACAAAAAGGAAACACTAATATTCCATGGTCATAATTTATTCCATTGGAATCGTAAATACGAACCAATTCATCAGACCTACAAATTCAAGAAGGAAACAGAAAAAACAACATTCATATTTCTCTCACTTAAACCTCTTCAACTCACCTCTCTAAAACTTCTCTCTGTTAAGTTTTAATCCCCCACCTTCTCTCGTCTGTTACCCCTCTCTTTAGCTCTATCATTCGTCCCACCCCTCATACATACACTCTCTCTAAATTCTATTTTTATTTCCGGGGTTTGTTTTTTCTGTTTTCTTTTTGAATTTGTAGGTCCGATGAATTGGATCGTATTTACGATTCCAATGGAATAAATTATGACCATGGAATATTAGTGTTTAAGCCATTTTATCATATCCTTACTCTGTCCTGGACATTGTTCTACCTGGATTCTATCCTCTTGGAATTTTTTATTCAAAAAATATATCTGTATGTGTATGCATCTATGTATATACAGTGTAACCCGGATATAAGAGAGTTGTCGAGACCGGAGAAGAAGTCTCTTATATCCGGATTTCTCTAATATCCGGGTTTGGTCTATTTTGTTTAGGTAAGTATTGCTCTAATTTGGGACCAGAGAAAATCTCTCTTATATCCAGGTTTCTCTTATATATATATAAAACTTCAAACGTCATTTTTAGTGGATACTACTCCTAAATGAATAGGCTCTCCGTTTATTCATTAATTTAAACAGTATATTTATTTGATTTCACCTACTGGCCTGAATTTTCGAAAGCTCTTCAAGAAAAACTTGCGCTCTTCGGCAGGAGCCGAACCCGCGTTCCTCGCGGCAGAGGGACCCACTGTTTAACCCGGTTTACCGCTTGGGCACAAAGGAACAGACGGTCAGGCGGGGTCAATTTTATGCTGCTTTCAAGCGTAATGCCTCCCGTCATAGATCTCTCGATGTTTCGTATCCAAATGTAAAGAGAATTTTTTTAGAATGGATTTTTATTAATCCGATAGATTTGTTTCACTTTGTGGATACACGTATTTGATTTTATATATATATATATATATATATATATATATATATATATATATATATATATATATATATATATTGTTCTTTGAAATCTGTTTTACAAATAATTTTTTTTACCTCCAAAGAAAAGAAGTAAATAAAATTTAAAATTAGACACCTTCACGAATTCTCAAAAAAAGAGCATGCCATAATGAAAAAAAATGTCTCTAACTTGATGAAAACAAAATTTTATCGTCAAAATCTTTATGTTATTATTAAGAGGAAAGAGCAAAATATTTTTTGATTATTTATGTTTTTTTATTTTTTTAGAACGTTCGAAATTTTTGTTAAAAATTTTGTTCTTTTTTTGTGACAGCAGATGGAACTAAAAATTAGCATAACAAATTTTGGCCGCTTTATTGCCGTGAAAGACATATCGATTTGGAAATTCCTGCAAGAATCAAATAATTGTTGAATTTTATTTAAACTTTCAGGACCTATTCCGTTTGGGGACCTGGTGCACTACATGCACAATATCCCCAAGCGACCCTCCGCAGGTTTTGAATTCAGAGTTGTCCTTCTCTTAGACCAGTTGCCATCCAAGGCTATAGAACCCAGTCTGTCCTGCTATTTACCCTGAGCTGGAGGAAGAAGAAGAGGATTCACATGTAAGTGAATGTAATGGATTCGACTGGAATTGGAACTCGGCTCTCAGATTCCTCAAACCAAGCCGTTATCCATTTCTCCACCGCGCCTCCACACACACACCATATATATATATATATATATATATATATATATATATATATATATATATATATATATATATATATATATATATATATATATATATATATATATATATATATATATATAAAAGTGAACATAGAAGTCAACACTTAGAGGCGACAGTCTGTTTCATGCTATATGCAATCGTCAAGCCACGTGTGCTGTTATTTTTCTCGGCTATTTATATATATACGGGTTAGTGGTGCATTGTGGGTATTCTATTATGGCGGTTATTTCACCGGAAGTCGTTTGTTTATCTATTTAGTTCAAATTATATTGCTTGTTTTTATTTTTGTTTCGTATTTTATTTATTTATTTATTTATTAACGTAGTAAAAATTTGTTTATATCACTTATTTAACAGTTTTGTTTTGGTTTGGGAATTTAATTAAAACTATTTGTTCAGTTTTGGGGTTGATTGTTGTAGTTCATTCTAAGTATTATTTTGGCGGGAACAGTTTTTAATTGATTATCTTTATTTGGGATTGGTTTGTTTATTTATTTACTTGGATGAATTTAGGTTAATTCATTTTGCGAAATCATAGGCATTTACTTACTAAACGAACTGAGCAAAATAATAGATAGAAATGACACAGGACTCTACAGGGACGATGGTCTCATAATCTTAAGAAACTGTAACAAACAAAACACAGACAAAACTAGAAAAGCAATAATAAAGATTTTTAAAAATAACGGATTCGACATAGATATAAAAACTAACCTAAACGAAGTAGACTTTCTAGATGTTACCTTCAACCTAAGAGAAGGCACACATAAACCATATAGAAAACCTAATGACAAACCACTCTACATACACACATCTTCCAACCATCCACCTTCTATAATCAAACAGATACCAAAATCGATTAACCGCAGGCTCTCTGACAATTCCTCCAATGAATCCCTATTTAACAAAGCTAAGAAAGACTATGAAACAGCCCTAAAATATAGCGGATTCCCAGAAACACTCACATACTCACCACAGAATACAAAAAAGGCCAACAGAAGAAGAAATATCATATGGTTCAACCCACCGTACAGCAAGAACGTAAAAACAAACGTAGGGAAAATATTCTTCAAACTCTTACACAAACACTTCCCAGAATCAAGCACCTTACACAAGATATTCAACAAAAACACTGTAAAAATCAGCTACAGCTGCACCGAGAGCATGGCACAAATAATAAAAAAGCACAACAGGAAAATTATCAACAAACCACACGAACAAATTAAACCCACGTGCAACTGCAGAATAAAGAACGAATGTCCCTTAAACGGAAATTGTTTACAAAACAACGTAATATACCAAGCCACGATAAAATCACCAGATAATGAAGAAAAAGTATACATAGGAGTAACTGAAGGACCCTGGAAACAAAGAAATTATACACACAAAACATCTTTCACAAATAGTAAATATGCAAACAGTACAATGCTTTCTAAGTATATCTGGGAAATTAAAAACAAAACGAACATCACACCAAAAATAACTTGGAAGATAAGGAAAAAATCATCAGCCTACAATAACCAATCAAAAACTTGCAAACTTTGCTCGGAGGAAAAAATAGCTATCATTACTTTTCCCGACCAAAATAAATTATTAAACAAAAGATCCGAACTCATCTCAAAATGCAGACATGAAAATAAATTTTTACTACGTAACCTAAAAAATTAAAAAACGGAAAAAATACGTCCAACAGCAAGGCCTCTGATCTGGAGGTTTTGGGGAGCGTGGAACCACCTCTTAATTGCTGCTGTTCGGGTCCCATCTATGGGCAAATAGTTAAACATCTAAACCGGAGTCAAAACACCATGAAAGTGTAAAAATAGGTTTCAATATCAGCAATAAATTTTTGAAGAAAAAATTATTACCAGCAATTCATTATTGCCAGCAGTACATTTTTGAAGAAAAAAAAATATTGCCAGCAATACATTTTTGAAGGAAAAATATTACTAGCAATACATTTTTGAAGGAAAAGATATTACTCTAGCAATACATTTTTGGTGAAAAATATTACCAGCAATACATTTTTGAAGAAAAATATTACCAGAAATAAAAATCTTGTCAGTATTAAATAGCCCATTGAGGTTGATATGCCGTAAAATAAAACACACCAAGCCAGTATATACTTAGATAGATAGATAGATAGATAGATAGATAGATAGATAAAAAATATTACTAGCAATAAAAATCTTGTCGGCATTAAATAACCCATCATGGTTGATATGCCGTAAACCAAACCAAACCAAACCAATATATGCCGAAATAGATAGATAGATAGATAGATAAAAAATATTACTAGCAATAAAAATCTTGTCGGCATTAAATAACCCATCATGGTTGATATGCCGTAAAACAAACCAAACCAAACCAAACCAATATATGCTGAAATAGATAGATAGATAGATAGATAGATAGATAAAAAATATTACCAGAAATAAAAATCTTGTCGGCATTAAATAACCCATTGAGGTTGATATGCCGTAAGACAAAACCCGCCAAACTAAACCAAACTTTTCCAACTGTATGATACATATTTGTCAATTCTGACAAATGCTTAGGAGACGTTCTAATTACACTGTCTGCACATCCAAGCTTACAGCACCTGTTATTCCCAAACTGTCAGTCATCTAGGAACTTACCAGACTTGACGTTGTTAATGAATGAATGCTAATTTACAAAATGTCTCCTTATATTTTAAGAGTGGACCAGTTAACCTCAATAGGGCTTTGGTGCCTTTTCTACTTATCAAGATGCTGGTAAAAAAAGAAAGTGGTTCCACTAATCGGAATAAATGAAAATTTGAAAATATGATTACTGAAGAAGGCAGTCATTGTTAATCAAAAGACCACCATTTGTATTTTATTTTTACTTTTTTTTTTTTTTTTTATTTTTTTAAATATCTCATATTGGCAATACGTTTTCCAGCGCTTCAGTAACGATGGGATTCTCTAGTTGTATGGGCGTCATTTAATTATTCAAACTAGCGGGTAGCCGAGGTGGAATGACCTGGGTGATAGGTGTGGAAATGGCTTCCGAATCATCAGGTCAGAACGGCGTCAAACGTTGTTGATCGCGACAAGATAAAGGCCTGACCTTAGGTCATTTTAATCTTTTGTTGGGAACGAATCACTTTAAGCCCCACCTTCCGCCCAGCTATATTAAAGGAATTGTCGCCTAATGCCTGTACATATATATATATATATATATATATATATATATATATATATATATATATATATGTGTGTGTGTATGTGTGTGTGTATTTATATATATAAATATATATACAGTGTAACCGGGATATAAGAGAGTTGTCGGGACAGGAGAAGTCTCTTATATCCGGGTCTCTCTTATATCCTGGTTTGGTCTATTTTGTTTAGGTAAGTATTGCTCTAATTTGGAACCAGATAAAATCTCTCTTATATCCGGGTTTCTCTTATAACCGGGTTACACTGTATGTATGTATATATATATGTGTGTGTGTTTCGTTGAACAAGATTGATACTTGGTTAATTAATTTTATATACAGTGTAACCCGGATATAAGAGAGACCCTGATATAAGAGAGATTTTATATGGTCCCAAATTAGAGCCATACTTACCTAAACAAAATAGACCAAACCTGGATATAAGAGAAACCCGGATATAAGATACTTCTTCTCCGGTCCCGACAACTCTGTTATATCCGGGTTACACTGTATTATATTTTTCTTCTATACCTACAAGTCTCATGTTTTCTAGGCTTCATGCAAAAATTGTCGAAATGTTTCTTGGTTCCGAGCCCCTATTTGACTAAAATTTTATCCATTCAGGGTCGATGCTAGGGTATCGCCACCCAACCCCACGAAATCATTCTAAAGTTTCCCAACCTGGGGGCCACAAACATTCCAAGGAAAATTTGCGGGGAATGGCCCCGCTTTTTTTAAATTACCAAAACTCAGGGAATTATCAAATTTAAATGAAAATTTCAGGACATATTCATTAATTATTTACTTTTATAATTAATAGTTTTTTTTATTTAAAATAAATTTGAAAAAATGTTATTCTTTTTGTAATAACCAACAATATTTTCATGACTATTTTTTACTCAAACATATTGTTTAAGTGGCAAATTTTTACGTTTCAACAAAGATTAATCGTCGACGCATCTCAGCGGAAAAAAATATTCAAAAACGGGATTATCTTAAAAATTTGTTTTAAAAACAATATTTCAGTCTTCGGGAAAATTTTTCATATGTTGAAATCTTTAATCATTTTTATTTTTTAAACGATCATTTTTATCTTTCTAGAAATGTTTTAACATTTCTAGAAAGATAAAATGATCGTTTAAAATTTTTATTCATTATATATTTTTTATTTATTATATATTTTTTATTATCTTTCTAGAAATGTTTTAACATTTCTAGAACGATAATCGTTTAAAAAATAAAAATGATTAAAGATTTCAATATATGAAATATATAGGTATATATAGGTACTAGAAATATGTAGTACGATATAGGTACATATAGGTACTAGAAATTTTATTTTAATTACTAGCCATAAACTTCTTGCTAATATTAGTATTACAGTGTAACCCGGATATAAGAGACCCGGATATAAGAGAGATTTTCCCTGGTCCCAAATTAGAGCCATACTTACCTAAACAAATGTAGACCAAACCCGGATATAAGAGAAACCCAGATATAAGAGACTTCTTCTCCGGTCCCGACAACTCTCTTATATCCGGGTTACACTGTAGTAAAAAATAACAATCAGATATCCTCCTTAGGAATAAAAAATGAATTTACCGAGATATATTGCCATTTTAAGTGATTTAAAAGAACTGTTCAAAAAGAAAATTACAATTTTAAAAAATAAGCGCTGCCCCGCTTCCCAGTAGGCATTCCCCCCCACTCGCAGTTGAATGGTTAGGAGTAGTAAGCACCGGCCCTGTTGATTATTATAGTTAATGATTGACAATATAACTTAGATTGAAAAAAAGTAAAAAGTACAAAAATAAAAACAAACAAACAAAAACGCTGCTGAAACTAGCCTTTTAGGGGCTCCAACTGCGTCGGGGTTTCCTGCGTAGTACGCGCCACACCAGCCATGCGGATACACGATGCATATTATTAGTTTTTGACTGACAATGTAACGTCAGCTTAAAAATAATTTTTAAAAATGGCGGATGGCCATAAAACATTGGTGAATAAAGATGGCAGAAGCCAAAACTGGGCCTCAAAAAATGCGCCCCCCGATCGGGTATCGGGGGTTTCGCTGGCCTTATATTAATTTTTGTGATCTTGTCAAGATTAGGGAACCCATTCATTGCTATTCTTTACAAGAAGATGATTGGATTTGTTATTCTTTACATGGGAATAATCGGGTTCGGTGTTTTCATATCAGTCAGTTATGTGCCATGGGTGATACACGCTTAGGCGATCATGTATCTTTCGATACATGACTGACGAGGCAGATGCTTTTTTTTCCGCAGTAGGTTGCCCTTTCTTTTTGCGGTAGATTAATTACCATCCAAGGCTATAGAACCCGGTCTGTCTTGCTATTTACCCATAGCTGGGGGGGGGGAAGAAGAGGATTCGTACCTTTCCCACGTAAGTGAATTTCAGTTAGTTATGTGCCATGCGTGATACACGCTTAGGCGATCATGTATCGAAAGATACATGACTGACGAGGTAGATTTGTTTCATGCAGGAGGTTGCCATTTCTTTCTGCGGTTTACCAGTTGTCATCAAAGAATATAGAACCCTGCTCTTTATCCATAGCTAGAGGAGGAGAATAGGTATTAGCATGTAATGGATTCATGTGGAATTACTCAGTCCGAGCTGTTATCCACTACTCCACCGTACTGGTTTTAGTTTATTAATTCAGATATCAAAGAACTTCCAAGATCGATAGATCTACGTTCACGGAGGTTATGAAGCCATTACGTGGGGAGTATAGCTTACCGGTGATTGACTGGATTTAGAATAAATCACTTATTCGACGGGAATTAAAATATGAATCATGTTAGACATTTATGAATTGGTCTCTGGACGGTTATGCGTGGAAGTGCCAAATGAAAGACTGTTCATGGTACCAAACGAAATGTAGCAATAAGAAAAAGGCTCATTGCTACATGTTTCGGAACTTCTATTCTCTTCTTCAGACAAAGATTTACATTGAATTTGACTTCATTTAAGTTTAAATACCAAAGGGCAATACAGACGTGTAAAGGAGAATAATCCAAGATTCTTAGAAAGGAAAGATAGTTCAGTGATTCTAAACATCTTAATGGTTGAAGAAGAAGAAGTACAAGAAAAAGAAAAAGAGTTAAAGAAGAAGCCGAAGACGAAGTACAAGAAGAAGAAAAAGAAGAAAAATTTAGAAAAGAAAGAAAGAAATTAAACGAATAGAAAGAAAGGAAAATATAGAAAACAAAAAAAAAGAAATTGGAAAGAAAAAAGAAAGAAATTAAAAAGAAGAGAAAGAAAGAAAAAGATAGAAAACAAAAGAAGGAAATTAAAAAGAAAAAAAGAAATTGTAACGAAGACAAAATATAGCAAAGAAGGAAATTAAAAAAAGAAAGAAAAAAAAAAGCAGAAAAAGGAAAGAAGAAAGAAAATAAGGAAGAAATAAAAGTAATTAAAAAAGAGGGAAAAGAAAGAAAAACGTGTTAAAAGAAAGAAGAAAATAACGACATATCATGAAATAGTAGTAGTAGTAGTTGTAATACGAGGAAGAGGAGGAGTCAAAGGAAGAGGAGAATAGGCTAGAGGTCAGTGCGAACAACTTTTTGCGTCCGGCATTTGTAGACCCGACTGTTAACCTCAGAGGCAAAAATTGCTGTCGGCGATCATCGGAATTCGACTTTACAATTTAGTAAATTAATCATAAGTGAATTAATCATGGAGTTTTCTTTGTTTTACTTCCAACGAATTCTGTTTCAGTCGTTTTTGCTCTGTCGTGAGTGTGTTTGCGAGACCATAAAACATACCGTTTGCAAGCAGATTTTAAACAATCAATCGTAGACCCGGACAGTTGTAGAGACGAATGTCTTAGTTTTCTTGTAGATCTAGAGATTCTTCTTAAGTTGCCACGTTCCCGCAGGACGTATGGGGATCATGCCTCTCCACAGCTTCCTTTTCTTTATGATCTATGAATTGCCATGCATTCTTGAGAAAGATAGGGCAGTGGATTTCATTTGCCTTCCCCAGGGTTTTGAGTTTTTCATTCATTTAGACCGGTTAGCATCCAAGGCTAGACAGCCAAGATATCCTTAACTGAAGGGAGAAAAGAAGGGTTCATGCCTTTCGTAAAAACATTTGTGAGAAAGTGAACGCAACAGAATGACTCGGAATTTGAACTCGGATCGCCGGTTGTACCAATATTCGTTTTACTATCCGCACGGTTAGGTCTAGAGATATTTACTAAAATTAGCGCCGTAATGAAGTGTTGTATTAACTGATCCTCTTGTGAAAGACACAGTCGAGTCATCTAGCGTTAACTGCATCGGCGTCCTGACTCAGGTGAACATTTTTAACATTTTTTCTTTCTTAATCAGAGTTTCCCAGACTGGTATTTATCTCTATGCCAGGTCTACTGAGGAGGTTATCAGTGCTTAACATATGCGCTGATTCGTTTAGTCTTATGATCCTCTAGTATTGTTTTATGTATATTATCTTCATTTCATTCCGCAAGTGCTGATGGTCATTTTTTTCTCTGTCTTTCTGTCTCTGTATATATATATATATATATATATATATATATATATATATATATATATATATACCGTGTGTAAAAGCAAAATTGTCCAAATCGTGTAACAGCATAATTATCTATCCCACAAAATGTTTAATATCTAAAAATATCACTAAACTAATTGAGTTTCTTTTTTCCAAGTTTTTAGATAAGACGTTTAGCCATCTTGACACCATTTGTAGTAAGAATCACTAGAAAACACTTTGAGTTATTCAGCTAGAAAGAGAACTGATTAAAATCGTTTCGTGTCAGTCCCGCTGTCTTCTCAACTGAGCAATGGTGAGAGGGAAAAGATCATTCAGGTCTTCAGTAAGGGTACAAACATTCATAATCTGGCTTCCATCTTCCATGTCCATTCAAGATCCATCAAGAGAACGGTAAATTTTAAACAAGAGGGAACATTAGTGAGGAAAAATGGATCAGGAGGTGACAACAGGAAGAGGGATCATTATTTCAACTTAGAGCTGAAGAGATCAATTAGAAAAGATCCAACTCAATTCATAAGTCGTTTGGCACGTGAGAGAAGAGTTTCAGCTATGACAGTCCAAAGAGCAGTGGAGAAAGACTTGAAAATGAAATCGTACCTGAAACGTGCGAGGCACCTTGTTATTCCAGAACAGAAGGTTAGAACGTTGGAGGGCGAAGATCAGTGATACTATATATATATTTTAAATTTGTATCAATCCTTCAGGAGCTTTCGATCCTTCGACATGATTAATTAATGATCAACATGTTATTTTCACTTAAGATCGATTTCATCACGATTCTTCTGTTAAGCTTGGAGATTAATTATAGATTCTTATTGCTCAAAGAAGAGTCCAGTTGTATTGTAAAAATCCCAGAGAATTCCAGTAAGATATCTTTAAACATTTCTGAGATACAACGGTTCAGAGCTTGATCTAGCAATTGGACAATTTTGCTGTTACACCCGGTATATATGATCAGCTATGCGTAATTTCAGTATTAATGCCTGGAACGTTGTGAGGAAAAGATCAGCAGGATTATCTGAGTAGTGAAATAATTAATATTTTTCGGGATGTATTTTTTTTTTTATTTTTGAATATTTCTGTTGTTTATATCAACGAAGAAAATGTTTATCGAACCATAGTATTGTGCTAAAAAGGGATAATGTAAAGATAGAGTAATTGTCATAATTGATATTATAAAAAAAGGGGCAGATTCTTCGTCCGTCACATACTGTCTGCGTGTGACTTGACATGCTAGTATTTTATGTATTGGCGTGTGACTGTGTTGTGCGTGATATACATGTGCCTGTGCTATTTAAAGCACACATGCGCACAAACATATATATATATATATATATATATATATATATATATTACATGAATCAGTCATACAAAAAACAGATATAGAAGTTAATGATTTAAATTTATATTTGTTTTTGTACGAATGATTCATGTAATGTTAATTGAACTGCACCACATACTATATATATATATATATATATATATAATGGTCGGGAAATCTAATTGAAATGCATATATATATATATATATATATATATATATATATATGTGTGTGTGTAATGGTCGAATAATCTAATTGAAAGAATATTAATATACAACCCAGTACACACACACACACACACACATATATATATATATATATATATATATATATATATATATATATATATATATATATGCACAGACAATTTGTGTTTGAAATAAAATATTATAAAACATCCTCTTCCTGCTTAGGGAACTTCGACGTGATGTAATGGTTAACAAGTTTGTGTCGCTAGATCAGTTACGAGTGAGTCGTGAGCTCGGTTCTCACTGAGTGCTCCACACTTTCGACCTTGTGTCACATCTAAGCTACACTTAGAATATAATTTGGGACATGGTGTAATGGTTAGAAATCTTATATCCCTAATTACGATTCAACTACAACTGAGCAGTGAGTTTGATACTCACTGGGTGCTCCATATTTCTGGTCTTGTTTCGCATCTAAGCCATTTATTTCTCATGGGCTGAATAATAAGAGTTGCAATCTAGAAGAAAAAAATTATGTTTATCGGACGTTTCGAATATTTTTCAGACTTTTTCGAATGATAAGTACTTCGAACAACGAATAAAATAAAAAATATACATATTTAGGGATATTTTCTCTTTCTATCTGGCAACAACCCATGATTAACAGGAAAGAAGTAGAAGCTTTGAAGTCATTTTTCTTACTCTTCTGCTTAAGCTGAAGACCTTTTCTCATAAATTGTAGTTTAAATGAATAAACAATTTAGATTAGAAATTTGATCATCAGAGAAGCGGTAAGGGCCGAATTAATAAAATAATACGAATAACTGGCCTGAAAAATAAAATAAAATAAAATAAAACAAAAATTATTATTATTATTATTATTATTATTATTATTAATAATAATAAGGAAACTGAAAGAAACTGGTACCAACACCACCCAGACCCGGTTACGGAGATAGGACCTGTTACAATTCTATGGGACTACACAATTCACACTGACAGAACAATCAAGGCCAACCGCCCAGATATTGTTATTAAAGACCACAAACAAAAACGGTGCCTCCTTATTGATATGGCAGTCCCTGCTGACTGCAATGTATCTTTGAAGATATTCAAAAAGCTGTCAAAATACAAGGACCTTGAAATAGAGGTCTCGAAAATGTGGCATATGGGAACATCAACAATCCCTGTTGTAGTTGGAGCCCTAGGACTGGTTGGAAAAGATTGCAGTAGACTAATTGCAGGGATTCCTGGAAGCCCATGCCTCAAGGAGATACAAAAAATTGTTCTGACAAGTACAGCCCACACTTTACGAAGGGCTTTATCTATGTAATTTTTATTTTATTTTATTTTATTTTTTTTTTTGTCAGTGAAAAGTGTCATGATGCCATTTCTAACCTTAGGTCCCTGGGTGGGACCCGGAAAGAAATGTGTAAACGCCAGAAAGCAAAGAAAATAAAAATGATAATAATGATAATAAGTAGAATGAATAAAGACGGACTACCAAGATTTTGTTTTCGCATCCGGGTATGTCATATTTTTTGTAATGAGCTTTGTATGTCAACATGTATAGTTTTTCGTTATTTTTTTTCCTCCAATTTTTTCAAACCTTACGCACATTCCTAAAACCCTGACCTCGAAGCTAACACTACTGTGACCACCCGAAGGGCCAACTTAGTCCAACAGTCTGTGTTAATATCTCCCTCCCTCTCTCTCCCTCACTTTTTAAGAGAGCTCTCTTCTGTCCCTTCCTCCATAGAGAAGAAGAAGAATGAGGAGGAGAGGAGGAACAGGAGGAGGAGAGGCGGAGAAGCTGTTGCCCCCTGCGGTCAAAATGTGAGAACAACACATGAATATACTTTCTCGCCAAATGAGAAGCAGAAGGCCAGCGGCTAGACAAGAACCTTTCTGATTGGAACCGCCAGAGGCAGTTGGCCAATGCGAAGCGAGAAGCGTCTTCTCAAAAGGAGTCCCCCACCCTCGGACTCCATCTGACTGACCCTTATTAATGGAAGCCAACTCGTTGACCATACAAAGAAACGAACGAAATCTCATTCTGTTCAAATTTTTTCTTCCTTGTTTTTTCTTTATGTTCTTTCTTTCTTTCTTTCTTTCTTTCTTTCTTTCTTTCTTTCTTTCTTTCTTTCTTTCTTCAATAGCTTTATTTTTCAAAATGATTTTTTTTCAATATTTACTAAACTTTTTTTCATTTTATTTTTTCCATTTTACGCCATTTTTTCCTAGTTGACTCTCCTTCATTTTTTTATTTACTTTTCTGTTTATTCCTTAATTCTTTCCTTCTTTTTCTTTCTTTTTGGCCGGCTGATTTTGTTTAGCGGCATATCAACTCCTTATGGGTCATTTAATACCGAAATTTTCTTTTCTTCTGAGCTTTGAAGTAATAAAAATAGGATATATGTTATTCTGCTTTCACAATTGAATACATGGTACATGATACTCAGCTTTTGTGCATATAGATGTTTGTGTGGACATAATTACTAGAACCAATGATGTGTGTTCTATGTTGTATATTTGTTGAAGTTATAGTTTGGAATCAGTTCAGTTATGTGCCATGCTTAGGCGATCATGCATCATTCGATACATGACTGACGAGGCAGATTTTTTCCCGCAGTAGGTTGCCATTTCTTTCTGCGGTAGACCAGTTGCCATCCAAGGCTATAGAACCGGGTCTGTCTTGCTATTTACCCACATCTGGGGCGGGGGAGAAGAAGAGGATTCATACGTTTCCAAAGGGTATTAGTACGTAAAGGAATTTCAGTCATTTATGCGCGATGCGTGATACACGCTTAGGAGACAATGTATCTTTCGATACATGACCGATGAGGCAGATTTTTTCCCGCAGTAGGTTACCATTTCTTTCTGTGGTAGACCAGTTGCCATCCAAGTCTATAAAACCCGGTCTATCTTGCTATTTACCCATAGCTGGTGGGTGGGGTTAAGAAAAAGGGGATTCACACCTTTCCCAAGGGTATTAGCACATAAGTGAATGTAATGGATTCGACTGGAATTCGAACTCGGCTCTCCGATTCCTCAATCCAAGCCGCTTTGGAATAACGTTTGATTTAAGAAATTCCATGATATTATATGGATTAATGTCGTGAAAGAGTTCTTTCTTGGTTTTTTGGTTAGTTGATTTTGTTTAGAAGCATAACAACACCTCTATGGGTTATTTAACATTTGATGCTAAATATTTTGAACACAATTTTATGATCTTAACTATAGATATTTTGTACACAACTTTCAGGGCAAACGTATATTTTTTAGATATGTAGTTTATAGATAATAAAAGATATTGTTGGTAATTGAAAAAAATGTATTACTGGTAATTTTACTAGAAAAATATATTTTTATACTTTAGTTTAAAAGTGTTGTATTGATCGTTACTCTACTATAAAATTTTACGTAAATTTGCTTTTTAACGCCCGCGCTAAATATCTCTTAAAATTTTCCCAAATGGTCATAATTCCGTGTAAATGTACATGCTGAACTAGAATTAACAATTAAATTATGAAAAAAACCTACCGTTCTGGAGTCATCGACAAGAAAAAATCGGACTTCTTGTTGGTCATTCGTCCAGTATTACTGCCATAATGTTTAGTAATTTACTGCGGGATACATGAGACGGCGAAAGCACAAATTTTGGTTAATTTACTTTTTTCACACACGCAATAAATTTCTCTTCAATTCGAATGTAGATTTTTAAACGTATAACAGCCTAGCCAGTCGTCCAAGACTTCCAATACCACGGATTGTCGCTGAAGTGACTACTTCAATCCAGAGCTAAACTTATCCCACGTTGTGATTTAAGTTTTTGATCATAAGGCAGCCACGATCGATTTGTCGCAGGTATCTTCGTGTTGGGCTGGTCCAATCAGGGCGATGACGTACAAGAAAAAATAACACTCGAATAATTTGAATACTGTTTTTACATCTTTTTTTTTTTTTTTTTATACTGTGTTTACATCTTTTTTTTTTAATCCTCGGTACAATAATTGGTTTATATCAGAGTTCGCATGCAATTTTTCGTTGTTTACGAAAAATGAAATTTTCGCTTTACAGCTTGCATTTGCAGCTGTGTGTCAATCAACATTCCCACCTAGATCTGGGTCACTTTTCCATTGTTCAAACTGCTTGACATAGAATTCAAATCGTTTATGTGTGAATTAAATCCTCAGTTCTTCCCACGGGTTTTTGATATTAACTCTTCTCGTTTCAATGTCTCTCAGCACATAACACTTTCTAGGTTTTATTTTACCGCGGTAACAACAAATGGTATCACAGATTTATAAACGTGTAAGATGGATTAAGACAAGAATATTTGTCTGGTCTGAGGCAGTGAACCAACCTTCTTAGTAGCAGACCTAACAACTGATTCAATATAATATCTCCATTTCTTGTCAGTCGAAAAAATGAGACTAAGAAAGCGTAAAAGTTGCTCTTCTGGAGCTTAGAATCAGCCATGCTGATGGAGGGCAACAATGGTTCTCTATAATGATTAAAGGGTATCATGTTCGTTTTGGAGGCGTTAATAATTACAAGCCATTTCTTGTCCTATTTAACAACTGATTGGAGGTTATTTTCGAGAGTCGCTATCAACTTTGTCTTACTTATCGCATTTACTGTTAAGGTAAGTAGTTGTGCTATCAGCATCTTGTTGGGAACTGATGATACAAATAGCCGGAGCACCACATTAGATATGGCAGTAATATATAATGTACGGAAGAATGGTAGCTTTATAAATGTGTAAGAGGGATTCTGAAGAGGAAGTTTGCTTATCACAAACCTACTTCTCAGTAGCTGCAGATCTAGCAATTGATTCAGTAAACAGAAAGTAGTCTATTCTTGGTATGACGATAAACTACATCCGGCAACAAGGCCTCTGAGGTTTTGAGAACGTGGAACTACCTCTTAATTGCTGGTGTTCCCAGATCCGCACTGACTCGGGGTGGTAGCACCTGTTAGCGTCCCAGCTATGGGCAAATCGTTAACACCCAAACTGGGGTCAAAACACTATGAAAATATAAACATTTTTAAAGTAAAAATGTCAGTTATACGTTTTCATGCTAAGAAAATTAATAGATTTTTGGAAAAGAAATTACTAATGCTCCCAAGAAAACTAAATTTCGGCATTAAATGACCCACAAGGAGTTGATATGCCGCTAAACAAACAAACAAAAAGTAGCTGTCTGAGCATTAACCGGAGTATAAACGAAATATTAAGAAAAAAAATGAAGGTGGCGGTAAATTTATTTTTGGTAAAAATACCAATAGGTGGAAATATGATTTTTCTTTTTTTTTAAATTTTTGCTTCTGTCGAGGGATTTCTTCTTTTTTTTTTTTTGTTAATCTCTTGGGGGCCTTTTCCTTCTCATCTCATCTGTGGGGTATTTTGGTCCCATTCTTAATGAGAATAGATATGCAAACAGGAGCGTCTGTAGTCTTACCACTCCGAACTGCAGACAGAAAGAGGAAAAGAAAGATCATTTTGCTAAGTACTGCAATTCGTTAATACGAATAACGAAGACTTCTGTGAATCAAATTTAAATGGCACACAACTTATCATTGTCAATTTCATTTAACCATATCGATTTAAAGATTGGCATTCGCGGAGAGGCCACGTTTGTCGCCCTGGTTATAAGCTTGTTCATCCTGTTTGTTTGCAAGCAAAACATCATACACTAAAAAAAATTCTGTGTGTGTGCGTGGGGGGGATTAAATTAGATGTTAAAAGTATGTGAGGGGAAGTAAATGGCGTTTCAATAAATTGGACCGAATTTAACTGTGAATTAAGTTTAAGCATCTAATGATTTTTTTTCTTTTTCTTTCAGATTTAGCAACTTATGTCTTTGGCAATTTCCGGAACGAATTCGTGAACCGAGGTTCCACTTTAGTGATCTTGGAGCCTTAAACCTAACCTGACCGCTGATTAATGTCGCACATTTTCATACTTGCTTGATATCGACATCTACAATTCATTAGTTCCATCTTAGACTCTTTCTCTGGCCGACAGCAACACATTCTGTCTTAATGCGAAGAAAGGTCTTTACAGTACCAATAAAACTATAGTGTAATGCAACTAAGGGTGACCAAAATATTTGATATGCCACGAGTGAATATGAATTCACAAAATAAAGATGCACTATTTCAGTAGTTATCAATAACAAATTGACAATGCGAATAGCGTGCAAAATAAACATGCGGAGTAGATCAATACATATAGCGAAATTTCAGTAGGAAGATTTCTAAGATCATCGTAAGGTATTTAGCATTACGTACAAAGGATTTGCTGCGAAAACGATAAAAATCTTAGAATCTGTCAATAATTCAGAGATGAGGTATTATGTACACTATTTACATTGTTCGGACTGTCGTCCTCATCTTTGTTTCGGCCGTTGTACACCCCGGCCTTCTTCAGGTGGTTGGAATGTCGAACTGAACCCTTTATTTCGCTCGCTGGTTAAGGCAGTGGAGAACTTGGAGATAGATAGATAGATAGATAGATAGATAGAGAGAGAGAGAGAGAGAGAGAGAGGTATTAACAGGAGATAACTGATAACTGACATCCATTAGACATGGCACGTGGAACTAGAACAGTTTAACCCAGCAAGTGAAATAAAGGGTTCAGTTCGACATTCCAACCACCCGATGAAGGCCGTAGCGTACAACGACCGATACCTTGTGATAAATATAGCAACAAAGATGCGCACAATAGTCTGAATAACGTAAATAGTGTACAAAGACATGTATTGATTTAACTGACGCCCATATCCACTGTGCCATAGTAAGATCCAGTGACAGGACCCAAAGAGTGTGAGTTCAATACCCGCTTAAGGCGGTAGAGAACTTAGAGAGGGGAATTAACAGGAGATAACTGATAGCTGACATCCATTAGACATGGCACGTGGAACTAGAACAGTCTACCCCAGTGAGCGTAGTAAAGGGTTCAGTTCGACATTCCAACCACCTGAAGAAGGCCGGAGCGTACAACGGCCGAATCGTTGTAATAAATATGGTAACAAAGATGGGGACGATAGTCCGGACAATGTAAAAAACTTAGAAAAAATAGCTTAGTTACTTTTATATGGCATTTATGACGCGTAAGGCCTGAAAAATATAGAAAATTACGGAAATATAATTTCGTTAAATTAACTAACTCCGAATAAAGATCTCACTAGACGCGATTAGCAACGAGACGGAAGTCATCGATGAATATCTCTTTACGGACCGTTTTAATGGTCAGGTGCAGGCTCTAGACATAGCCATTCGCAGAATATCTGAGCTTTTTGCCCCTGGCGTTGGAAAGTTGTTTCTTTGAAATTTTATTTGTGACTTGACAGGATTGATCTATAGCTGTAAAATTACAGAGTAGACATTATATTTCGATTTTAAATGGTGTCAATTACGTCAGTACATTCATTACCGCAGTTAACGTAGCTACACAGGGCGGCTTTCTAAGTGTCCAGTAGTGATATATGAATATATTATCTACTGACCTACTTACGAGGTAGTTCCAGAACGAGGCCTTAAAAATATGGTTTCAGGACTAGGCTTTAAAACAAAATGGTGTCCGGGCTAAGCTTTAAAGCAATATGCTTTCAGTACAAGGTCTTAAAACAAATATGGTTTCAGGACTAGGTCTTAAAACAATAATGTTTCAGGATTAGGCCTTAAAACAATATGAGATCAGGGATAGGCCTTATAAAATATGGTATCAGGAATAAGCAGTAAAAGAAAATGGATTCAGGAGAAGACTTTAAAATAATATCCTTTCCGGACTAGGCCTTAAAGCAATATGATTTTAGAACGAGGCCTTAAAAATATGGTATCAGTACTAGGTCTTAAAAGAATAGGGTTTAAGGGCTAGGCTTTAAAACAATATGTTTTCAGTACAAGGTCTTAAAACAAAGATGGTTTCAGGATTAGGTCTTAAAACAATAATGTTTCAGGATTAGGCTTTAAAACAATATAGCATCATGGATAGCCCTTAAAAAATATTTAATATTAATACTGATTGAGTGATTTTCTACGTCTTATCAATTTTTTTTTTTTAGATTGTAAGGATTTTTTAGCTAATGATGTGCTGATACAGGTTCTACTAATTAACCCATAGTTGGGAAGAGAAGCAGTGGATTCATGTCTTTCCCAAGGGTATTTGCGTGTAAATGAATATAACGAACCAAAATTGAACTGGAGCTCGTCTCTCCCATTAATAATTTCGAGCCATTATCCATTACACCACCTGCACATCCAAGCTTACAGTACCTTGTATTCCCAAGCGGTTACCAATTTAGGTACTGACCAGGCTCGACATTGCTTAACTTCGGTGATCGTACGGGAAAGCGATATAACCGTAAGCTTAAAACAATAGACATTAAGACAGAAACAACAATAACCACAAGTGAAATAGTAAGTTCAAATCATAAATCATTATCGGTATTAAGTACTCGTTTACTGAGACTGTCGCTCAATTCTTATGACCGTGAGCCAGACTATGTTAAAGTTTTTATGTATGTATCTCGGCCTTTCAGATAAAAATCAATTTAGCCTATTTATCTATGCGTAAATTAATATTTGCGGTTTTTCAGTTAGTTTTGGGATCCGTTAATTTGTTGGAACTTCGAAAGAACGCGTCGTCTCTCCTTGAATTTGGAGCGCCATAAATTATACTAACGTTTGTTTAACAAGTCGAATGCACGTGAAACCTGATTAACCAATGACAATTAAACTAAACAAAAGTAAAACTACCTTTGTTTTTTTTCTCCATATCACATTCTCTGATGAAGCTTTAATAAAAGTGAAACATGTTAGATTGATAAACATTTCCTACTTTTTCTTTATCTTATCATTCTCTCTCATATATGATTCCTATCTATCTATCTATCTATCTATCTAATTTTCTTTTATTCTCATCCTTTTCATATCTATCTATCTATCTATCTATCTATCTATCTATCTATCTATATATATATATATATATACTCTTTCTATCTTTCTCAGCCTTTTCATATCTATCTATCTAAGCATACACACAAATACACACTCATATTTCTTTCTTTCGTTTTTAATCTAATGAAGCCTAGCAAGCGCGAAACGTGTAATCAAACTTTGTCTGGATTCTGTATCCTATTTTTTCTATCTATCTATCTATCTATCTATCTATCTATCTATCTATCTATCTATCTATCTATCTATCTAATTTTCTTTAATTCTCAGCCTTTTCATTATCTATCTATCTATCTATCTATCTATCTATCTATCTATCTATCTATCTATCTATCTATCTATCTATCTAATTTGTTTATTTTCAGAGAAACATGGCTGTAGCTTTGGGGAAGAAGAAGCCGCTAATCTTTCTTTTTTTATAATCTTCCAATTGCCAGGACATTTTTGTGGTATGTCCACACAAAAATTTGAATGTCATTCGTTCATATGGAAGCGGGCCCATCTCGAAGCCAGAACATAAAAAACGCTAAAAAAAAAGTGTTTATTAATAAAAAAAAAAATAGTTGACGAAATGATAATAAAAAGATGACATTGAAAATGGCGCGCGTCCAGTTGTGTTTGGCATAATGCCAGCACTTCCGGTATTTACGCTGAAAATTCGCTTCTTTGAAATATCAATGCTGGTCGCATGAATCCGTTGCTTCTGTCAGGAACCTTCTTTCACAAATGGTAATTGTGGGGATGATCACAGAATTACATACGACATATGCACTGTTGCCTATCGGGATTTTTCGTCAGACGACATCCATCTATTATGGTGGATCAAAAGTATTTTCATTTTTTACAGACCTTCACTCAAAAGCTTATTTCATATACATATCAAAAGACCCTATTATTATTATTATTCTCTATTTGAGTCTATCAAAAATATATTCGTTTTTAAGACCTTTATTAAAAATAGTTGTAATCTTTCTCAATTTCTTCGTATCTATCTATCTATCTATCTATCTATCTATCTATCTATCTATCTATCTATCTATCTATCTATCTATCTATTAGGTTGGTGCAAAAATAATGACGTTAAAAAATACGTCAAAAACGACATTATTACGTCATTATTTTTGCACCAAACTAATATCTATCTATCTATCTATCTATCTATCTATCTATTTTTCTTCCCCTCAGCTATGGGTTAAATAGAAGGAGAGACTATAGACTTGGATGGCAACCGTATTAGGAGAAAGACAACTCTGCATTCAAACGCTTCAACTATGGGTTAAATAGCCTCACTAACCTCAATTAAGCAAGCGTGATGTGTACGACTACATTTCTGAAGGCCTGATCAATCAGGGAGAGCTTCCACCAAGAAAGGCTCTGGATCAAATGTGCTTTGGTACCTGGGCACACATATATGAAAAAGGCGGGTACAAAATATTACAGCATTTTTTATCTAAAAGAAATGGTTTCCTACTGTATATTTTTTCCTTGTTTTAGAATATGAGGGCGCTATATATATATATATATATATATATATATATATATATATATATATATATATATATATATTTAAATTGTGTGTATTTAGGCAGCACTTTTTCATTCAGACGTTATGAAAAGAATTTACATAAAATAAATAGACAACACTTGTCTATATTATTTAATGAAACATATATATATATATGTATATATATATATATATATATATATATTCATACTCAGTGGAGTGTTAGCGGCTCAGAGTGAGGAACTGGATAACCGAATTCGAATTCCAGTCGAGTTCAACTACCCTTTGGAAAGGTATGGAGCCATCTCTTCTCACCTCAGCTATGGGTAAAATAGTAGGCCAGATTGGGTCCTATAACCTTTGATGGTAACCGGTCTAGGAGAAAGACAACTCTGAATTCAAAACCTCCAACTATAGCCACACCAACCGGCAGTTGATCAAGCGTGGTGAGCATGGTTACACCTCCCCCTGCAGGCATGCTCAGTCAGGGAGACGGTCGTTCAAGAAACGTGACGGTCCTGGATCTAGATCTGTTTAAATAACCTTTCATCTCTGGTAACTTTTTATATTTCGGTCTATGAAGTATATTTTCGTATTTTACAAACACTTTCACTGAAAAACTTATTTCATATACAAATAAAAATATACTGTTCCACTCTATTATTATTATTCTTTTATATTTGAGGTGAGACGGTGGAGTTATGGATAGATCTCTTCTCCCAACCCAGCTTTGGAGATATAGCAGGACAGGGTTGGGCCCATTTGCCTTGAGTGGCAAACGGCCTAGAAGGACATATCTGAATACAAAATCTCCAACCACACAATTGACCCAGCATAGTGATACGTATGGCTACACTGCTGGATACATGGTCAACCAGAGAGAAGGTTCCCCAGGGAAGAGAAAACACTGTATCTGGATTTGTTTATATGAAATTTCATCTCTAGTAAGTTTTAATTTTTTTTATATATTTTGGTCTATGAAATATATCTTCATATTTTATAGACACTTTAACTCCAAAGATTGGTTTATAAAAATCAAAAGGCATGCCTCATTCTATTATTCAGTTCAGTTATGTGCGTGATACACGCTTAGGCGATCATGTATCTTTCGATACATGACTGACGAGGCAGATTTTTTCCCGCAGTAGGTTGCCATTTCTTTCTGCGGTAAACCAGTTGCCATCCAAAGCTAGAGAACCCAGTCTTCTGCTATTTACCCATAGCTGAGGGGAGAAGAAATGTATATATTTCTCAATGGTATTACAGGTAAGTGAATTTCAGTTCAGTTATGTGCCATGCGTGATACACGCTTAGGCGATCTTGTACCTTTCGATACATGACTGACGAGGCAGATTTTTTCCCGCAGTAGGTTGCCATTTCTTTCTGCGGTAAACCAGTTGCCATCCAAAGCTAGAGAACCCAGTCTTCTGCTATTTACCCATAGCTGAGGGGAGAAGAAATGTATATATTTCTCAATGGTATTACAGGTAAGTGAATTTCAGTTCAGTTATGTGCCATGCGTGATACACGCTTAGGCGATCTTGTACCTTTCGATACATGACTGACGAGGCAGATTTTTTTCCCCGCAGTAGGTTGCCATTTCTTTCTTCGGTAGACCAGTAGCCATCCAAGGTTATAGAACTCGTTATGTCCTGCTATTTACCTGTGGGGAGAAGAAGAAGATTTATACCTTTCCCAAGTAATAGCACGTAAGTAATTGTAATGAATTCGACTGTAATTCGAACTCGACTCTCCGATTCCTCAATCCAAGCCGCTATCCATTACTCCACCGTGCCTCCTATTCTATTATTAATTAGCCTAGAAGACGCCCTTCGGACCTACTTTAAGCTGACTGCTGCGCAGGGCTTTTTGGGCCCCTGGTCTTTGAATTTTTGCCATTAGTGTCCTATGTATGTAAAAGAATTTAGGAATAATAAAATTATTTTATCTTTATTCGATACCTTAATTCGGCATAATCTCTCTTCGTATACGCAATCAATCTCCATAGTTTGTTTACATTTATTTTGCGCGCAATTTTTCTTTTCCTTTAAACTCACCACTCTTTATTATCCCTTCACATAAAATCATTCTTAAAAGACATTAGGGAACCCAAACTATGTAATATTTCGAACACGTCACATTACGTGTGCTAGAAAAAATATGAGCAATGTACCCTGTCCTGCTGAAATTTTAAGTACGGTTTCATTAGACGATATCAGTTGCAACGAAAACCGAAATTAAACCTTTAATAAAGAATTTAAAAAAAAAAAAAAAAAAAACTTTTCACTCTGTTCGATATTTAAATTTAACTTTAAATGAGTTATTTATTTAATTTTTAATCACGTGTAACATCTTCGGTTTTTTTATATGTCAAGATCGAAAAACGGATGGACGAGCGGACACACGTACAATGCGGTTTATTTATATAGATATTAATCTTCTATATTTAGGTCTATCTTTGAATTATTTTCACGTTTTAAGATCTCACCTTATATCATAAAAAAAAAAAAAAAAAAAAAAATAGCCGACACAGTCAGTACTTCCCTGGCACATGTCTGGTAAGGTCTATCATCCCTGAGTTGTGTCTCTGCGGACAGAGCGGAGCTGTGGGGGAAAAATACTAAGAGGTGCCCAGTCCCGGGGAACAGCTGCCCGCAACAGTAGCCACTCGTAGCACCAGAGAGGGGGAATCGGTAGTAATATCGATGCCAGTGTATGCGCATGCGCTTCCGGCGTAAAAAAGACCCCATGGCACATCCTGCCTTAGTGGGGAGGCCGAGCAAATACATATTATTATAAGTTTTTATATAATTATTTTCTAAACGTATCTTAGATGTGACAGCAGGCCGAAAGCATGTGGCACCCAGTGAGGATCGAACTTACTATTCAGTCGTAATTGTTCTAATCAACACATCCCGTGTAACTAAAGTATTACCTGTTATTTCGGTTTTTATAATTTATACCGAAATGACCTATCCTTTTATATGTATCGCTAACTCATTGCATTTTTTACCTCAGCAGGAACATTTAATTTGGATAATAATTTCAAAAATCATATTTTAATAAATATTTCGTTTGGGTTATTTATTTTTTTAAAAAATTGTAAAAATTGGTATATTAAGAAATGGTTTTGTGGTTAAAGTTAATTCATTAAATTCATCGCGTTGTCAAAATTCATTTGTAAGTTATCAGGAAAAATATTCTTATTCTTATATTCTTATTCTTATATTCTTATTCTTATATTCTCTTAGATATTCTGCTTATATTTTAAAAAAAAAGTAAATTAAATGTAATAGCTACAAAAGAATTTTTTTCAAAAATTACAAAAATTCACTCGTAAGTTAGAAGAAAAAAATATTCTTATTCCTTTATTTATATTCTTACATTCTTATTCTTTTATTTATATTCTTACATTCTTATTATTTTATTTATATTCTTACATTCTTATTCCTTTATTTATATTCTTACATTCTTATTCGTTTATTATATATTCTTACATTCTTATTCCTTTATTCATATTCTTACATTCTTATTCTTTTATTTATATTCTTACATTCTTATTCCTTTATTTATATTCTTACGTTCTTATTCTTTTATTTATATTCTTACATTCTTATTCCTTTATTCATATTCTTACATTCTTATTCCTTTATTTATATTCTTACATTCTTATTCGTTTATTATATATTCTTACATTCTTATTCCTTTATTCATATTCTTACATTCTTATTCTTTTATTTATATTCTTACATTCTTATTCCTTTATTTATATTCTTACATTCTTATTCCTTTATTCATATTCTTACATTCTTATTCTTTTATTTATATTCTTACATTCTTATTCCTTTATTTATATTCTTACATTCTTATTCTTTTATTTATATTCTTACATTCTTATTCCTTTATTTATATTCTTACATTCTTATTCCTTTATTCATATTCTTACATTCTTATTCTTTTATTTATATTCTTACGTTCTCATTCTTTTATTTATATTCTTACATTCTTATTCCTTTATTCATATTCTTACATTCTTATTCTTTTATTTATATTCTTACATTCTTATTCTTTTATTTATATTCTTACATTCTTATTCTTTTATTTATATTCTTACATTCTTATTCCTTTATTTATATTCTTACGTTCTCATTCTTTTATTTATATTCTTACATTCTTATTCCTTTATTTATATTCTTACATTCTTATTCCTTTCTTTATATTCTTACATTCTTATTCTTTTATTTATATTCTTACATTCTTATTCCTTTATTTATATTCTTACATTCTTATTCCTTTATTCATATTCTTACATTCTTATTCTTTTATTTATATTCTTACGTTCTCATTCTTTTATTTATATTCTTACATTCTTATTCCTTTATTCATATTCTTACATTCTTATTCTTTTATTTATATTCTTACATTCTTATTCCTTTATTTATATTCTTACATTCTTATTCTTTTATTCATATTCTTACATTCTTATTCTTTTATTTATATTCTTACATTCTTATTCCTTTATTTATATTCTTACATTCTTATTCGTTTATTATATATTCTTACATTCTTATTCCTTTATTTATATTCTTACATTCTTATTCTTTTATTTATATTCTTACATTCTTATTCCTTTATTCATATTCTTACATTCTTATTCTTTTATTTATATTCTTACATTCTTATTCCTTTATTCATATTCTTACATTCTTATTCTTTTATTTATATTCTTACATTCTTATTCCTTTATTTATATTCTTACATTCTTATTCTTTTATTTATATTCTTACATTCTTATTCCTTTATTTATATTCTTACATTCTTATTCCTTTATTTATATTCTTACATTCTTATTCCTTTATTCATATTCTTACATTCTTATTATTTTATTTATATTCTTACATTCTTATTCCTTTATTTATATTCTTACATTCTTATTCCTTTATTTATATTCTTACATTCTTATTCTTTTATTTATATTCTTACATTCTTATTCCTTTATTTATATTCTTACATTCTTATTCTTTTATTTATATTCTTACATTCTTATTCCTTTATTTATATTCTTACATTCTTATTCCTTTATTTATATTCTTACATTCTTATTCTTTTATTTATGTTCTTACATTCTTATTCCTTTATTTATATTCTTACATTCTTATTCGTTTATTATATATTCTTACATTCTTATTCCTTTATTCATATTCTTACATTCTTATTCTTTTATTTATATTCTTACATTCTTATTCCTTTATTCATATTCTTACATTCTTATTCTTTTATTTATATTCTTACATTCTTATTATTTTATTTATATTCTTACATTCTTATTCCTTTATTTATATTCTTACATTCTTATTCTTTTATTTATGTTCTTACATTCTTATTCCTTTATTTATATTCTTACATTCTTATTCGTTTATTATATATTCTTACATTCTTATTCCTTTATTCATATTCTTACATTCTTATTCTTTTATTTATATTCTTACATTCTTATTCCTTTATTCATATTCTTACATTCTTATTCTTTTATTTATATTCTTACATTCTTATTATTTTATTTATATTCTTACATTCTTATTCCTTTATTTATATTCTTACATTCTTATTCGTTTATTATATATTCTTACATTCTTATTCCTTTATTCATATTCTTACATTCTTATTCTTTTATTTATATTCTTACATTCTTATTCCTTTATTTATATTCTTACATTCTTATTCCTTTATTTATATTCTTACATTCTTATTCTTTTATTTATATTCTTACATTCTTATTTCTTTATTTATATTCTTACATTCTTATTCCTTTATTTATATTCTTACATTCTTATTCCTTTATTTATATTCTTACATTCTTATTCTTTTATTTATATTCTTACATTCTTATTCCTTTATTTATATTCTTACATTCTTATTCCTTTATTTATATTCTTACATTCTTATTCTTTTATTTATGTTCTTACATTCTTATTCCTTTATTTATATTCTTACATTCTTATTCGTTTATTATATATTCTTACATTCTTATTCCTTTATTCATATTCTTACATTCTTATTCTTTTATTTATATTCTTACATTCTTATTCCTTTATTCATATTCTTACATTCTTATTCTTTTATTTATATTCTTACATTCTTATTATTTTATTTATATTCTTACATTCTTATTCCTTTATTTATATTCTTACATTCTTATTCTTTTATTTATGTTCTTACATTCTTATTCCTTTATTTATATTCTTACATTCTTATTCGTTTATTATATATTCTTACATTCTTATTCCTTTATTCATATTCTTACATTCTTATTCTTTTATTTATATTCTTACATTCTTATTCCTTTATTCATATTCTTACATTCTTATTCTTTTATTTATATTCTTACATTCTTATTATTTTATTTATATTCTTACATTCTTATTCCTTTATTTATATTCTTACATTCTTATTCGTTTATTATATATTCTTACATTCTTATTCCTTTATTCATATTCTTACATTCTTATTCTTTTATTTATATTCTTACATTCTTATTCCTTTATTTATATTCTTACATTCTTATTCCTTTATTTATATTCTTACATTCTTATTCTTTTATTTATATTCTTACATTCTTATTTCTTTATTTATATTCTTACATTCTTATTCTTTTATTTATATTCTTACATTCTTATTTCTTTATTCATATTCTTACATTCTTATTCTTGTATTCTTTTAGATTTTCTGCTTTCATTAAAAAAAGTAAAATAAATGTAATTTTAACTTCAAAAATTTTTTTTTTTTCAAAATTCACTAAAATTACAAAATTCATTCGTAAGTTAGCAGGAAAATATTCTTATTCTTAAATTCTCATATTCTCATACTTATATTCTTTTATATATTCTACTTTCATTAAATAAGGTACAGGGTGATTAATAAGTAACTCCCTATTTTATGCATGATGGACTTTCCCGATTTGTAAAAATTATGGCTAGACGGGAGAGTCCATCATACATAAAATAGTTTTCAATCAACCAGTAAAATAAATGTAAAAATGTCAAATAAATGTAGCTTGAAAATATTTTTTTCAAAATTCCAAAATTAACAATTTAAAATTCATTCGCAAGTTAACAGGAAAATATTTTTATTCTTTTATTCTTATTATATTCTTTCATATATTCTGCTTACATTAAAAAAGTAAAATAAATGTACAAAAATTTGAAATAAATGTGATCTTAGCTTCAAAAATATTTTTAAAGAAGTAGACATGCAGTAAAAAGTTAAAAAAAAAATTTTTTTTATCGAATTCTATAATTTAAGCCAGGCAACGTGAGTTGCGATATTATTTTTTGCAGCGTTCGTAGTAACTATTGTTATCATATGACATTTCACGTTATTAAAATAAGTTGAACAACGCAGAAGACTTTACAGAATTACTTAAATGAGTCAAAATAATCTGATTTATTAATTTTTTTAAAAAGTTTCACCAAATTATTTAAACAATTGAAAAAAAAGACAGTAAGTTTGCTTAATTTATTATTAGTATTAATATTATTAATACAAACATTATAAAATTATTAAAATGCTTCTCTCGTTCTTAGCTTTATGTAGCTATATCCAGGGTAGGAAATTCAAGTGATAATAAAACTTGAGAAAAAGGACGTCTTACTGAAATTGTTTATAGAGAAATTTCAGAGAGGTCAGAAAACTATTATTAGAAAGTACTTTTTGTGCTCGTAGGATGTGTATTCGACTAGTATTATAAATAAATATCATATAACATTCGACATATAACAGTTACAATTATTTGTGAATTTTAGATATATAAAGACTGCCATGGGTTGTAAGAAAGAACCTAACATCAAAAGAGAAATGATATTGTAAATGTTATAAAATTGATGGGAGTGGAAGCATTGAAAAGTGCAAACAGTGTAATCAGAGAAAAAAAAAAAAAAAGTTGAAAAATAGTCACGAACAAGAAAAAATTGGCTTTAAGAATGTTGTTACAAAAAGAGATTTGTGAAAAATTTTAAACAAGAAAATATTGAAGAAACTGGTGTCGCTAATGCAGACAAAAAGGAACGAAAGCTGAAGTTATGAAAGCAATCAAACGTTACAAATTTTATTTATTATTTATCTATTTATTTATTTTTATTTCTTATTTTATTTTTCTCAATAAGAGTAGGTTAGCTTCACATCTTCACACTTCTCAACTGTCTTTGGAACAGGAGTAGATGTTCATCCCTTGTTTCCGTTTTAGAATTGGGTTTCCTTCTCAAGTTTACTTCGACTCTATACTTCTAACATCTCCGCTTAAACCCTTAAATTTTATTTACCATTTATCTTTTATTTTTTCTCCTCAATAGCAATAGATAAGTTTGATCATCGTCCGTTTCACATTCCACTCCTGTCTTTTGAACAGGAGTAGAAGTATATTCCTAGATCCCCGTTGAGGATTGGGTTTCCGGTTCTTTCTAAAGACTTTTCATTCTCTTTCACTCCTAATATCTTTTGCGACTCAGTAGGATTATGGCCTTGCTTGGGGCAATTGATTAAAAAAAAAAAAAAAAAAAAAAAAGAAAAAGAGAAATTTTTGAATTGGACAAAGAAAAGGATTTCTCAACAATAATTTTAATCCTAAATATAGAGCTATAGCAGATGGAACTGATGACTGTGCTGGAAGTTGACACCTTTATGGAAATATTCAACCAACATGTGGGAGGAGGAGGAGTAAGGTCTGGAGTGAGTATTGCATATAGAAAAATTATGGCCTCCCTTCAAAATTGATGGCTTAAGACAAATGCAAAGAATCATTTTATAATCTTGAAAAAGATGCGTTTTGAATGGTACAGGTCAGAAGTATGAAGCTTTAAGCTAAAGGGTATATTCATGCAAGACAAGGTGTCTTCAAATTATTCTAATTGAAATTCATTATTGAATTCAAAAGAAATTCAGTCCTGGGTATGATGATAAATTACATCTGGCAGTAAAGCCTCTGATCAGAAGATTATAGATTTTGGGATGCATATAACCGCCTCTTAGTTGCTGTTGTTCCTGGGCCCACTGTGACCCAGGGTGGTAGCACCTGCTAGGGTCCCAGCTATGGGCAAATAATGAACCACCAAACAAAAACAAAACACTAGGAAAGTATAAAAATACATTTTTATAGTAAAATTACCAACAATACCTATTTAAAGCAAAACTTAAACAATACATTTTATCTGTAGTCACAGGCATGCTATTGTATTCAAAATGTATTTAGCTGAAATCATAAAATTGTGTCAAAAATATTTACATTTCAGCATTAAAATAACCCATAGAGATTGATATGCTGCCTAAGAAAACCAGCCAACAATCAAAAGAAATTCAATATCCTAAATTGTGGGAACCTGGACAGAATGTTACACTATGATATGATAGTGAACAATTGGTTCATTTGAAGGATGCACTGAAAGAGAAAATAATTTTTTTTTCTAAGCCAGGAAATGAGTTTGCTGCATAAGAGCTCTAGCCTTTATTCTGCAAACATGTTCAAGTAAATGATCATGTAGCTGCAATGAAAAGTTCCATAATCAGAGTATTCTTGTTTTATCCGGACAGCGTTCATAACAAGGAAGATTCACTGAAGAATACGCTGTATCAAAGCAGAAATTTCCTTGTTCAAAGCCTTTTTTTTAACAAATGATCTTAGAAAGCAGCTGTATACACCTGACAGTTTAAACAATTTTAAAGGATTTGTCACCACGTATGTCATTCATATGAACTTCTTGATCTGATGAGGCTGTTTAAGAACATAACTCAAGTTTTCAGTTTAATGTTTTGGTTCTGTAGCAGTTTGCGGTATTGGGCGAAACTACTTTTAGCACAGCTTATTCTCTGTCCAATTTTCTTTTCTCCGACACTAAATTTATTACAATTGATCAACATGCCGAGGTAGTTTTAGTATTTAATATTTACTAATTTCACATCCTGATATTTCATGATGGGTTCAGGGTACTGTTTTCATTCCAATTCCAGATCAAAATTTCTGTATCTGTCTATATTTCTGAGATGAGGTATTATGTACATTATTTACATTATTACATTATTCGGACACATGGCACAGTGGATAAAGACGTTGGTTAGATCCAGTAACAAGACCCAAATAGTGTGAGTTCAATACCCGGTTAAGGCAGTGGAGAACTTTCAGAGGGAAATTAACAGGAGATAACATAACTGACATCCATTAAACATGGCACGTGGAACTAGAACAGTCTACCCCAGTGAGCGAAATAAAGGGTTCAGTTCGACATTCCAACCACCTGAAGAAGGCCGGAGCGTAACCGGTCGAAACGTTGTGATAAATATGGCGACAAAGATGCGGACAATTAGTCCGAATAATGTAAATAATGATCATAATTTCTGTTTTGGAAAAGTTTATCTTGAGTTCTACTTCACAAAACACTTGATAGATGATGTTGATTTTCTCTTCAAGATAATTCTTATCCCAACAATGACCATCTACGTCATCAGCATATCACCCCCACCCCCTATCGTCAGTACATTGGTCTCGGGAGAGAAAGTAGGATCGTTGTCATCTATTGGTAGATTCTTTTATGACTGAGAAGTCACTTCCAGTAATTCCATATCTATCTATCTATCTATCTATCTATCTATCTATCTATCTATCTATCTATCTATCTATCTATCTCAGTCTGTTCATATCTGTCTATACAGGGAGCAATAGGTAAATTCCGCCATTTTATATTTTTAGTTTCGCGCATTGTTTGTTTTTGATTTTGTCGACTGCACAGTATAATAGCGTTAGCTGTGCACCGTCTGTGAGAAAAAGAGCATCATGCGCAATTCGCTCCGACAGAAATTTGGAAACGACATGCTGTACTGCTTGGCACTCGCGCCAGAAGCTTCAATACGAACATTTCAATCTGAGGACAGTTCAGAGGATTCAGAAAGAGTTGGATGAATTTAATGGTGATGACGAAGGTGTTTCGAGTGACGACTAGTAATGGCGACGTTATGCTTCCATTCATCTTACCACAAGGCCTTAGACTCAACACGGATGCCTATATGAAGTGCCTTCAGGAGGCAGTGCTGCCCTGCATCAAGAGGGTGTCCATGTCTGGCAACAGGACTCTTCACCATGCCTCACAAGCAGGAAAACCCAGTCAGACAATTTCTGTAACCACATCACCCCTTACATCTGACCACCTAACACCCCAGACTACAACCCCCTTGATTATTATGTATGGGGTGCATTTGAGTCAGAGACCAACAAAATCCTTGTAATGCCAAAGATGAACTGAAGGCAAGGATTGTGGAAGCATTCACCAACTTAAAGATGGAGACCGTCCAAGAGAGTTGCAGGAGATTCTGAAGTCGTCTTGTGGCCGTGGTTGAAACCAATGGCGATTTTATTGGATAAATTTGCTCTTTAGTATTTTGGTAAGTATATCTGTTAAGATGAGATGTCAGTGTTATTTTCATCTTTGCATAAATTAGACGACAATTTATCCATCGCAACCTGTACTTAAATAGTCTTGTCAAGCCTAGACTTTCATATAGATGTCATGACTGGCGCCAAACCCGTTCAGAAGTAACGAAGCTGTCGGCTGTATCCAACCAGTTTTTCAGATCAATGGCTAAAAATGGCTTTGAGTGAGTGAAATCAGTGAATCATGGCGAAGACTATCCTTCTTCATCATAACAGTTCAGGATTTGGAATTAGTAAATATCAAACTCTTCAAATGCCTCGTTGTATGGATCAGTTATAAGAAATTAAGAAAAGTAGATGCGGAAATTGCACGTAGAATTGGCTGCGCTAGAGGTAATTGCACACCAACACAGTAAATTACTACAAAGCCAAAACATTAACCTGAAAAGTCGAATCATGTTCTTAAATAACCTCGACAGATTGAGATTTTCATATGGATGTCATGACTTTCACAATTATCTAAACGGTCACCTTTATAAAACCGCTTTCTCAGATCAATGATTTAAAAATGGCTTCCAACGAGGGAAACATATAGGTCTTAACGAAAGTGTGGCCTGGACCTACAGAATCCCAAAGAACCGTAACAAAATAACAGAAACCAACTCACTTGAGAACTTCCAACAGCAGCAAAAACTAAAATGGATTGCACATGTAACACGAAGAAAAAAAAACAAAAAGAAGAAGATATTGACGTTCTTCACTTCCTCAATGGAAACGATAGAAAGAGGGACCCTTACTGAAACGAAAATAGTTACTGGACTTGTCAATCCTTTTCCAACATAACAATTCAGGCTGTGGAATTAATAAATAAAAAACGATTAAATGGCTTGGTGTATGGATCAGTTATAACAAATTAAGAAGAGGAGATATGTAACACGTAGTCAAAATAATCAAGATATTGACGTTTCTAAATTTATTCAAGGAAGAAAGCCCCCTACCCTCCACCAATCAATACTGAAACGAACGAAAATAGTTACTGGACTTGAGAATCCTGCTTTCCCGGAAAAAGTGTTTTAATAGAAAGATTTTTATAAATTTCAACCGAGGGTAAAATTGGTCAATGTATTGCCAAACGTTTACTTATAAGGAAACAGTTAATGTTACCAGTACCATAATGACCACGGAACAGGAGTGTCGACAGTACCTGGAGGAGTAATCGTCTTTATAGCGATGCGGAAAACTCATTTCATTGATGATTACCTGTGTCTTATACGCAACAGCCCGTTTTCAAATGAGGCGGTCAAGACATTTAGAGCATTTAAAATGTCAGCATGCCGTTTACAAATTTCTGGAGGAACGAATTGCGTTAGGGTGCTCTTTTTATCACAGAAACTGCCCAACTGACCCTATTATATTGTACAGTCGACAAAATCCAAAAACTATCAAAGCGCATGCGCGAAATTTAAAAATACAAAATGGCAACAATTTACCCAACGCATGCTATATATATGTGTGTGTGTGTGCGTATGTGTGTGTGTGTGTGTGTGTGTGTGTGTGTGTGTGTGTGTGTGTGTGTGTGTGTGTGTGGAGACAGAAAGAGAAAGAAAAAGTGGAGAAGATAGAGAATGATTAAGAGAAAAACGGAGACGGAAAATCAAGAAGCCATCGAAAGACTACATAATGCAATGAGTTTTTTTTTATTGCCTGCAAATACAAGACGCCCCCCGCCATCAAAAAAAAAAAAAAGAAAAACCTGGGAAAAATGTTAAAAAATAAGAAACATAGCATTAGAAATTTGTGGCAAAAGAGTTGAACGTTGACTGGAATCTGTTGCGTCAGAGAAAAAAACCAAAACAAAAAAACAAAAAACAAAACAAAAATAAGATAAAAATGAAAGAGAAAGGCAGAAGAACAGCAAAGAAAAGAAAGAATGCGTAATAGAAAGAAAAAGAGAAAGTGATAGATAGATAAATTTTGACAAAGAGAGAGAAGAGATAGATAGATAGATAGATAGATAGGTAGAGAGAGAGAGAGAGAGAGAGAGAGAGAGAGAGAGAGAGAGAAGAGAGAGATAGAGGAATAATACCAGAGTAGAAGTGTGATATTTGCCAATAACTCTTGCAAATTGGGAATGGTTTCGTGAGACAAGAGAACATTGGAATCATTGAGAAAGAAAATTGGCCGGAAGGAAGGTTCAGTGGGACTTCCGGGCGGGCGGGGAAAACAAATAATAACAAAAAAAGAAAAAAGTAAAAAAAGAAAAAAAAAAAGTAATGTCAATTTTAAATAAGAGAAACAATCTAAAAATAAATAAAAAGAAAATAATGAAAATTCTTACAAGAAACTCGATACGAATGTAAATGAATGAGGCAGACGACAGCAGTGAAATGAAAAGAAACCGACCATTTTTTTTGGTCAATATTTGATAATAGAGGCGCCTTACCCTGGTATAGTGGTTAGTAAACCATGAATACTTACTACTGATTAGCTCGTTTGACCCTCACTTGCTTGTGACCTTGTGCCTAAACTAAGATTAGTAAATAATATTTTGATATGAGAGGCGCCATCTTGTGGTGTAGTGATTAGCACACTTGTCTCGTAAATGTTTTCTCGCGTTTGCTCGTTTGGTACACATTTTATATCTGCAAGTAAACTAAAGTTTGTACATAGTTATTTTGATTATCATCTGTTACGGGCAAAACTCGATAATGGCTCTCCACAATTTTTTGTGCTCTCATCAACATACTTCGGTTGGTCGGAATTCCATTGATAATCCCATTACACACTGTTCGGTCCTGTATTGTTGTCACGGACCCGCAAAGTCCAACCGCGAGTGCCGATCTATTAAGTTCAAGAAAGTGAATTTTAGTAAGAAGACATTTCCAGAAGGATGCCATAGGAGTAAGGATGAGGTGATTTCCCTGTCTGGTCGATGATTGAGCTTAAGTCCTGACCACGGTTTTACGGGTGGTAGAGAAAATGACTTAATGCCCAGCCACGGGTTGAAAAGTAGTAGATAAAAATGACTTAATGCCAAGCCATTAGTTGAAAAGTGGGAGAAAAAATGACTTAATGCCCAGTAACTGGTTGAACAATGGTAGAGAAAAATGAATTAAGGCCCAGCTACCGGTTGAACAGGGGTAGAGAAAAAAGAATTAATGCCCAGCCACCGGTTGAAAAGTGGTAGAGAAAAATGACTTAAAGCCCAGCCAGTAGTTGAACAGTGGTAGAGAAAAATGACTTAATGCCCAGCCAGTAGTTGAACAGTGGTAGAGGAAAATGACTTAGAACCCAGCCACTGGTTGAACAGGGCGAGAGAAAAATAACTTAATGCCTTGCAACCGGTTGTACAGTGGTAGAAAAAAAAAATGAATTAATGCCCAGTCACCGGTTGAACAGTGCTAGAGAAAACAGACTTAATGACAAACCACAGTTTGAACAGTGCTAGAATAAAATGATTTAATTCTTAGCCACCGGTTGAACAGTGCTAGAGAAAAATGACTTAATGTCAAGCCACCAGTTGAACAGTGGTAGAGAAAAATGATTTAATGCCCAGCCACGAGTTGTACTCCGGTAGAGAAAAATGACTCAATGCACAGCCACTGGTTGAACAGTGCTAATAAAAATGACGTAATACCCAGTTACTGTTTGGGCAGTGATAGAGAAAAATGACTTAATGCACAGCTACCGGTTGAACAGTGGTTGAGAAAAATGACTTAATGCACAGCTACCGGTTGAACAGTGGTTGAGAAAAATGACTTAATGCACAGCTACCAGTTGAACAGTGGTTGAGAAAAATGACTTAATGCACAGCTACCGGTTGAACAGTGGTTGAGAAAAATGACTTAATGCACAGCTACCGGTTGAAGTGGGAGAGAAAAATGACTTAATGCTGAGTCAACGGTTGAACAGTGGTTGAGAAAAATGACTTACTTCCCAGCCACCAGTTTGAAGTGGGAGATAAAAATGATTTATGCTGAGTCACTGGTTGAACAGTGGTTGAGAAAAATGACGTAATGCTATGCCACCGGTTGAACAGTGGTAGAGAAAAATGACTTAATGCCCAGTTACCGGTTGAACAGTGCTAGAAAAAAATGACTTAATTTCCAGTTACCGGTTGAACAGTGGTAGAAAAAAATGACTTAATGCCCAGCCACCGGTTGAACAGTGCTAGAGAAAAATGACTTAATGCGCAGCCACCGGTTGAACAGTGCTATATAAAAATGATTTAATTCCAAGCCACCGCTTGAACAGTGCTAGAGAAAAATGACTTAATGCCCAGCCACCGGTTGAACAGTGCAAGAGAATAATGACTTAATGCCCAGCCACCGGTTGAACAGTGCTAGATAATAATGACTTAATGCTGAGCCACCGTTTGATCAGTGCTAGAGATAAATGACTTAATGCCCAGCCACCGGTTGAACAGTGCCAGAGAAAAATGACTTAATTTCAAGCCACCGGTTGAACAGTGGTAGAGAAAAATGACTTAATGCTCAGCCCCCGGTTGAACAGTGGTTGAGAAAAATGACTTACTTCCCAGCAACCGTTTGAAGTGGGAGAGAAAAATGATTTATGCTGAGTCACTGGTTGAACAGTGGTTGAGAAAAATGACGTAATGCTATGCCACCGGTTGAACAGTGGTAGAGAAAAATGACTTAATGCCCAGCCTCCGGTTGAACAGTGCTAGAACAAAATGACTTAATTCCCAGTTACCGGTTGAACAGTGGTAGAAAAAAAATGACTTAATGCCCAGCCTCCGGTTGAACAGAGCTAGAGAAAAATGACTTAATGCCCAGCCACCGGTTGAACAGTGCTAGAGAAAAATGACTTAATGCCCAACCACCGGTTGAACAGTGCTAGAAAAAATGACTTAATTCGCAGCCACTGGCTGAACAGCGGTAGAGAAAAATGACTTAATGCCCAGTCACCGTTTGAACAGTGGTATAAAAAAATGACTTAATTTGAAGCCACCAGTTGAACAGTGCTAGAGAAAAATGAGTTAATGCCCAGCCACCGGTTGAACATTGCTAGAGAATAATGACTTAATGCCCAGCCACTGGTTGAAAAGTGCTATATAAAAATGATTTAATTCCAAGCCACCGGTTGAACAGTGCTAGAGAAAAATGACTTAATGCCCAGCCACCGGTTGAACAGTGCAAGAGAATAATGATTTAATGCCCAGCCACCGGTTGAACAGTGCTAGAGAAAAATGACTTAATGCCCAGCCACCGGTTGAACAGTGCTAGAGAATAATGACTTAATGCCAAGCCACCGGTTGAACACTGCCAGAGAAAAATGACTTAATTCCAAGCCACCGGTGCAACAGTGCTAGAGAAAAATGAATTAATGCCCAGCCACCGGTTGAACAGTGCTAGAACAAAATGACTTAATTCCCAGTTACCGGTTGAACAGTGGTAGAAAAAAATGACTTAATGCTGAGCCACCGTTTGATCAGTGCTAGAGAAAAATGAGTTAATGCCCAGCCACCGGTTGAACAGTGCTATATAAAAATGACTTAATTCCAAGCCACCGGTTGAACAGTGCTAGAGAAAAATGACTTAATTCCAAGCCACCGGTTGAACAGTGCTAGAGAAAAATGACTTAATGCTCAGCCCCCGGTTAAACAGTGGATGAGAAAAATGACTTACTTCCCAGCTACCGTTTGAAGTGGGAGAGAAAAATGATTTATGCTGAATCACTGGTTGAACATTGGTTGAGAAAAATGACGTAATGCTATGACACCGGTTGAACAGTGGTAGAGAAAAATGACTTAATGCCCAGTTACCGGTTGAACAGAGCTAGAGAAAAATGACTTAATGCTGAGCCACCGTTTGATCAGTGCTATAGAAAAATGACTTAATTTCAAACCACCGGTTGAACAGTGGTAGAGAAAAATAACTTAATGCTGAGCCACCGTTTGATCAGTGCTAGAGAAAAATGAGTTAATGCCCAGCCACCGGTTGAACAGTGCTAGAACAAAATGACTTAATTCCCAGTTACCGGTTGAACAGTGGTAGAAAAAAATGACTTTATGCCCAGCCACCGGTTGAACAGAGCTAGAGAAAAATGACTTAATGCTGAGCCAGCGTTTGATCAGTGCTATAGAAAAATGACTTAATTTCAAAAAACCGGTTGAACAGTGGTAGAGAAAAATAACTTAATGCTGAGCCACCGTTTGATCAGTGCTAGAGAAAAATGAGTTAATGCCCAGCCACCGGTTGAACAGTGCTAGAGAAAAATGACTTTATGCCCAGCCACCGTTTGAACAGTGCTATATAAAAATGATTTAATTCCAAGCCACCGGTTGAACAGTGCTAGAGAAAAATTACTTAATGCTGAGCCACCGTTTGATCAGTGCTAGAGGAAAATGAGTTAATGCCCAACCACCGGTTGAACAGTGCTATATAAAAATGACTTAATTATAAGCCACCGGTTGAACAGTGGTTGAGAAAAATGACTTAATACTCAGCCCCCGGTTGAACAGTGGTTGAGAAAAATGACTTACTTCCCAGCCACCTTTTGAAGTGGGAGAGAAAAATGATTTATGCTGAGTCACTGGTTGAACAGTGGTTGAGAAAAATGACGTAATGCTATGCCACCGGTTTAACAGTGGTAGAGAAAAATGACTTAATGCCCAGCCTCCGGTTGAACAGTGCTAGAACAAAATGACTCAATTCCCAGTTACCGGTTGAACAGTGGTAGAAAAAAATGACTTAATGCCCAGCCTCCGGTTGAACAGAGCTAGAGAAAAATGAATTAATGCCCAGCCACCGGTTGAACAGTGCTAGAGAGAAATGACTTAATGCCCAACCACCGGTTGAACAGTGCTAGAAAAAATGACTTAATTCCCAGCCACTGGCTGAACAGCGGTAGAGAAAAATGATTTAATGCCCAGTCACCGTTTGAACAGTGCTATAGAAAAATGACTTAATTTGAAGCCACCAGTTGAACAGTGCTAGAGAAAAATGAGTTAATGCCCAGCCACCGGTTGAACATTGCTAGAGAATAATGACTTAATGCCCAGTCACCGGTTGAACAGTGCTAGAGAATAATGACTTAATGCCCAGCCACTGGTTGAACAGTGCTAGAGAATAATGACTTAATGCTCAGCCCTCGGTTGAACTGTGGTTGAGAAAAATGACTTACTTCCCAGCCACCGTTTGAAGTGGGAGAGAAAAATGATTTATGCTGAGTCACCGGTTGAACAGTGCCAGAGAAAAATGACTTAATTCCAAGCCACCGGTGCAACAGTGCTAGAGAAAAATGAATTAATGCCCAGCCACCGGTTGAACAGTGCTAGAACAAAATGACTTAATTCCCAGTTACCGGTTGAACAGTGGTAGAAAAAAATGACTTAATGCCCAGCGACCGGTTGAACAGAGCTAGAGAAAAATGACTTAATGCCCAGCCACCGGTTGAACAGTGCTAGAGAAAAATAACTTAATTTCAAGCCACCGGTTGAACAGTGGTAGAGAAAAATGACTTAATGCCGAGCCACCGTTTGATCAGTGCTAGAGAAAAATGAATTAATGCCCAGCCACCGGTTGAACAGTGGTAGAGAAAATGACTTAATGCTGAGCGACCGTTTGATCAGTGCTAGAGAAAAATGAGTTAATGCCCAGCCACCGGTTGAACAGTGCTAGAGAAAAATGACTTAATTCCAAGCCACCGGTTGAACAGTGCTCGAGAAAAATGACTTAATGCTCAGCCCCCGGTTAAACAGTGGTTGAGAAAAATGACTTACTTCCCAGCTACCGTTTGAAGTGGGAGTGAAAAATGATTTATGCTGAATCACTGGTTGAACATTGGTTGAGAAAAATGACGTAATGCTATGCCACTGGTTGAACAGTGGTAGAGAAAAATGACTTAATGCCCAGTTACCGGTTGAACAGTGGTAGAAAAAATGACTTAATGCCCAGGCACCGGTTGAACAGAGCTAGAGAAAAATTAATTAATGCCCAGCCACCGGTTGAACAGTGCTAGAGAAAAATAACTTAATTTCAAGCCACCGGTTGAACAGTGGTACAGAAAAATGACTTAATGCTGAGCCACCGTTTGATCAGTGCTAGAGAAAAATGAATTAATGCCCAGCCACCGGTTGAACAGTGCTATATAAAAATGACTTAATTCCAAGCCACCGATTGAACAGTGCTAGAGAAAAATGACTTAATGCCCAGCCACCGGTTGAACAGTGCTAGAGAAAAATGACTTAATGCCCAGCCACCGGTTGAACAGTGCTAGAGAAAAATGAGTTAATGCTGAGCCACCGTTTGATCAGTGCTAGAGATAAATGACTTAATGTCCAGCCACCTGTTGAACAGTGCCAGAGAAAAATGACTTAATTTCAAGCCACTGGTTGAACAGTGGTAGAGAAAAATGACTTAATGCCCAGCCTCCGGTTGAACAGTGCTAGAACAAAATGACTTAATTCCCAGTTACCGGTTGAACAGTGGTAGAAAAAAATGACTTAATGCCCAGCCTCCGGTTGAACAGAGCTAGAGAAAAATGACTTAATGCCCAGCCACCGGTTGAACAGTGCTAGAGAAAAATGACTTAATGCCCAACCACCGGTTGAACAGTGCTAGAAAAAATGACTTAATTCCCAGCCACTGGCTGAACAGCGGTAGAGAAAAATGACTTAATGCCCAGTCACCGTTTGAACAGTGCTATAGAAAAATGACTTAATTTGAAGCCACCAGTTGAACAGTGCTAGAGAAAAATGAGTTAATGCCCAGCCATCGGTTGAACATTGCTAGAGAATAATGACTTAATGCCGAGTCACCGGTTGAACAGTGCTAGAGAATAATGACTTAATGCCCAGCCACTGGTTGAACAGTGCTAGAGAATAATGACTTAATGCCCAGCCACCGGTTGAACAGTGCTAGAGAAAAATGACTTAATGCCCAGCTACCGGCTGAACATTGGTAGATACAAATGAGTTAATGCCCAGCCACCGGTTGAACAGTGCTATATAAAAATGATTTAATTCCAAGCCACCGGTTGAACAGTGCTAGAGAAAAATGACTTAATGCTCAGCCCCCGGTTGAACAGTGGTTGAGAAAAATGACTTACTTCCCAGCCACCGTTTGAAGTGGGAGAGAAAAATGATTTATGCTGAGTCACCGGTTGAACAGTGCCAGAGAAAAATGACTTAATTCCAAGCCACCGGTGCAACAGTGCTAGAGAAAAATGAATTAATGCCCAGCCACCGGTTGAACAGTGCTAGAACAAAATGACTTAATTCCCAGTTACCGGTTGAACAGTGGTAGAAAAAAATGACTTAATGCTGAGCCACCGTTTGATCAGTGCTAGAGAAAAATGAGTTATGCCCAGCCTCCGGTTGAACAGTGCTAGAACAAAATGACTTAATTCCCAGTTACCGGTTGAACAGTGGTAGAAAAAAATGACTTAATGCCCAGCCACCGGTTGAACAGAGCTAGAGAAAAATGACTTAATGCCCAGCCACCGGTTGAACAGTGCTAGAGAAAAATAACTTAATTTCAAGCCACCGGTTGAACAGTGGTAGAGAAAAATGACTTAATGCCGAGCCACCGTTTGATCAGTGCTAGAGAAAAATGACTTAATTCCCAGCCACCGTTTGAAGTGGGAGAGAAAAATGATTTATGCTGAGTCACCAGTTGAACAGTGGTAAAGAAAAATGAATTAATGCCCAGCCACCGGTTGAACAGTGCTAGAGCAAAATGACTTAATTCCCAGTTACCGGTTGAACAGTGGTAGAAAAAAATGACTTTATGCCCAGCCACCGGTTGAACAGAGCTAGAGAAAAATGACTTAATGCTGAGCCACCGTTTGATCAGTGCTATAGAAAAATGACTTAATTTCAAGCCACCGGTTGAACAGTGGTAGAGAAAAATGACTTAATGCTGAGCCACCGTTTGATCAGTGCTAGAGAAAAATGAGTTAATGCCCAGCCACCGGTTGAACAGTGCTAGAGAAAAATGACTTTATGCCCAGGCACCGTTTGAACAGTGCTATATAAAAATGATTTAATTCGAAGCCACCGGTTGAACAGTGCTAGAGAAAAATGACTTAATGCCCAGCCACCGGTTGAACAGTGCTAGAGAAAAATGACTAAATGCCCAGCTACTGGCTGAACATTGGTATATAAAAATGATTTAATTCCAAGCCACCGGTTGAACAGTGCTAGAGACAAATGACTTAATGCTCAGCCCCCGGTTGAACAGTGTTTGAGAAAAATGACTTACTTCCCAGCCACCGTTTGAAGTGGAAGAGAAAAATGATTTATGCTGAGTCACTGGTTGAACAGTGGTTGAGAAAAATGACGTAATGCTATGCCTCCGGTTGAACAGTGGTAGAGAAAAATGACTTAATGCCCAGCCACCGGTTGAACAGTGCTAGAACAAAATGACTTAATTCCCAGTTACCGGTTGAACAGAGCTAGAGAAAAATGACTTAATGCTGAGCCACCGTTTAATCAGTGCTATAGAAAAATGACTTAATTTCAAGCCACCGGTTGAACAGTGGTAGAGAAAAATAACTTAATGCTGAGCCACTGTTTGATCAGTGCTAGAGAAAAATGAGTTAATGCCCAGCCACCGGTTGAACAGTGCTAGAGAAAAATGACTTTATGCCCAGCCACCGTTTGAACGGTGCTATATAAAAATGATTTAATTCCAAGCCACCGGTTGAACAGTGCTAGAGAAAAATGACTTAATGCCCAGCCACCGGTTGAACAGTGCTATATAAAAATGATTTAATTCCAAGCCACCGGTTCAACAGTGCTAGAGAATAATGACTTAATGCCCAGCCACCGGTTGAACAGTGGTTGAGAAAAATGACTTATTCCCAGCCACCGGTTGAACAGTGCTATATAAAAATGACTTAATTCCAAGCCACCGGTTCGACAGTGCTAGAGAAAACCGACTTAATGCTGAGCCACCGTTTGATCAGTGCTATATAAAAATGATTTAATTCCAAGCCACCGGTTCAACAGTGCTAGAGAATAATGACTTAATGCCCAGCCACCGGTTGAACAGTGCTAGAGAAAACTGACTTAATGCTGAGCCACCGTTTGATCAGTGCTAGAGAAAAATGAGTTAATGTCCAGCCACCGGTTGAACAGTGCTATATAAAAATGACTTAATTCCAAGCCACCGGTTGAATAGTGCTAGAGAAAAATGACTTAATGCCCAGCCACCGGTTGAACAGTGGTTGAGAAAAATGACTTACTTCCCAGCCACCGTTTGAAGTGGAAGAGAAAAATGATTTATGCTGAGTCACTGGTTGAACAGTGGTAGAGAAAAATGACTTAATGCCCAGTCACCGGTTGAACAGTGCTAGAACAAAATGACTTAATTCCCAGTTACCGGTTGAACAGTGGTAGAAAAAAATGACTTAATGCTGAGCCACCGTTTGATCAGTGCTATAGAAAAATGACTTAATTTCAAGCCACCGGTTGAACAGTGGTAGAGAAAAATGACTTAATGCTGAGCCACCGTTTGATCAGTGCTAGAGAAAAATGAGTTAATGCCTAGCCACTGGTTGAACAGTGCTAGAGAAAAATGACTTTATGCCCAGCCACCGGTTGAACAGTGCTATATAAAAATGATTTAATTCCAAGCCACCGGTTGAACAGTGCTAGAGAAAAATGACTTAATGCCCAGCCACCGGTTGAACAGTGATAGAGATAATGACTTAATTTCAAGCCACCGGTTGAACAGTGGTAGAGAAAAATGACTTAATGCTGAGCCACCGTTTGATCAGTGCTAGAGAAAAATGAGTTAATGCCCAGCCACCGGTTGAACAGTGCTATATAAAAATGATTTAATTCGAAGCCACCGGTTCAACAGTGCTAGAGAATAATGACTTAATGCCCAGCCACCGGTTGAACAGTGGTTGAGAAAAATGACTTACTTCCCAGCCACCGGTTGAACAGTGCTATATAAAAATGACTTAATTCCAAGCCACCGGTTGAACAGTGCTAGAGAAAACTGACTTAATGCTGAGCAACCGTTTGATCAGTGCTAGAGAAAAATGAGTTAATGCCCAGCCACCGGTTGAACAGTGCTATATAAAAATGACTTAATCCCAAGCCACCGGTTGAACAGTGCTAGAGAAAACTGACTTAATGCTGAGCCACCGTTTGATCAGTGCTAGAGAAAAATGAGTTAATGCCCAGCCACCGGTTGAACAGTGCTATATAAAAATGACTTAATTCCAAGCCACCGGTTGAATAGTGCTAGAGAAAAATGACTTAATGCCCAGCCACCGGTTGAACAGTGCTAGAGAAAAATGACTTAATTTCAAGCCGCCGGTTGAACAGTGGTAGAGAAAAATGACTTAATGCTGAGCCACCGTTTGATCAGTGCTATATAAAAATGAGTTAATGCCCAGCCACCAGTTGAACAGTGCTATATAAAAATGACTTAATTCCAAGCCACCGGTTGAACAGTGCTAGATAAAAATGACTTAATGCCCGGCCACCGGTTGAACAGTGCTATATAAAAATGATTTAATTCCAAGCCACCGGTTGAACAGTGCTAGAGAAAAATGACTTAATGCTCAGCCCCCGGTTGAACAGTGGTTGAGAAAAATGACTTACTTCCCAGCCACCGTTTGAAGTGGGAGAGAAAAATGATTTATGCTGAGTCACTGGTTGAACAGTGGTTGAGAAAAATGACTTAATGCCAAGCCACTGGTTGAACAGTGCCAGAGAAAAATGACTTTATGGCCAGCCACCGGTTGAACAGTGCTAGAGAAAAATGACTTAATGCGCAACCACCGGTTGAACAGTGCTAGAAAAAATGACTTAATTCGCAGCCACTGGTTGAACAGCGGTAGAGAAAAATGACTTAATGCCTAACCACCGGTTGAACAGTGCTAGAGAAAAATGACTTAATGCTCAGCCCCCGGTTGAACAGTGGTTGAGGAAAATGACTTACTTCCCAACCACCGTTTGAAGTAGGAGAGAAAAATGACAATGCTGAGTCACCGGTTGAACAGTGCTAGAGAAAAATAACTTAATGCCCAGCCACCGGTTGATCAGTTCTAGAAAAAATGACTTAATTCCCTGCCACTGGTTGAACAGCGGTAGACAAAAATGACTTAATGCCCAGCCACCGTTTGAAGTGGGAGAGAAAAATGATTTATGCTGAGTCACTGGTTGAACAGTGGTTGAGAAAAATGACTTAATGCCAAGCCACTGGTTGAACAGTGCCAGAGAAAAATGACTTTATGGCCAGCCACCGGTTGAACAGTGCTAGAGAAAAATGACTTAATGCGCAACCACCGGTTGAACAGTGCTAGAAAAAATGACTTAATTCGCAGCCACTGGTTGAACAGCGGTAGAGAAAAATGACTTAATGCCTAACCACCGGTTGAACAGTGCTAGAGAAAAATGACTTAATGCTCAGCCCCCGGTTGAACAGTGGTTGAGGAAAATGACTTACTTCCCAACCACCGTTTGAAGTAGGAGAGAAAAATGACAATGCTGAGTCACCGGTTGAACAGTGCTAGAGAAAAATAACTTAATGCCCAGCCACCGGTTGATCAGTTCTAGAAAAAATGACTTAATTCCCTGCCACTGGTTGAACAGCGGTAGACAAAAATGACTTAATGCCCAGCCACCGTTTGAACAATGCTATAGAAAAATGACTTAATTTCAAGCCACCGGTTTAACAGTGGTAGAGAAAAATGACGTAATACCCAGCCACCAGTTGAAAAGTACTAGAGGATAATGACTTAATGCCCAGCCACCGGTTGAACAGTGGTAGAGAAAAATGACTTAATGCTGAGCCACCGGTTGAACAGTGCTAGAGAAAAATGACTTCATGCCCAGCCACCGGTTGAACATTGCTAGAAAAAAATGACTTAATTCCAAGCCACCGGTTGAACAGTGCTAATGAAAAATGACTTAATGCTGAGCCACCGGTTGAACAGTGGTTGAGAAATGTGACTTAATGCCCAGCCAATCGTTGTACTGTGCTTGAGAAAAATGACTTAATGCCCAGGCACCGGTTGAACAGTGCTAATAAAAATGACGTAATGCCCAGTTACTGTTCGAGCATTGATAGAGAAAAATGACTTAATGCTCAGCTACCGGTTGAACAGTGATAGAGAAAAATGACTTAATGCCCAGCCACCGGTTGAACAGTGGTAGAGATAAATGACTTAATGACCAGCAACCGTTTGCACAGTGATAGAGAAAAATGACTTACTGCCCAGCCACCGGTTGAACAGTGGTAGAGTTAAATGACTTAATGACCAGCAACCGTTTACACAGTGATAGAGAAAAATGACTTAATGCCCAGCTATCGGTTGAATAGTGATAGAGAAAAATGACTTACTGCCCAACTACCTTTTGAACAGTGTTTGAGAAACACCATTTTTACATCTATCGTGAAACATTACATCCCAATTATTTGCGAATGTTGACTCAGGAGCTCAAACAGAAACGTTAAAAATGTTCAAGAACGCTGAACTCTAAGGGTCAATAGCGATTGGTCTTAGTTGTCTGTAAATTGTGTTATTCATTGCATGGGATCTCCAGCTGAAGTTCTGGATTTTTTCTAAGTAGATTTTGCATATGTCCCTTCCAGTCGTTTTTCAAGACGAAAAGACAATGTCCAATTTTCTGCTTCAGATATCAGGACTTGTTCAATCAGTGTTTGAAAAGTTTGGACTTTTAAAGAGGATGGAAGGTTCGAGCGCCAAATCTTGTGAAATTTGTTACACGCATCCCATGCAAGAACTTTGCGGATGTTAAAGTCTTTTTGGGAATCTATTATGCGAGATCCAAGATATTTGAAGCCCTCAACTCTTTTGATCGATGTATTTTTGAGTGACTTCAACTCGGATGGTTCATTGTAGGTCGTGATATATTCTTTCTTACTCACATTGCAATAGAGACCTACCTGGTTCGCTGCTTACTCGAGTGATTGCAACAATAATTTTCCATCCTTGATACATTGAGAAATTAATGGAAGATCATTGGCAAATTCAGGGTCAGTCAAGTATTGTGGAGGGCACCGACTACTCTGGTGAGGTTTCAAAAGGAATCCTTTTTCCTTCAGGTTGTCGAGAAAAATACACAGAACATAGTCCAGAACAACTATAAGTAGTATATCCTTTGAGTGTTAAATTCTCTGCACCTTTTTTTCCTCATTATCCGTAATAGAAATACGACTTTCGTAAGTATAAGTTTCTTCTTGTGTAAGACTTCGGCGTTGCTCACATATTGTTTTCATGGCTTTTCTAGACTTTGTCAGTAAAACTACGCGTCTGGCGTTTCAAATCTCTTCGTTTTCTGTGATGAAAATGCCCAGCATTCACTATCATATTGCAGATTTCATATTCTACAGCAATTCATTTCTCATCGGTTCTAACAATGTTTTCTTGTGTGTTAGTATTTAGATATTTCTATGTGCCTTCAGAATTCTGTGTCACATTTTCCATCGTCTGTCACTATACTAAACAGATACCGTAATTCCCCACGTATCATCCATAATACGCACCCCTAAAATTGTGCTGAAAGTGTGGGAAAATGCTTCTACTCACGCATAATACGGACCCCTTATTTGGTAATCAAATCCTATAAATTGTACTTCTCCAATTTCATTACAGCCAGCATTTCCTACTCTTATTAAAGATGGTTTTAAACATAGAATAATATTATTCTAATTTAGTTCTATGTTAATTCTTATTTTATTTTACATTTGTAAATATTGTTAGGTACATAGGATTGTATTTGACAACCTTATGGGGTCACATTCCCCAAATTTTAATGTCAAATTGTCGTATGTTTGTGATGAGTAGTCATTTTGCAACTGAAATCGACTTGTGAAATGGCATCATTTTAAAGATTTTTTGGTAGCTGTCTATAATACGCACCCCTAATTTTACTTATTATTTTCTAGAAAAAAATGCGTATTATATTGAATTACGGTAGTTATCAGGTCATCCCATAAGTTCTGTCCGAATTTTAACTTTTTGTTAAAATGAACGGAATTTAAAGAGTATTTTATAATGTCTAATGGAGCTGAACATTTATTTTTATGTTTAGATGCATTTAAACTGATCAAATTTTATTTCAGAGAACAATAAAATTAAATTTTGTTTGATTAAAACCCTGCTAACATGGAAGTACCCAAGAATCATTTGAGGCACATAATGCTTTATGAGTTCAAGAAAGGAAACCCAGCAGCCGAAGCAGCTAGAAACATTCACTCAGTTTATGGAGAGGAATGTGTGAATGAAAGAACTTGCAGAAGATGGTTTGCAAAATTCAGAGGTGGAGATTTCACCCTTGAAGATGAAGATCGAACCGAACGTCCAGTTGAGTTTGATGAAAAGCTTGTTGAAGCAGCCCTTGAAGAAAATCCTGCTTTATCAGTTGAGGAATTGGCAGTGGTTCTCAGTTCAAACCATACAACTGATCATCGTCATCTTCAACTAAACTTGGAAAATGGGTGCCTCATGAATTGTCTGAAAACAACCTCAAATTCCGAGTTGACATCTGCTCTTCTCTCCATTCTTGCCAACTTGTTTCACCTTTTTTGGATAGACTTGTGACTGGCGACGAAAAATGGATCTTTTATCGAAATGTTAAGCGTTGTAGACAGTGGCTTGGTAAAGAGGAAGGGCCCCAGCCACAGCCGAGAAGGGAACTTCATGGGCAAAATATTCTTCTTTCAATCTGGGGGGATCGCCAAGGAATAATCCACTTTGAATTCTTACCACCTAATGCAACAATTAATTCTCAAATATACTGTCAGCAATTAGAGCGTTTGAACCAAGCTTTGAGGAAAAAAAGACCTGCTTTAGTGAATCGAAAAGGAGTGATGTTTCATCAGGACAATGTGCGACCCGACACAGCAAGAATCATGTCACAAAAGATCGAAGAACTTGGTTGGGAGAAAATTCCTCATCCACCTTATTCTCCCGATCTTGCTCCTTCAGACTACCATTTGTTTCGTAGCTTACAGAATCATTTGGAAGAAACAGCTTTTGTAACACAGGAAGAGGTTAAAACTTACATTTGTGAGTTCTTCGAATCAAAGCCAAAAGAATTTTACAGTAATTGAATTAGTAATCTTGTTAATAGATGGAAGGAAGTCATAGATAATCAGGGAAAATACATTGTTGATTGAATCTGTAATTAAATGTAACATTTGGTCACTTGTTTTCTTTATTCAAAATTCGGACAGAACTTATGGGATGAACTGATACATTTTTTTGCGACTGTTTGATTTGATGTCCACACTATGTAAGCTCACATATCGAACCGTCTCTTGTGCTTACAGCTATGCATGTTGTTATTCTTACAGTTAGTCTTTTCATCGTGATTTCAGGTTTCCCAATTTGCGCTTCCTTTGAAATCTCAGTGTATTTTGGTACTTTGGAATTTTCAGGGAACCAATTCAAATAAGCTGGGCTAGCCAGGGCAACTAATTCGATTTAAACTGCTTTCCTTCTAAATGTTAGACAATTCAATCACTCTAGCCGCACTGGATAGCATCATTAGTTTAATTATTACGTTTTACACCTGACGGAAGTGAATCTTTCAACTGCGATGAAGCCAAATGAGATATCTGATGACAACCTCGAATTCTGAAATAATAATAATAAAAAAAAACAGTATTTTTTTAAATACTCGTAAATCTAACCGCAGATTTGAATTTTTTTTTGTAATGTCTTTATTCAAAATAGCCGAGAATTAGGAAGGCCGTAGCTAGAGAGAGTATTCAAGGAACAGAAGACTATGTAGGAAAAATAAAGAAGTTTATTAAATACTCATACAAAGAACGTAAAAATCTTGAGTAAATCAACTACTCCTCAAATCAATATTTATTTGTATAATATATACAAAGTGTGGCACAAGGCCAAAGTGGGGAATAGGACGGTCTTCTTAATATTAAACTTAGCTAGCCACAATCCCTGACCCAAACATGCCACAATATTCCTAATAACAAAACAACGCATTTTTACTTACCATTCTTATTACAACCACCATAATACCTCAATGTCGGTATGGAGTCATAACTCGTCCCCATACGTACAATTCTTGTCTGGGGTGTGATGGGAAATTAACAACAGTTTAAAATCTAAGCCCCAATGTGTATTTACATACAATATGAATAAAAAACTATTTACAAGAAACTAAATAAAATAGTGTTAGTAATAACGCCCCCGATAATCCTTAAATGTGGCAGAAATATCAGTTAACTGGACGAAATCAATGCGGGACTATAATATAAATCATTCATTCGTCCCAAGTGCTCACTCAAACACACACTCATTCAAACACAACAACAAATAGGAAAATCACACCCGAAACGAAAGGCGCCACTCATCCACCAGAGAACTGACATCACTGACCACCTAACGAGGCAGGGGATGGGGAATTACGACAAAGAAAAATGGGGACAGAAATAAAATAGGGCTAATGAGCATACATCCTCTAACTTAAAGAAAGAAACTAAAAGTCAAAAAACAACCTTAAACTAAGCTAATATCGGGCGAGGTTGCCATCTCCTAAGTCCAATCTCCTAATTGCCTAACTGGCATCAAAGTGCCAAACTAAGTCGGTTCCTCTTACTCGACACAAACGGTGGAGGTAGGAAAAAGTTTACTTAAAAGAAATAAAACGCAAACAAAAAATTACATAATATAATAATGACGAAAAAAAAAAAAAAAGGTAAAATATAAACATATAAAAAGGGTCTTTTTAAAAAAATTAAAACAGCAAAAATCAGGAAAACAAAATGGCTACAAAGATCGAAGCAAAACAATGGAAAAATAACAAGTCTTACGGTTTAAACCAAAATGGCCGACGTTAGACGAAAAAAACAAGTCTTACTAAGAAAAATAAAGGAACTTCAAATAAAACAACATAAAGATAGACAGGAAAATAAAACACGAGAGTTATGAGTACTATTTACTGAGGACGACAAAACAGATAAACGAGGTAACACGTATATATATATATATATACAAAGATAAAAGTAAGAAAAAGATAAACTGAAATTAATGTCGGGCTGGAAATACAAAATAAACAGAAAAATAAAGGAAATCAAGGGACCTAATAAAAAATAGGGGCAAAACAAAAAACAAAAAAAAAAAAAAAAACTGGGGAGGGTGAGGTAAGAAAAACTGAAAAGGAAAATTCAAAACTTTAGTCAAAAATAATTAGCAAAAGAACGTAAGAAAATTAAATTTTAAAACTTAACGCAAATTTCAGTGTTCTAAACAAAAATTCCAAGATTGGAGCAGTAAAAATAAAGTCAGGCACTAAGCACGGGTCAAGCTGGTAGGTGAAAAGAGAACTCCCACTACTCCTCAAATCCTACTCTAATGTGGCTACTTGCCGTGTTTATAAGTAGGAGTAGTCCATTATCTCAGTATTAGAGAAGAGAATGAAGTACGGTGAGTTCTATTCTACAACATATTCATAATATTTTTGTTTTGTTTTGTTAGTAAAAAAGAGAGTTCAAGTTGCGAAATACGTATTATGTAGGTCAAAATGAAGTAAGGACTGAAATTTAAATATTTGGATAGTGTAGTAAGAGATGACAGAAAATGTGAATACAAAAAGATGCATTTAACTTCCAACTGTTTGTAACCCCCCCCCCCCAATCGCCGATCCTAATCAGCGGTAACCAAATATGTAACTCTACTCCTCAGTCCTCAAGATCCTTTAAATCGTCGTGGTTAACATTTAACTGACTTTTCACCCGTTAGTGCGTGACTCGTGTTGTCGCTGGTATCGTGCTGATGGCACGTTTCCATTTGACTTAGCTGGCGTTTGTCGGTTCATAAACATTCACTCTTCTGCCACATTGGGAATTTGACCTCAGAGGGTGAAAAGATCGCTGATCAAGCAGACTGGAGTAAGGACTGGTTTGACAGATGGAGCTACACAAAAAATAAAAAAATCCTTCGGAATAAAGAATTGACACGGGGCTAAAAATGTAACAACGAATTGGTTTATATATGATTTGTTGTATACAGCGATTTTAACCCTCCCCTTTTCTCATAATCAAATGACATGAGCACCTCGACATGGTGTAATGTTTAGGAAACTTGTCTCGCTTGAACTATTAAAACTGAGTAGTGAGTTCAATCCCCACTGGGTGCCCCATGCTTTCGGCCTTGTGTCACATCTAAGCTGTGCTTAGAAAATCATTTGGGATCGCATTTCTATTCTCGTCTTGGATTAGAATTTGTTACATCCGACTTTTAGGGCATCTCGAGGTGGTGTAATGGTTAACAAGCTTGTCTCGCTAGAACAATTTACGATTGAGTAGTGAGTTCGATTCTCACTGGGTTCTGTCCACTTTCCGCCTTGTGCCACATCTAAGCTACGCTCGGAAAATCAGTGTAATCAAATGACGCTGGAATCCTCTTCGGAGTCTGCCGTTTATTTTGATAGTTACTTAAGTTTCTAAGTTCTGGTCTTCAGGAGCGGCACAAGGTTTTGGTTTTTGCTCAATCTTACCGAATTCCATCTAGTTAAATTCAGGTTCGATTCTCCTTGGAATTATCTTAAAACACGATTCTTCAACGCATTTCGTTTTTAATTTCCTTCTCTACTTTTCAGTCCATCTTCATGCGAACTTCAACAATTACTATCCACTTAGTAAACTCTTTCATCTTCTTTCTTTCTTTCTTTTATTTTTGGATCTACCTCCGGAGATCTCAGTGTTACAGTCAAATGTTACTCTCCGTGTGTGTTATTTCTTCAAAGATGAGTCTATATAACCCTTACATCCAACCGTAGTCATATATTTTGTTAATATTTGTTTCTTTTTCTTAGCAAAAGAGACAGTTCAAGTTGCGAACTACGTAAAGGAGACCTCAAAATCAAGTAAGAACAGAGATCTAAATATATTAATAATGTCGTAATAGATGGCAGAAATGTGACACAGAAAGCTGAAGTTCTCTATCAATGGAAAAAAATGGCTCCCTGAAGCTAAATATTGTAACTGGGTTATCAAAAACAACATTAGAAAACCGGAAATGGTTTAACAAGTTTATTCTCTTTTGTTACAGGAAAAAATAATAACTAGGGAAGAGAATGTTTAGTCGTGAATGACTGTTTTCAGCAAAGGCTACTGCTGCTACTGCTACTGCTACTCCTCTTGATGTAGGGCTATTTTTATGTCTTTCATCCGACAGCCGAGCCAAATTTGTAGGGAAATGTTCTCCCTCACAACACTAAGCAAAGTATTGAACAATAGGAAAAAATGTCGTTAGAAACAAAAAAAAAAAAGAACGTTTAAGTGTTATCTAATATTTAATATCCTACATGGCAGCGAATATTGAATAATATCCTCACATATGAAGAAGAAACTTGAAGTGAGATAGATGACATCTGAAAATAACATTGACAGAAAATGTGAGCAATGAGGAAGTTTTAAGGAGAATAGAAAATGTAATGAAAATGCAGCTACTAACTAGAAAGCGACAGCTGAAATTTCTAGAACATATGATGAGGAAGGGAGGCTTGGAGAATTTAACACTCACAGGATATACTGAAAGCAAGAGAAGCAGGGGAAGCTACGAATAATGGCAGCACAAGTACAAAGAGGGATGGCAAATGAGCAAAAGAAGTTGTGGAGAGTCATGATCATCCACGTTCTGAAACGACACGGCATATGGAAAAATGGTGAGTTGTCCAATAGGCACTACGACCAGAAATAATAATTAAAAAAAAAAATCTCATTAAGTCCTCCAGGTCACGAATACCAATGTTTCATTTTTTCTTCTGTGTGCCGTGTCCCTTCAGGACATGGGCGATAACTGCTCTCCACAACTTCCCCTCCTTTGCACCTCTTAGCAATGTTTATCTTTTTGCTATCTTCTCCAATCCTTGTTCTCCCAAAAGAAGTTCATTAGGTTATTCGATGATTTCTTCTGTTCCCCTGGCTTTCAATATGTCCCTCTTTGTGTTAAATTTTCCAGGCCCTTTTTCCTCATGTGCTATGGAAATTTCAACTAATTCTTATTCTATGTATAAGTGTCTATTTTCTTTCCATTGCTCACATGTTCAGTCCATGGTATTCTTAGCATCTTTCTGTAGAACTACTTTTCTATTGTTTCAAGTTTTTTCTTCATCTGTGAGAGAATTGTCCAGCATTCACTGCCATATCGGAATACTGATATTATGTAGCATTTCAGCATTCTTTTCTTGGTTTCTAACGATGTTTTCTTGTTTCGTAATGCTTTGCTTAGGGTTTGGAAGGCATCTTTCGCTATTTCAATCCGCCTTCGAATTTCGGTGTCGCCTTTTCCGTCCTCTATTTAAATACATCCTAGATATGTTTTTTCTCCTAATTAATTTTTAAAATGTCCCTAGGGACAGGTTCAGTTTGTTACATGAATTCATGGTGAATTGATTCCCACCTATGGAATCCAAAACAAAATATGTTCATTTGATATGATTTCTTAAAATGGGAAAAAAGAATGAAATTCGTAAGCTGGAATTCTTTTTATCCTATATTGCTATCGATTTCGCACGTCATATGACGAACTTGCAAAAAATAAATAAATAAAAATAAAATAAAAATAAAAATTTAAGAAAATGCGTCTTATGAGCATATTTGTTTTGGCTTCCGTAGGGATATCAATTTATAAAGAATATTCTTAGTAAACTGGCCCACTCCTATTAACTTTTATAAAATTTAATAGTTTTTCTTTTTTTTCCTTCATTTTTTTAATTAATTTTTTTTTTTTTAGATATACGCGATCTTTCAGCTTCATTAATAGTAATATGAAAATCTTTTTGACAAAAGTGATTATTTCTGGACGCATTGGCCAGGTTCGATGTAATGATCTCGTGTCCTCTCCCATACACACACACTACTATAGGCTGCTCCACAAAAAGAACAAAAAGACAAAAAACAAACAAAAAAACAAAACAACAAAAAAAAAAAAAAAAACAGAAAATTTAGTACAGCTTATTTAATTGCTGGAATTTTTGTTACAGTTATTTAAAACAAAAGCAAACGATAGATATTTAGTAGCTTAAAACAGAACAAAAACACTAATGTTAGATGTGCTGTTCAAACTAAAGAAATCTGGCAAAATTTCATGTCATTTTCCATTCCCCAAGTTGGATGTTTTTTCGTAATAAGAACAATCACCTCGTGTTGAAAATTTGATAACTGCATCACCCTGGAACAACAAATAGTTAAAAAAATTTATATGTAAGTTAATTTTTTTAGTTCATTCTTATAGTAAAATATATAGTTAATTTTATATATATATACATATACATACATACATATATATATATATATATATATATATATATATATATATATATATATAGATAGATAGATAGATAGATAGATAGATAGATAGATATATGTGTGTGCGTGTGTGTGTGTGTTTGTGTGTGTGTGTGTGTGAAAAACATATAGAAAATAGGAAAGAACTCGTTAGGTAAATAATCCAAAGTTCTTTAGTATTTTTGTTATTATTTTTAAAAAATAGTACTCGATACAAAAGTAGTGCATAAATATAATTATTTATTTAAAAATATGATTCCATCGCTACATAAGAGTTCTCATGTTTCAAAGCAACAGCCGAAAACTTCAATATAATTATTTGAATTAAATTGAATTAAAGTACTAAGCTCTGTTCCATCTTCAAGCGAATTTTTTTTTTGGAATAACTTATTTCTGAAGTTTACGCGTTTTATAAGCATATTCATTATTGAAATCAAAATTTCTATGGTAACGGCTAGAGCAATTGTTTAAAGAAAAAGGGGCGTAAGGTGTTAATAATTTGTATCAATATCTCAGTTACATTCACAGATGTCAAATCAGGGTAAGGTTGGGGTGTCTAAATTTAAAGCGGAAGATGACATCGTCTAGTCTGGTTAAGCGTCTATGGAGATTTTTTTTTTTTATTTTATTCTTTATTTTTTTCTGAAAGGGTTTTGTGTATATAAAATCTGCAGTAAATCGCTAACATTTGTTTTTTGACGACTTCATAAAGGGTTATCTTTTTTTGTAGGGCATTTAAACAATTTATTAGGACTATGGAATTTAAAAATTATTTTATTGTTTGTTTGTTTTTATGCTAATTATTCAATACAAAAATTTGATGATGTCGGGAAAAACCGTTAACTCCTGTCTATTGTTTAATAGATTTTTATTATTTAGAAACTTAATAATGTGTAGTCTTTCATGTAGGCATAAAGGGCATGGGTCATCCTAAGTTTTACAAGTTCTAGTTTTGTTTATAGTTTTCCATTTTACTTTTGGTGTTTTATTCATTTCCTTCAAATGCCAAAAATATTTAGATAGAGATGTCTGATTTTTTTAATTTATATTGTTGAAAGAGCACTTATGCTGCCTCCATCTGGTTTTAAATTTATTCTTCGTAGACCCAATGTATATCATATTAGTATTAGGACTCTCAGTGGATGAGATAGTACATTGGTATACCACAGATTTTACGCGGCATTTATTTTCCAATGGGCAGTCTTCTGGGTTTTTACAATCACATAATTTTTCACTATTTTTGTCTAATTTAAGTGTAGGGTTTTTATTAATACTATGATGAATGAATTTAAAACCAGATGAAGTGAGAGACATGAAGCTACTGGGGTAGAATAGACGGCTACAATTAACACTTTCGACAATGAAAGTGTGTGAGCGAGATATCAGCCTAGTTAAGTGTTTAAATTCATGAAATCTGGGAACTAGCGAAAGCAGCTCATCGGAGCAGTTACCGTGAAAGTATTTGTAAAAAAGACAGAGGGAGGCAACGGCACTGCTAGTTTTTTTTCAGCATATAGAAAATATAAAATGCCCTGTATTTTTTTTGTTTTGTTTTGGTGAGACAACTTGTATATCTCAACTTTCATAAGGTAATATTCATACAAAATACAAATTTTATTGTAACCTAATTATGTACAATAATGGATCATATGAAAGGTGACCCTTTATACCAGGCCTGACAACCATGCGACTGGAATGCACGACTGGGGACGGACATATGGAGGCCTTACTTACTGCTAAATAACAATTACTGAGAACATTTTTAGAACTTAGTAATTAGTTAATTAACAACTATATATAATATTAGGGAGCATCTTACAATTATTGACTTATTTCCATAAATGCAAATGTACAAAGAAAGAGCAAAAATAACCTACTCGAACATAAGATAGATAAATGTACAAAAATCACCTTATTTGTCATAAATTAGTCATTTTTAGATTATATTGGAAAAAAAAAAATGAGTTACTTTGTGATATAATGGAATATGCATACACCTGTGTTCCCCCTCACTGGAATATGAATGGCTGGTGTCCGTCATAAATACAGACGGATGTGTAGGTACGACAGAGCTTAAGTCTGTGACGACGCCCATTGGACTACGCCATTGGCTATTCTATTGGTCTACACTTATTACCTGGGACTACGACGCGTACCAGTTGATTACTGCTACCGGGTACAACTTGGTTACAGTAGCCAAACCCACTTAGCTACTTCGATCAAATATATCACTTTCCGGGACATATCAGATAGATAGATAGGTAGAAATAAACAATGTTATATATATATATATATATATATATATATATATATATATATATATATTAGGTTGGTGCAAAAATAATGACGCAATAATGTCGTTTTTTGACGTTAAAAATACGTCAAAAAACGATATTATTACGGTATTATTTTTGCACTAACCTAATATATATATATATATATATATATATATATATATATATTAGGTTGGCGCAAAAATAATGACGTAATAATGTCGTTTTTTGACGTATTTTTCAACGTCAAAAAACGACGTTATTACGTCATTATTTTTGCACCAACCTAATAGATAGATAGATAGATAGATAGATAGATAGATAGATAGATAGAAATAAACAAGCTTAGATAGATAGATAGATAGATAGATAGATAGATAGATATTTTCATGCTTAGTGATATAATGGAATATGCATACACCTGTGTACCCCCCTCACTGGAATATGATTGGCTGGTGTCTGTCATAAATACAGATGGACGTGTATGTACGACAGAGCTTAAGTCTATGACGACGAACATTGGACTACGCCATTGGCTATCCTATTGGTCTACACCTATTACCTGCGACTACGACGAGTACCAGTCGATTACTGCTACCGTGTACTACTTGGTTACAGTAGCCAAACCCACTTAGCTACTTCGATCAAATCTATCAATTTGGAACATATCAATTTGTTTATGCTAACTGATTACAGAAAATATAATTGCATAATACAACCAGAAAGCAATTTCAGCATTTTACAAAATCGTGTATCAGCAAACAATGAAAATACTTAACAAAAAAATGGGAATTTCAGAGAAGCAATAATTTTGATAATTTTTACAAAATGTATTATGATTTTTGTTACATGTACAATTTCTTTCACAGAAGATGATGAAATTAGAATGAAAAAAAAATTAAAATCAATTTACATTAACAAGAACACAAAATTAATTAGCAGAATTATTTAGAGAGTTAACTAATTAAATATATGTAAAAAGAGGGAAAGTTGAAAGTAAAAAATATCCCTGAGGTATCAGGTGAAATTTTTAAATTACCTTAATCTATTTCTTTCAAAAATGTTTATATTTTTGAAAATAAAAACAAATTGTATTGTTTCCTCTTCTGCTTCTTGTAACACAGTATTCTATATACAAAAGTAATGTTTTAATATCTTTAGGGATCCTAGTTTCAAGGTCTGGTAAATGTTTGGCATCCCATTTCATCCAGCAAATGTCCACATTTTGAGTAATTATGGCCTGGATCAAAGTTGTATTATTTGACTTCAACATTTAATTTAAGAAGTAGTTTTAATTTTTTTAATATTGAAATTTTTCAATAATATTTTGAACTATTATAAAATATGCACCTCCAGAATTTTGTCTTAATTTTCCAAATTATTTTCTAAATAGTCTGTGGTAAATTCACCGAGCATAACAAAATTAACCCTCTACTTAAACTAGTATCTGTTGTTAATGATGTGACACTATTTAGCGGTCGCGTGAAAATGAAAAGCGAGAAATAATTAAGGCGAGAAGAAGCTGAAATAATTATTCGTAAGATATCGGATCTGTCGAATTAATTTATGTTACGGGGCGGCGAATAAGAGATAGCCATCTGCCCATGGCAATAATGAAAGTTTCAAATTGTTCAAGTGGCCTACAAGACAGAATGCTAAGAGATAATGGTAAGTAGGCCACCCAAGAGAGCGAGGGAAAGATTAAACCATTAACTATCCTTCGGAGATATCATTTGGTTTTGGGAAAAAACATCTGTTTTATTGTCCAGACATGAACATGATAAAAGTTTGATACCAGGATAGTTAATTAGCGACAGAATGCGAATACGTCCAGTTAACCACCCACTTGACGCTGTCGGCAATCTCGATTGATAAAGTCCAGGTGACATTCTGTTAAGATAGAGATTAGGGACCACACTACGAGTCGTGGGAGGTCTGCTTGGAGAAGAGAAAGAAAGAAGAAAAAGAAAAAGGAAGATAATTTTTTTCTCTCCTTTGAGCGATAATTGCAAACACCCACGCTGCTGAGCGTTCATTGGCTGAATGGTGGCGTGAGCGGTAGGCGAAGGTAAACATGTGAGAAAGAAGGGAAACCTGTTGACGCCCCCCGAGGGGATTGGTTTGAGATACCAATATGAGAAAGGAAGAATTTGGGAGGACGATTCCCTTAAAGTAGAAAGTAATGGACTTCCAAAAATGGAAAGTAATAAATTTTCCTGTCCGAAAACAATGAAAATCCTTATTGTGGATTTAGAATTATCAAGGAACCTCAAACCCCGACAAGCCCACCCCGGTTTTGGTCGGCGTCCATATAAGCAGAGTCGCAGCGAGTGGACGGAAGTAACACAGAAAGCAGTTGGAAGTTGAGTCAGATAGAAGTTAGTTGCAGTTGAGTTGTGAGCTCTGAGACCAGCCTCGCAGGAAGCTGACTGAAGATCCACACAATCCCGACTTCGACTTCTAACCAAGAACAATTTATTTTTGAAGAACGATTTAGACTCACACTACCAAAACAAGTTTTACGAATATCGCCTGAAGATACACCAAAAACCAGTTTCTTGAAAAAACAACTTAAGATGTTAAGACTCGCCTAACAAACGCAAAGTTTCACGTATCCATATTAGCGGTTTGGGAGAAAGACGCAGTCCTGTATCCAGCAACCAGATATAAAATATTGTTATTCTTTTTTTAACACATTTGAACTTTTCGAGTTGTTACTTTATTTTCTTTTACATATACTTGTGCGGTGTTACCTTTGCTCAGACTCGGCTTGCATTGCGGCCCGGCGACTGATTGATTTCGTCTACCTAAGGTCAAATCACAACGTGGGTAGGTTAGACTAGAAATCAAAACATTTACTTCGGTAACCAGACGTTGGAGGCGAGCTGGGAACGACAAAGCTGATACCGAATCTAACCAGATTCCCATCTGAATCAGCAAAAGGTTAGAACGTCACATTTGGTGCCGCGACCAATACCAAATCACATTGGTCGTCACAGGATAGCACGGCGGCGGCCGTGGAGAGAGGCCGGGGTGACGTCACAATGATTGCATTCTTTTCCTTCAATCTCCCCACCATTTTTTTGTCATTTTTCTAGAATTAGAAAGAAATAATAGATGTTCATCAACTAAATTGGATATCACCTTTTTCAGTGGATCATTTTTATTAGTATCACCATATATTTCTTTGATACTGACAATTTTCCGAAATGAAATTAGCTGCAGTTTGATCACACACACACAAAAAAAAACAAAAACAAAAACAAAAAAAACTTTTGAACATTGGGAAACATTTTGTCGCTGAACAGGCTTTGGGTAAATTGTTATATTTCGACAGCTTAACGAATTGAGTTTTTTTTAAAACTCAAACTGTGCCAACTCATCATTTTGCACATTTCGCATAGAAGCAGAAAGTTTTGTTGGTTGGTTTTGGTTGAGGACGCGGTAAAGCACTCATGGCAAATGATCAAATATTGATGGTGAATTTCTGGCTCGTAACCACCATTTCATAATCAGACGGAAAATGCCTTTCACAAACAACAATGTTAGATTTCTCAGGGGTGTTTTCTTGAGGTATTGCTTTTAACCATCTTTCTCGCTCATTCTGATATTGAAGAAGATGAAATGCAAAAACTTTATTTTTTTTTAATCATAGTTACCATGACAACAATACTTTTTCTTTTTACCATTTTCAGAAAGATTTTGGGGTAGTGAAATTAAAAAATATTAACTTTTATTTTGTAAAAATCACATGTTGCTTCTCAAAACTGTATGAACCTTATATTGTAAGGTCTGGAGGGTTAAGGATACAGAATTAAGAATTTTAAAGTTCCTATGAATGTGGTAATTTGTCATCCTATGTTACTTTCCGTTGTCTTTAAGGAATTACCTCGTTCCAAAAGATTTCCAAATAGTTTCACTGGTCAGGGTCAGTATTATGTTGACGTTACATAGTGAACTGAACCTCTCTCATTAAAATTTTTGGATAATCGTATTTTATGGAGGGAATGCGGATCGATCACCTCCTTCCACATAAAATACGATTATCTAAATAAAATTAACCAGTTTAATATTTTTACACTATATTTAAAAATATGAAACTGGTTAATTTAGTAAATGCTAGTAAAATTAAACATAAATTTTTCTTAAATACTCGTGTGTAAATATATATTTTTTAAATCATTGTTTGCTATGAAGAATAATATCATAGAAAAATATTAAATTTAATTTATATTTAATTTTTTATAATGCGCAAATTTCTGTATACTGTAGTCATTTTTGAAAATTAGCAGTGCAAAACGTTACATTTATATTTTTTGTTCTCCTACAAGGGCGGTATGAACACATTTCACGTGTTATAAAGAAAACACAAATTATTCCTTAAAAAATGAATTTTATAATCAAGATATTTGTTATTTTGAATAATAATAGCATAAAAAAACTTAAATTAACTTTTTCTGACAAAATTCTTAATAAGGACATTATTTTATGAATTTAGTAGTAATAATCAAAAAAATGTAAAAAAGAAAAAAAAAACATATTGACAAGACAATAATGTCATCTTTACATTTATGTGCTATATTTTTTAATAGTTGTAATTAGTTAAATTTATTGAATTTAATTTTTGACATAAACTCTTTAAGAAGTATCATTTTTCATTAATTTCGTTAAATATTTTTGATGTCTTTTTGGATACAAATGACAGAAAAATTCAACAGACTTAAAAAAAAAAATTCGTTCTGTTAAAGAAAAAAGAAATTATTCATAAAAATTAATTTCATACTTAATATGTGATTTTTGAATAACAATAACATAGAGAAAAAAATATTAATTTATGATATAAAATTCTTAATGGCACTTGTGAATTTTGCACCGAAAAGGTTTATTTAAAGTTAAAATATTGCAAGTAGAAATAAAATATGTAAACGTTGCTTACTTCGGTATATTGAATAATAAATCCAACTTAATTCCAAGGTAAAAAGTAAAAGATTCTTTAAAAAAACTTAATTTCTTAATCCAAATTTAGCAACGAACTTTCACGTGTTGAAAGTTGTCTCCCAGTGCCTGTAGAGCTACTTAACTTGAGTTAAGGATCACTGTGATCATATGCAACATGGGCAAACAATTCAATTTGTCTTAGGGAAATTGATGAATTCATCTCTTTCCCCCCATAAACTTGGGTTAAATAACAGACAGAGGTCTCAACTTTGGTTGGTGAATAGCCTAGAAGAAGGACGATTCTGAAATCAAATAAGGGTTTGTCGTGAAGCGAATAACCCCACCAGGCAAAACATACATTTTATTGCAAATATATAAGTCACACATAGCGTAATGAGGTTGCAGCATTTTGCTCTACAAAGGAGTCTATAGTGCGCGTGTATGCGCGCGCCCGCGCGCAAACAAGCACACAGACATATATATGTATATATATATATATATATATATATACACAGGGTTGGTGCAAGAGTCCCGTGCACCCGTTAGCATATGATGCAGCCTACCCGAATATATATATATATATATATATATATATATATATATATATATATATATATATATATATAAGTGACTATACTGGCTTCGAAAAACCTTCGAATTTTTGATTTGCCAATAATCAAATCAATCCCGAAGGAAAAAAAGGTTTTAAAAAAAAGAAAGAGCTAGAAACATGAAAGTCTGTCAAAAAAATCGCACAGATACAGGTTTAAAGCCTAAAGAAAAAACCCCGACACGAGTAAACAACTAACTAACAAAATAGCGCAATACAACCGTAGAGCAGACCTAGATACACCTAGTGAGCCAGGCAAACTTACCTAGGTTTAACCTAAGCAGATCGTCAGGGAAAGCCGGCTTTCCCTGACGATTCGCTTAGGTGAAACCTGGGTAGGTTTGTCTGGCTCACTAGGTTTATCTATCTATCTATCTATCTATCTATCTATCTATCTATCTATATATATATATATATATATATATATATATATATATATATATATATATGATACGGGGCCCTGCACTCTATTACCTCTCAATTTTTATAAGGTATTATTCATATCAGATAAAAATTTTGTTGTAACCTACTTATGTACAGTAATAGATCATATGCAATATAGGTGAACAATTCAATGAGAAAAATTGAAAATGAATAAAATGTATCTAACTACAAATGAGGGACATGTCACAACAGATCATTCCATCTTAAATTAAAAATGTTTGTGGCAATTTTTAACGTCAACTTCAGATTTTCTAATTAAAATGTTGAAGAATTTTAACACATTCAACATTATGGGTAAAAAATAGTAAATTTCATATAGTGTTTTCTTAAGACTTAGCATGAGCAAAACAAATTCCAGGGTTTAGAAAAAAGAAAATGACCCTAGAACGACATCAAAATTCGCGAAAACCTTTCATCGTTTTAAGGTCAGTAGTGGTTAGTTTAATTTGTAACCTATATAAATGTAGGTAGAAAAAAAAGCAAATGTTAATAAGAAAGCGACGTTCACAAAACGCGGCTCGTGGGTCTCAGTCAGGCTTGCTCGCCCTCCCTGGTGTAGTGGTCGGAGGTAGTGCCTGTTGTATAACTTCACCAAAAGAAGGAAACCCCTATATATTTATTTAATAAAGCGCGCTATTCAAAATGGCATTTTAGGGTAAGGCATCTCAAATCCGTGTTCCCACGGTATTAACTACAAGTGTATTAGGATGCTTTCTCCGATACACCACCCCTCTGAGTGCTATAGGGTAAAGCAGTCTGGAAAATAGATCGCTGGTCACTAGGTACACATTATATTTTCACTTGACCACGTCCGAAAACGCTAACAAACAAAATAGTAGGTGGCACCCACGAGGAGAGTGTTAATGAATGAGTTAAGGCAGGCGTGGTAGCTAGCGGAGCATGCGACCTATAATCCCTAGGGCCGTGGATATCCGGGTAGCGTAACTTTTTTTTTTTACATTGAAGTGTAGAAAACTTATAACACGCCTAACATTTATATAGACACATTTTTCGTAAAAATGAGAAGCAACAAAAGAAAATGAAAGATGTGGAAACAACAAAATGCAAGACGAGGAAAAAACAAAATGCAAGACGTGTAAACAACAAAATGAAAGACGTGGAAACAACAAAATGGAAGACGTGGAAAAAACAAAATGGAAGACGTGGAAACAACAAAATGGAAGACGTGTAAATAACAAAATGGAAGACGTGTAAATAACAAAATGGAAGACGTGGAAACAACAAAATGGAAGATGTAGAAAAAACAAAATTAAAAACGTGGAAACAACAAAATGCAAGACATGGAAACAACAAAATTCAAGACGTGGAAACAACAAAATGGAAGACGTGAAAACAACAAAATGAAAGACGTGGAAACAACAAAATGGAAGACGTAGAAACAAAAAAATTCAAGAACGTGGAAACAACAAAATGGAAGACGTGAAAACAACAAAATGAAAGACGTGGAAACAACAAAATGGAAGACGTAGAAAAAAACAAAATGGAAGACGTGTAAACAAAAAAATGGAAGAAGTGGAAACAACAAAATGGAAGACGTGTAAATAACAAAATGGAAGACGTGGAAACAATAAAAAAGCAAGACGTGGAAAAAACAAAATGCAAGACTTGCAAATAAAAAAATGCAAGACGTAGAAACAATAAAAAAGCAAGACGTGGAAAAAACAAAATGCAAGACGTGGAAACGACAAAATGGAAGACGTGTAAACAACAAAAGGGAAGACGTGAAAACAACAAAATGGAAGACGTGTAAAAAACAAAATGAAAGACGTGGAAACAACAAAATGGAAGACGTAGAAACAACAAAATGGAAGACGTGTAAACAACAAAATGGAAGACGTGAAAACAACAAAATGGAAGACGTGTAAACAACAAAATGAAAGACGCGGAAACAACAAAATGGAAGACGTAGAAACAATAAAAAAGCAAGACGTGGAAACAACAAAATGCAAGACGTGGAAACAACAATATGGTAGACATGAAAACAACAAAATGGAAGACGTGTAAACAACAAAATGGAAGACGTGAAAACAACAAAATGGAAGACGTAGAAACAATAAAAAAGCAAGACGTGGAAACAACAAAATGGAAGAGGTGAAAACAGCAAAATGGAAGACGTGGAAACAACAAAATTCAAGAACGTGGAATCAACAAAATGGAAGACGTGAAAACAACAAAATGGAAGACGTGAAAACAACAAAATGGAAGACGTAGAAACAAAAAAATCAAGACGTGGAAACAACAAAATGGAAGACGTGAAAACAACAAAATGCAAGACGTGAAAACAACAAAATGGAAGACGTAGAAACAAAAAAATTCAAGACGTAGAAACAACAAAATGGAAGACGTGAAAACATAAAAAAGGGAAGACGTAGAAAGAAAAAAAATCAAGACGTGATAACAACAAAATGGAAGACGTGTAATTAACAAAATGGAAGACGTGAAAACAACAAAATAAAAGACGTGTAAACAACAAAATGGAAGACGTGAAAACAACAAAATGCAAGACGTGGAAACAACAAAATGGAAGACGTGAAAACAACAAAATGCAAGACGTGAAAACAACAAAATGGAAGACGTAGAAACAAAAAAATTCAAGACGTGGAAATAACAAAATGGAAGACTTGCAAATAACAAAATGCAAGACGTAGAAACAATAAAAAAGCAAGACGTGGAAACAACAAAATGGAAGAGGTGAAAACAGCAAAATGGAAGACGTGGAAACAACAAAATTCAAGAACGTGGAATCAACAAAATGGAAGACGTGAAAACAACAAAATGGAAGACGTGAAAACAACAAAATGGAAGACGTAGAAACAAAAAAATCAAGACGTGGAAACAACAAAATGGAAGACGTGAAAACAACAAAATGCAAGACGTGAAAACAACAAAATGGAAGACGTAGAAACAAAAAAATTCAAGACGTAGAAACAACAAAATGGAAGACGTGAAAACATAAAAAAGGGAAGACGTAGAAAGAAAAAAAATCAAGACGTGATAACAACAAAATGGAAGACGTGTAATTAACAAAATGGAAGACGTGAAAACAACAAAATAAAAGACGTGTAAACAACAAAATGGAAGACGTGAAAACAACAAAATGCAAGACGTGGAAACAACAAAATGGAAGACGTGAAAACAACAAAATGCAAGACGTGAAAACAACAAAATGGAAGACGTAGAAACAAAAAAATTCAAGACGTGGAAATAACAAAATGGAAGACTTGCAAATAACAAAATGCAAGACGTAGAAACAATAAAAAAGCAAGACGTGGAAAAAACAAAATGCAAGACGTGGAAACAACAAAATGGAAGACGTGTAAACAACAAAATGGAAGACGTGAAAACAACAAAATGGAAGACGTTGAAAAAACAAAATGCAAGACGTGGAAACAACAAAATGGAAGACGTAGAAAAAACAAAATGGAAGACGTGAAAACAACAAAATGGAAGACGTGAAAACAACAAAATGGAAGACGTAGAAACAAAAAAATTCAAGACGTGGAAACAACAAAATGGAAGACGTGAAAACAACAAAATGAAAGACGGAGAAACAAAAAAAATCAAGATGTGGAAACAACAAAATGGAAGACGTGTAAATAACAAAATGTAAGACGTGAAAACAACGAAATGGAAGACGTGAAAACAACAAAATGGAAGACGTAGAAACAAAAAAATTCAAGACGTGGAAACAACAAAATGGAAGACGTGAAAACAACAAAATGGAAGACGTAGAAACAAAAAAAATCAAGACGTGTAAACAACAAAATGAAAGACGTGGAAACAACAAAATGGAAGACGTAGAAAAAACAAAATGGAAGACGTGTAAACAACAAAATTCAAGGCGTGTAAACAACAAAATTGAAGACGTAGAAGAAACAAAATGGAAGATGTGGAAACAACAAAATTCAAGACGTGGAAACAACAAAATGGAAGACGTGAAAACAACAAAATGGAAGACGTAGAAACAAAAAAATTCAAGACGTGGAAATAACAAAATGCAAGACGTGGAAACAACAAAATGAAGACGTGAAAACAACAAAATGGAAGACGTAGAAACAAAAAAATTCAAGACGTGGAAACAACAAAATGGAAGACGTGGAAACATCAAAATGGAAGACGTAAAAACAACAAAATGGAAGACGTGTAAATAACAAAATGTAAGCCGTGGAAACAACAAAACGAAAGATGTAGAAAAAACAAAATTAAAGACGTGGAAACAACAAAATGCAAGACGTGGAAACAACAAAATTCAAGACGTGCAAACAACAAAATGGAAGACGTGAAAACAACAAAATGGAAGACGTAGAAACAAAAAAATTCAAGAAGGTGGAAACAACAATATGGAAGACGTGAAAACAACAAAATGGAAGACGTGGAAACAACAAAATGGAAGACGTGAAAACAACAAAATGGAAGACGTAGAACCAAAAAATCAAGACGTGGAAACAACAAAATGGAAGACGTGGAAACAACGAAATGGAAGACGTGAAAACAACAAAATGGAAGACGTGAAAACAACAAAATGGAAGACGTGGAAACAAAAAAATCAAGACGTGGAAACAACAAAATGGAAGACGTGAAAACAGCAAAATGGAAGACGTGGAAACAACAAAATTCAAGAACGTGTACACAACAAAATGGAAGACGTGAAAACAACAAAATGGGAGACGCGGAAACAAAAAAATTCAAGACGTGGAAACAACAAAATGGAAGACGTGGAAACAACAAAATGCAAGAACGTGGAAACAACAAAATGGAAGACGTGAAAACAACAAAATGGAAGACGTGAAAACAACAAAATGGAAGACGTAGAAACAAAAAAATCAAGACGTGGAAACAACAAAATGGAAGACGTGAAAACAACAAAATGCAAGACGTGAAAACAACAAAATGGAAGACGTAGAAACAAAAAAATTCAAGACGTAGAAACAACAAAATGGAAGACGTGAAAACATAAAAAAGGGAAGACGTAGAAAGAAAAAAAATCAAGACGTGATAACAACAAAATGGAAGACGTGTAATTAACAAAATGGAAGACGTGAAAACAACAAAATAAAAGACGTGTAAACAACAAAATGAAAGACGTGGAAACAACAAAATGGAAGACGTGAAAACAACAAAATGCAAGACGTGAAAACAACAAAATGGAAGACGTAGAAACAAAAAAATCAAGACGTGGAAACAACAAAATGGAAGACGTGAAAACAACAAAATGCAAGACGTGAAAACAACAAAATGGAAGACGTAGAAACAAAAAAATTCAAGACGTAGAAACAACAAAATGGAAGACGTGAAAACATAAAAAAGGGAAGACGTAGAAAGAAAAAAAATCAAGACGTGATAACAACAAAATGGAAGACGTGTAATTAACAAAATGGAAGACGTGAAAACAACAAAATAAAAGACGTGTAAACAACAAAATGAAAGACGTGGAAACAACAAAATGGAAGACGTGAAAACAACAAAATGCAAGACGTGAAAACAACAAAATGGAAGACGTAGAAACAAAAAAATCAAGACGTGGAAACAACAAAATGGAAGACGTGAAAACAACAAAATGCAAGACGTGAAAACAACAAAATGGAAGACGTAGAAACAAAAAAATTCAAGACGTAGAAACAACAAAATGGAAGACGTGAAAACATAAAAAAGGGAAGACGTAGAAAGAAAAAAAATCAAGACGTGATAACAACAAAATGGAAGACGTGTAATTAACAAAATGGAAGACGTGAAAACAACAAAATAAAAGACGTGTAAACAACAAAATGAAAGACGTGGAAACAACAAAATGGAAGACGTGAAAACAACAAAATGCAAGACGTGAAAACAACAAAATGGAAGACGTAGAAACAAAAAAATTCAAGACGTGGAAATAACAAAATGGAAGACTTGCAAATAACAAAATGCAAGACGTAGAAACAATAAAAAAGCAAGACGTGGAAAAAACAAAATGCAAGACGTGGAAACAACAAAATGGAAGACGTGTAAACAACAAAATGGAAGACGTGAAAACAACAAAATGGAAGACGTTGAAAAAACAAAATGCAAGACGTGGAAACAACAAAATGGAAGACGTAGAAAAAACAAAATGGAAGACGTGAAAACAACAAAATGGAAGACGTGTAAACAACAAAATGGAAGACGTGAAAACAACAAAATGGAAGACGTGAAAACAACAAAATGGAAGACGTAGAAACAAAAAAATTCAAGACGTGGAAACAACAAAATGGAAGACGTGAAAACAACAAAATGAAAGACGGAGAAACAAAAAAAATCAAGATGTGGAAACAACAAAATGGAAGACGTGTAAATAACAAAATGTAAGACGTGAAAACAACAAAATGGAAGACGTAGAAACAAAAAATTCAAGACGTGGAAACAACAAAATGGAAGACGTGAAAACAACAAAATGGAAGACGTAGAAACAAAAAAATTCAAGACGTGGAAACAACAAAATGGAAGACGTGAAAACAACAAAATGGAAGACGTAGAAACAAAAAAAATCAAGACGTGTAAACAACAAAATGAAAGACGTGGAAACAACAAAATGGAAGACGTAGAAAAAACAAAATGGAAGACGTGTAAACAACAAAATTCAAGGCGTGTAAACAACAAAATTGAAGACGTAGAAGAAACAAAATGGAAGATGTGGAAACAACAAAATTCAAGACGTGGAAACAACAAAATGGAAGACGTGAAAACAACAAAATGGAAGACGTAGAAACAAAAAAATTCAAGACGTGGAAATAACAAAATGCAAGACGTGGAAACAACAAAATGAAGACGTGAAAACAACAAAATGGAAGACGTAGAAACAAAAAAATTCAAGACGTGGAAACAACAAAATGGAAGACGTGGAAACATCAAAATGGAAGACGTAAAAACAACAAAATGGAAGACGTGTAAATAACAAAATGTAAGCCGTGGAAACAACAAAACGAAAGATGTAGAAAAAACAAAATTAAAGACGTGGAAACAACAAAATGCAAGACGTGGAAACAACAAAATTCAAGACGTGCAAACAACAAAATGGAAGACGTGAAAACAACAAAATGGAAGACGTAGAAACAAAAAAATTCAAGAAGGTGGAAACAACAATATGGAAGACGTGAAAACAACAAAATGGAAGACGTGGAAACAACAAAATGGAAGACGTGAAAACAACAAAATGGAAGACGTAGAACCAAAAAATCAAGACGTGGAAACAACAAAATGGAAGACGTGGAAACAACGAAATGGAAGACGTGAAAACAACAAAATGGAAGACGTGAAAACAACAAAATGGAAGACGTGGAAACAAAAAAATCAAGACGTGGAAACAACAAAATGGAAGACGTGAAAACAGCAAAATGGAAGACGTGGAAACAACAAAATTCAAGAACGTGGACACAACAAAATGGAAGACGTGAAAACAACAAAATGGGAGACGCGGAAACAAAAAAATTCAAGACGTGGAAACAACAAAATGGAAGACGTGAAAACAACAAAATGGAAGACGTGGAAACAACAAAATGCAAGAACGTGGAAACAACAAAATGGAAGACGTGAAAACAACAAAATGGAAGACGTGAAAACAACAAAATGGAAGACGTAGAAACAAAAAAATCAAGACGTGGAAACAACAAAATGGAAGACGTGAAAACAACAAAATGGAAGACGTAGAAACAAAAAAATTCAAGACGTAGAAACAACAAAATGGAAGACGTGAAAACATAAAAAAGGGAAGACGTAGAAACAAAAAAAATCAAGACGTGAAAACAACAAAATGGAAGACGTGTAATTAACAAAATGCAAGAACGTGGAAACAACAAAATGGAAGACGTGAAAACAACAAAATAAAAGACGTGTAAACAACAAAATGAAAGACGTGGAAACAACAAACTGGAAGACGTGAAAACAACAAAATGCAAGACGTGAAAACAACAAAATGGAAGACGTAGAAACAAAAAAATTCAAGACGTGGAAACAACAAAATGGAAGACTTGCAAATAACAAAATGCAAGACGTAGAAACAATAAAAAAGCAAGACGTGGAAAAAACAAAATGCAAGACGTGGAAACAACAAAATGGAAGACGTGTAAACAACAAAATGGAATACGTGAAAACAACAAAATGGAAGACGTGGAAAAAACAAAATGCAAGACGTGGAAACAACAAAATGGAAGACGTAGAAAAAACAAAATGGAAGACGTGAAAACAACAAAATGGAAGACGTGTAAACAACAAAATGGAAGACGTGAAAACAACAAAATGGAAGACGTGAAAACAACAAAATGGAAGACGTAGAAACAAAAAAATTCAAGACGTGGAAAAAACAAAATGGAAGACGTGAAAACAACAAAATGGAAGACGTAGAAACAAAAAAATTCAAGACGTGGAAACAACAAAATGGAAGACGTGAAAACAACAAAATGGAAGACGTAGAAACAAAAAAAATCAAGACGTGTAAACAACAAAATGAAAGACGTGGAAACAACAAAATGGAAGACGTAGAAAAAACAAAATGGAAGACGTGTAAACAACAAAATTCAAGGCGTGTAAACAACAAAATGGAAGACGTAGAAGAAACAAAATGGAAGATGTGGAAACAACAAAATGAAAGACGTGGAAACAACAAAATGGAAGACGTGGAAACAACAAAATGGAAGACGTGAAAACAACAAAATGGAAGACGTATAAACAAAAAAATTCAAGACGTGGAAATAACAAAATGGAAGACGTGGAAACAACAAAATGAAGACGTGAAAACAACAAAATGGAAGACGTAGAAACAAAAAATTCAAGACGTGGAAACAACAAAATGGAAGACGTGAAAACAACAAAATTCAAGAGCGTGGAAACAACAAAATGGAAGACGTGGAAACAACAAAATGGAAGACGTAGAAACAAAAAAAATCAAGACGTGGAAACAACAAAATGGAAGACTTGCAAATAACAAAATGCAAGACGTAGAAACAATAAAAAAGCAAGACGTGGAAAAAACAAAATGCAAGACGTGGAAACAACAAAATCGAAGACGTGTAAACAACAAAATGGAATACGTGAAAACAACAAAATGGAAGACGTGGAAAAAACAAAATGCAAGACGTGGAAACAACAAAATGGAAGACGTAGAAAAAACAAAATGGAAGACGTGAAAACAACAAAATGGAAGACGTGTAAACAACAAAATGGAAGACGTGAAAACAACAAAATGGAAGACGTGAAAACAACAAAATGGAAGACGTAGAAACAAAAAAAATCAAGACGTGGAAACAACAAAATGGAAGACGTGTAAATAACAAAATGTAAGACGTGAAAACAACGAAATGGAAGACGTAGAAACAAAAGATTCAAGACGTGGAAACAACAAAATGGAAGACGTGAAAACAACAAAATGGAAGACGTAGAAACAAAAAAATTCAAGACGTGGAAACAACAAAATGGAAGACGTGAAAACAACAAAATGGAAGACGTAGAAACAAAAAAAATCAAGACGTGTAAACAACAAAATGAAAGACGTGGAAACAACAAAATGGAAGACGTAGAAAAAACAAAATGGAAGACGTGTAAACAACAAAATTCAAGGCGTGTAAACAACAAAATGGAAGACGTAGAAGAAACAAAATGGAAGATGTGGAAACAACAAAATGAAAGACGTGGAAACAACAAAATGGAAGACGTGGAAACAACAAAATGGAAGACGTGAAAACAACAAAATGGAAGACGTATAAACAAAAAAATTCAAGACGTGGAAATAACAAAATGGAAGACGTGGAAACAACAAAATGAAGACGTGAAAACAACAAAATGGAAGACGTAGAAACAAAAAATTCAAGACGTGGAAACAACAAAATGGAAGACGTGAAAACAACAAAATTCAAGAGCGTGGAAACAACAAAATGGAAGACGTGGAAACAACAAAATGGAAGACGTAGAAACAAAAAAATTCAAGACGTGGAAACAACAAAATGGAAGACTTGCAAATAACAAAATGCAAGACGTAGAAACAATAAAAAAGCAAGACGTGGAAAAAACAAAATGCAAGACGTGGAAACAAGAAAATGGAAGACGTGTAAACAACAAAATGGAATACGTGAAAACAACAAAATGGAAGACGTGGAAAAAACAAAATGCAAGACGTGGAAACAACAAAATGGAAGACGTAGAAAAAACAAAATGGAAGACGTGAAAACAACAAAATGGAAGACGTGTAAACAACAAAATGGAAGACGTGAAAACAACAAAATGGAAGACGTGAAAACAACAAAATGGAAGACGTAGAAACAAAAAAAATCAAGACGTGGAAACAACAAAATGGAAGACGTGTAAATAACAAAATGTAAGACGTGAAAACAACAAAATGGAAGACGTAGAAACAAAAGATTCAAGACGTGGAAACAACAAAATGGAAGACGTGAAAACAACAAAATGGAAGACGTAGAAACAAAAAAATTCAAGACGTGGAAACAACAAAATGGAAGACGTGAAAACAACAAAATGGAAGACGTAGAAACAAAAAAAATCAAGACGTGTAAACAACAAAATGAAAGACGTGGAAACAACAAAATGGAAGACGTAGAAAAAACAAAATGGAAGACGTGTAAACAACAAAATTCAAGGCGTGTAAACAACAAAATGGAAGACGTAGAAGAAACAAAATGGAAGATGTGGAAACAACAAAATGAAAGACGTGGAAACAACAAAATGGAAGACGTGGAAACAAAAAATTCAAGACGTGGAAACAACAAAATGGAAGACGTGAAAACAACAAAATTCAAGAGCGTGGAAACAACAAAATGGAAGACGTGAAAACAACAAAATGGAAGACGTAGAAACAAAAAAATCTAGACGTGAAAACAACAAAATGGAAGACGTGGAAACAACAAAATTCAAGAACGTGGAAACAACAAAATCGAAGACGTGAAAACAACAAAATGGAAGACGTGGAAACAACAAAATGGAAGACTAGAAAAAACAAAATGGAAGACGTGAAAACAACAAAATGGAAGACGTGAAAACAACAAAATGGAAGACGTAGAAACAAAAAATTCAAGACGTGGAAACAACAAAATGGAAGACGTGAAAACAACAAAATTCAAGAGCGTGGAAACAACAAAATGGAAGACGTGGAAACAACAAAATGGAAGACGTAGAAACAAAAAAATTCAAGACGTGGAAACAACAAAATGGAAGACTTGCAAATAACAAAATGCAAGACGTAGAAACAATAAAAAAGCAAGACGTGGAAAAAACAAAATGCAAGACGTGGAAACAAGAAAATGGAAGACGTGTAAACAACAAAATGGAATACGTGAAAACAACAAAATGGAAGACGTGGAAAAAACAAAATGCAAGACGTGGAAACAACAAAATGGAAGACGTAGAAAAAACAAAATGGAAGACGTGAAAACAACAAAATGGAAGACGTGTAAACAACAAAATGGAAGACGTGAAAACAACAAAATGGAAGACGTGAAAACAACAAAATGGAAGACGTAGAAACAAAAAAAATCAAGACGTGGAAACAACAAAATGGAAGACGTGTAAATAACAAAATGTAAGACGTGAAAACAACAAAATGGAAGACGTAGAAACAAAAGATTCAAGACGTGGAAACAACAAAATGGAAGACGTGAAAACAACAAAATGGAAGACGTAGAAACAAAAAAATTCAAGACGTGGAAACAACAAAATGGAAGACGTGAAAACAACAAAATGGAAGACGTAGAAACAAAAAAAATCAAGACGTGTAAACAACAAAATGAAAGACGTGGAAACAACAAAATGGAAGACGTAGAAAAAACAAAATGGAAGACGTGTAAACAACAAAATTCAAGGCGTGTAAACAACAAAATGGAAGACGTAGAAGAAACAAAATGGAAGATGTGGAAACAACAAAATGAAAGACGTGGAAACAACAAAATGGAAGACGTGGAAACAAAAAATTCAAGACGTGGAAACAACAAAATGGAAGACGTGAAAACAACAAAATTCAAGAGCGTGGAAACAACAAAATGGAAGACGTGAAAACAACAAAATGGAAGACGTAGAAACAAAAAAATCTAGACGTGAAAACAACAAAATGGAAGACGTGGAAACAACAAAATTCAAGAACGTGGAAACAACAAAATCGAAGACGTGAAAACAACAAAATGGAAGACGTGGAAACAACAAAATGGAAGACTAGAAAAAACAAAATGGAAGACGTGAAAACAACAAAATGGAAGACGTGTAAACAACAAAATGGAAGACGTGAAAACAACAAAATGGAAGACGTGAAAACAACAAAATGGAAGACGTAGAAACAAAAAAATTCAAGACGTGGAAACAACAAAATGGAAGACGTGAAAACAACAAAATGGAAGACGTAGAAACAAAAAAAATTAAGACGTGGAAACAACCAAATGGAAGACGTGTAAATAACAAAATGTAAGACGTGAAAACAACGAAATGGAAGACGTAGAAATAAAAAATTCAAGACGTGGAAACAACAAAATGGAAGACGTGAAAACAACAAAATGGAAGCCGTAGAAACAAAAAAATTCAAGACGTGGAAACAACAAAATGGAAGACGTGAAAACAGCAAAATTGAAGACGTGGAAACAAAAAACTTCAAGACGTGGAAACAACAAAATGGAAGACGAGAAAACAACAAAATGGAAGACGTGAAAACAACAAAATGGAAGACGTAGAAACAAAAAAATTCAAGACGTGGAAACAACAAAATGGAAGACGTGAAAACAACAAAATGTAAGACGTGGAAACAACAAAATGAAAGGCGTGAAAACGACAAAATGCAAGACGTGGAAACAACAAAATGGAAGACGTGAAAACGACAAAATGTAAGACGTGAAAACAACAAAATGGAAGACGTGAAAACAACAAAATGGAAGACGTAGAAACAAAAAAATTCAAGACGTGGAAATAACAAAATGGAAGACGTGGAAACAACAAAATGATGACGTGAAAACAACAAAATGGAAGACGTGAAAACAACAAAATGGAAGACGTAGAAACAAAAAAAATCAAGACGTGGAAACAACAAAATGGAAGACGTGGAAATAACAAAATGGAAGACGGGAAAACAACAAAATGGAAGACGTAGATACAAAAAAAATTCAAGGCGTGGAAACAACAAAATGGAAGACGTGAAAACAACAAAATGTAAGAGGTGGAAACAACAATATGGAAGACGTAGAAACAAAAAAATGGAAGACGTAGAAACAAAAAAAATCAAGACGTGGAAACAACAAAATGGAAGACGTGAAAACAACAAAATGGAAGACGTAGAAACAAAAAAAATCAAGACGTGGAAACAACAAAATGGAAGACGTGAAAACAACAAAATGGAAGACGTAGAAACAAAAAAAATCAAGACGTGGAAACAACGAAATGGAAGACGTGAAAACAGGAAAATGGAAGACGTGGAAACAAAAAAAATCAAGACGTGGAAACAACAAAATGGAAGACGAGAAAACAACAAAATGGAAGACGTGAAAACAACAAAATGGAAGACGTAGAAACAAAAAAATTCAAGACGTGGAAACAACAAAATGGAAGACGTGAAAACAACAAAATGTAAGACGTGGAAACAACAAAATGGAAGGCGTGAAAACGACAAAATGTAAGACGTGGAAACAACAAAATGGAAGACGTGAAAACAACAAAATGTAAGACGTGAAAACAACAAAATGGAAGACGTGAAACAACAAAATGGAAGACGTAGAAACAAAAAAATTCAAGACGTGGAAATAACAAAATGGAAGACGTGGAAACAACAAAATGAAGACGTGAAAACAACAAAATGGAAGACGTGGAAACAACAAAATGGAAGACGTAGAAACAAAAAAATCTAGACGTGAAAACAACAAAATGGAAGACGCGGAATCAACAAAATTCAAGAACGTGGAAACAACAAAATGGAAGACGTGAAAACAACAAAATGGAAGACGTGAAAACAACAAAATGGAAGACGTAGAAACAAAAAAAATCAAGACGTGGAAACAACAAAATAGAAGACGTGAAAACAACAAAATGGAAGACGTGAAAACAACAAAATGGAAGACGTAGAAACAAAAAAAATCAAGACGTGGAAACAACAAAATGGAAGACGTGGAAATAACAAAATGGAAGACGGGAAAACAACTAAATGGAAGACGTAGATACAAAAAAAATTCAAGGCGTGGAAACAACAAAATGGAAGACGTGAAAACAACAAAATGTAAGAGGTGGAAACAACAATATGGAAGACGTGAAAACAACAAAATGGAAGACGTAGAAACAAAAAAAATCAAGACGTGGAAACAACAAAATGGAAGACGTGAAAACAACAAAATGGAAGACGTAGAAACAAAAAAAATCAAGACGTGGAAACAACAAAATGGAAGACGTGAAAACAACAAAATGGAAGACGTAGAATCAAAAAAAATCAAGACGTGGAAACAACAAAATGGAAGACGTGAAAACAGCAAAATGGAAGACGTGGAAACAAAAATCTTCAAGACGTGGAAACAACAAAATGGAAGACGAGAAAACAACAAAATGGAAGACGTGAAAACAACAAAATGGAAGACGAAGAAACAAAAAAATTCAAGACGTGGAAACAACAAAATGGAAGACGTGAAAACAACAAAATGTAAGACGTGGAAACAACAAAATGGAAGGCGTGAAAACGACAAAATGTAAGACGTGGAAACAACAAAATGGAAGACGTGAAAACGACAAAATGTAAGACGTGAAAACAACAAAATGGAAGACGTGAAAACAAGAAAATGGAAGACGTAGAAACAAAAAAAATCAAGACGTGGAAACAACAAAATGGAAGACGTGAAAACAACAAAATGGAAGACGTAGAAACAAAAAAAATCAAGACGTGGAAACAACAAAATGGTAGACGTGAAAACAGCAAAATGGAAGACGTGGAAACAAAAATCTTCAAGACGTGGAAACAACAAAATGGAAGACGAGAAAACAACAAAATGGAAGACGTGAAAACAACAAAATGGAAGACGAAGAAACAAAAAAATTCAAGACGTGGAAACAACAAAATGGAAGACGTGAAAACAACAAAATGTAAGACGTGGAAACAACAAAATGGAAGGCGTGAAAACGACAAAATGTAAGACGTGGAAACAACAAAATGGAAGACGTGAAAACGACAAAATGTAAGACGTGAAAACAACAAAATGGAAGACGTGAAAACAAGAAAATGGAAGACGTAGAAACAAAAAAAATCAAGACGTGGAAACAACAAAATGGAAGACGTGGAAACAACAAAATGGAAGACGTAGAAACAAAAAAATCTAGACGTGAAAACAACAAAATGGAAGACGCGGAATCAACAAAATTCAAGAACGTGGAAACAACAAAATGGAAGACGTGAAAACAACAAAATGGAAGACGTGAAAACAACAAAATGGAAGACGTAGAAACAAAAAAAATCAAGACGTGGAAACAACAAAATAGAAGACGTGAAAACAACAAAATGGAAGACGTGAAAACAACAAAATGGAAGACGTAGAAACAAAAAAAATCAAGACGTGGAAACAACAAAATGGAAGACGTGGAAATAACAAAATGGAAGACGGGAAAACAACTAAATGGAAGACGTAGATACAAAAAAAATTCAAGGCGTGGAAACAACAAAATGGAAGACGTGAAAACAACAAAATGTAAGAGGTGGAAACAACAATATGGAAGACGTGAAAACAACAAAATGGAAGACGTAGAAACAAAAAAAATCAAGACGTGGAAACAACAAAATGGAAGACGTGAAAACAACAAAATGGAAGACGTAGAAACAAAAAAAATCAAGACGTGGAAACAACAAAATGGAAGACGTGAAAACAACAAAATGGAAGACGTAGAATCAAAAAAAATCAAGACGTGGAAACAACAAAATGGAAGACGTGAAAACAGCAAAATGGAAGACGTGGAAACAAAAATCTTCAAGACGTGGAAACAACAAAATGGAAGACGAGAAAACAACAAAATGGAAGACGTGAAAACAACAAAATGGAAGACGAAGAAACAAAAAAATTCAAGACGTGGAAACAACAAAATGGAAGACGTGAAAACAACAAAATGTAAGACGTGGAAACAACAAAATGGAAGGCGTGAAAACGACAAAATGTAAGACGTGGAAACAACAAAATGGAAGACGTGAAAACGACAAAATGTAAGACGTGAAAACAACAAAATGGAAGACGTGAAAACAAGAAAATGGAAGACGTAGAAACAAAAAAAATCAAGACGTGGAAACAACAAAATGGAAGACGTGAAAACAACAAAATGGAAGACGTAGAAACAAAAAAAATCAAGACGTGGAAACAACAAAATGGAAGACGTGAAAACAGGAAAATGGAAGACGTGGAAACAAAAAACTTCAAGACGTGGAAACAACAAAATGGAAGACGAGAAAACAACAAAATGGAAGACGTGAAAACAACAAAATGGAAGACGTAGAAACAAAAAAATTCAAGACGTGGAAACAAGAAAATGGAAGACGTGAAAACAACAAAATGTAAGACGTGGAAACAACAAAATGGAAGGCGTGAAAACGACAAAATGTAAGACGTGGAAACAACAAAATGGAAGACGTGAAAACGACAAAATGTAAGACGTGAAAACAACAAAATGGAAGACGTGAAACAACAAAATGGAAGACGTAGAAACAAAAAAATTCAAGACGTGGAAATAACAAAATGGAAGACGTGGAAACAACAAAATGAAGACGTGAAAACAACAAAATGGAAGACGTGGAAACAACAAAATGGAAGACGTAGAAACAAAAAAATCTAGACGTGAAAACAACAAAATGGAAGACGCGGAATCAACAAAATTCAAGAACGTGGAAACAACAAAATGGAAGACGTGAAAACAACAAAATGGAAGACGTGAAAACAACAAAATGGAAGACGTAGAAACAAAAAAAATCAAGACGTGGAAACAACAAAATGGAAGACGTGGAAATAACAAAATGGAAGACGGGAAAACAACAAAATGGAAGACGTAGATACAAAAAAAATTCAAGGCGTGGAAACAACAAAATGGAAGACGTGAAAACAACAAAATGTAAGAGGTGGAAACAACAATATGGAAGACGTGAAAACAACAAAATGTAAGACGTGGAAACAACAAAATGGAAGGCGTGAAAACGACAAAATGTAAGACGTGGAAACAACAAAATGGAAGACGTGAAAACGACAAAATGTAAGACGTGAAAACAACAAAATGGAAGACGTGAAAACAACAAAATGGAAGACGTAGAAACAAAAAAATCAAGACGTGGAAACAACAAAATGGAAGGCGAAAACAACAAAATGGAAGACGTAGAAACAAAAAAAAACAAGACGTGGAAACAACAAAATGGAAGACGTGAAAAAACAAAATGGAAGACGTAGAAACAAAAAAAATCAAGACGTGGAAACAACAAAATGGAAGACGTGAAAACAACAAAATGGAAGACGTAGAAACAAAAAAAATCAAGACGTGGAAACAACAAAATGGAAGATGTGAAAACAGCAAAATGGAAGACGTGGAAACAAAAAAAATCAAGACGTGGAAACAACAAAATAGAAGACGTGAAAGCAACAAAATGGAAGACGTAGAAACAAAAAAAATCAAGACGTGTAAACAACAAAATGAAAGACGTGGAAACAACAAAATGGAAGACGTAGAAAAAACAAAATGAAAGACGTGTAAACAACAAAATTCAAGGCGTGTAAACAACAAAATTGAAGACGTAGAAGAAACAAAATGGAAGATGTGGAAACAACAAAATGAAAGACGTGGAAACAACAAAATGGAAGACGTGGAAACAACAAAATGGAAGACGTGAAAACAACAAAATGGAAGACGTAGAAACAAAAAAAATCAAGACGTGGAAACAACAAAATGGAAGACGTGGAAATAACAAAATGGAAGACGGGAAAACAACTAAATGGAAGACGTAGATACAAAAAAAATTCAAGGCGTGGAAACAACAAAATGGAAGACGTGAAAACAACAAAATGTAAGAGGTGGAAACAACAATATGGAAGACGTGAAAACAACAAAATGGAAGACGTAGAAACAAAAAAAATCAAGACGTGGAAACAACAAAATGGAAGACGTGAAAACAACAAAATGGAAGACGTAGAAACAAAAAAAATCAAGACGTGGAAACAACAAAATGGAAGACGTGAAAACAACAAAATGGAAGACGTAGAATCAAAAAAAATCAAGACGTGGAAACAACAAAATGGAAGACGTGAAAACAGCAAAATGGAAGACGTGGAAACAAAAATCTTCAAGACGTGGAAACAACAAAATGGAAGACGAGAAAACAACAAAATGGAAGACGTGAAAACAACAAAATGGAAGACGAAGAAACAAAAAAATTCAAGACGTGGAAACAACAAAATGGAAGACGTGAAAACAACAAAATGTAAGACGTGGAAACAACAAAATGGAAGGCGTGAAAACGACAAAATGTAAGACGTGGAAACAACAAAATGGAAGACGTGAAAACGACAAAATGTAAGACGTGAAAACAACAAAATGGAAGACGTGAAAACAAGAAAATGGAAGACGTAGAAACAAAAAAAATCAAGACGTGGAAACAACAAAATGGAAGACGTGAAAACAACAAAATGGAAGACGTAGAAACAAAAAAAATCAAGACGTGGAAACAACAAAATGGAAGACGTGAAAACAGGAAAATGGAAGACGTGGAAACAAAAAACTTCAAGACGTGGAAACAACAAAATGGAAGACGAGAAAACAACAAAATGGAAGACGTGAAAACAACAAAATGGAAGACGTAGAAACAAAAAAATTCAAGACGTGGAAACAAGAAAATGGAAGACGTGAAAACAACAAAATGTAAGACGTGGAAACAACAAAATGGAAGGCGTGAAAACGACAAAATGTAAGACGTGGAAACAACAAAATGGAAGACGTGAAAACGACAAAATGTAAGACGTGAAAACAACAAAATGGAAGACGTGAAACAACAAAATGGAAGACGTAGAAACAAAAAAATTCAAGACGTGGAAATAACAAAATGGAAGACGTGGAAACAACAAAATGAAGACGTGAAAACAACAAAATGGAAGACGTGGAAACAACAAAATGGAAGACGTAGAAACAAAAAAATCTAGACGTGAAAACAACAAAATGGAAGACGCGGAATCAACAAAATTCAAGAACGTGGAAACAACAAAATGGAAGACGTGAAAACAACAAAATGGAAGACGTGAAAACAACAAAATGGAAGACGTAGAAACAAAAAAAATCAAGACGTGGAAACAACAAAATGGAAGACGTGGAAATAACAAAATGGAAGACGGGAAAACAACAAAATGGAAGAGGTGGAAACAACAATATGGAAGACGTGAAAACAACAAAATGTAAGACGTGGAAACAACAAAATGGAAGGCGTGAAAACGACAAAATGTAAGACGTGGAAACAACAAAATGGAAGACGTGAAAACGACAAAATGTAAGACATGAAAACAACAAAATGGAAGACGTGAAAACAACAAAATGGAAGACGTAGAAACAAAAAAATCAAGACGTGGAAACAACAAAATGGAAGGCGAAAACAACAAAATGGAAGACGTAGAAACAAAAAAAAACAAGACGTGGAAACAACAAAATGGAAGACGTGAAAAAACAAAATGGAAGACGTAGAAACAAAAAAAATCAAGACGTGGAAACAACAAAATGGAAGACGTGAAAACAACAAAATGGAAGACGTAGAAACAAAAAAAATCAAGACGTGGAAACAACAAAATGGAAGATGTGAAAACAGCAAAATGGAAGACGTGGAAACAAAAAAAATCAAGACGTGGAAACAACAAAATAGAAGACGTGAAAGCAACAAAATGGAAGACGTAGAAACAAAAAAAATCAAGACGTGTAAACAACAAAATGAAAGACGTGGAAACAACAAAATGGAAGACGTAGAAAAAACAAAATGAAAGACGTGTAAACAACAAAATTCAAGGCGTGTAAACAACAAAATTGAAGACGTAGAAGAAACAAAATGGAAGATGTGGAAACAACAAAATGAAAGACGTGGAAACAACAAAATGGAAGACGTGGAAACAACAAAATGGAAGACGTGAAAACAACAAAATGGAAGACGTAGAAACAAAAAAATTCAAGACGTGGAAATAACAAAATGCAAGACGTGGAAACAACAAAATGAAGACGTGAAAACAACAAAATGGAAGACGTAGAAACAAAAAAATTCAAGACGTGGAAAAACAAAATGGAAGACGTGGAAACAACAAAATGGAAGACGTAAAAACAACAAAATGGAAGACGTGTACATAACAAAATGTAAGCCGTGGAAACAACAAAACGAAAGATGTAGAAAAAACAAAATTAAAGACGTGGAAACAAGAAAATGCAAGACGTGGAAACAACAAAATTCAAGACGTGCAAACAACAAAATGGAAGACGTAGAAACAAAAAAATTCAAGAAGGTGGAAACAACAATATGGAAGACGTGAAAACAACAAAATGGAAGACGTGGAAACAACAAAATGGAAGTCGTGAAAACAACAAAATGGAAGACCTAGATCCAAAAAATCAAGACGTGGAAACAACAAAATGGAAGACGTGGAAACAACAAAATGGAAGACGTGAAAACAACAAAATGGAAGACGTGAAAACAACAAAATGGAAGACGTGGAAACAAAAAAATCAAGACGTGGAAACAACAAAATGGAAGACGTGAAAACAACAAAATGGAAGACGTGAAAACAACAAAATGGAAGACGTGGAAACAAAAAAATCAAGACGTGGAAACAACAAAATGGAAGACGTGAAAACAGCAAAATGGAAGACGTGAAAACAACAAAATGGGAGACGCGGAAACAAAAAAATTCAAGACGTGGAAACAACAAAATTGAAGACGTGAAAACAACAAAATGGAAGACGTGGAAACAACAAAATTCAAGAACGTGGAAACAACAAAATGGAAGACGTGAAAACAACAAAATGGAAGACGTGAAAACAACAAAATGGAAGACGTAGAAACAAAAAAATCAAGACGTGGAAACAACAAAATGGAAGACGTGAAAACAACAAAATGCAAGACGTGAAAACAACTGAATGGAAGACGTAGAAACAAAAAAATTCAAGACGTAGAAACAACAAAATGGAAGACGTGAAAACATAAAAAAGGGAAGACGTAGAAACAAAAAAAATCAAGACGTGAAAACAACAAAATGGAAGACGTGTAATTAACAAAATGATAGACGGGAAAACAACAAAATAAAAGACGTGTAAACAACAAAATGAAAGACGTGGAAACAACAAAATGGAATACGTGAAAACAACAAAATGGAAGACGTGAAAACAACAAAATGGAAGACGTAGAAACAAAAAAATTCAAGACGTGGAAACAACAAAATGGAAGACTTGCAAATAACAAAATGCAACACGTAGAAACAATAAAAAAGCAAGACGTGGAAAAAACAAAATGGAAGACGTGAAAACAACAAAATGGAAGACGTGTAAACAACAAAATGGAAGACGTGAAAACAACAAAATGGAAGACGTGGAAAAAACAAAATGCAAGACGTGGAAACAACAAAATGGAAGACGTAGAAAAAACAAAATGGAAGACGTGAAAACAACAAAATGGAAGACGTGTAAACAACAAAATGGAAGACGTGAAAACAACAAAATGGAAGACGTGAAAACAACAAAATGGAAGACGTAGAAACAAAAAAATTCAAGACGTGGAAACAACAAAATGGAAGACGTGAAAACAACAAAATGGAAGACGTAGAAATAAAAAAAATCAAGACGTGGAAACAACAAAATGGAAGACGTGTAAATAACAAAATGTAAGACGTGAAAACAACGAAATGGAAGACGTGAAAACAACAAAATGGAAGCCGTAGAAACAAAAAAAATCAAGACGTGTAAACAACAAAATGAAAGACGTGGAAACAACAAAATGGAAGACGTAGACAAAACAAAATGGAAGACGTGTAAACAACAAAATTCAAGGCGTGTAAACAACAAAATGGAAGACGTAGAAGAAACAAAATGGAAGATGTGGAAACAACAAAATGAAAGACGTGGAAACAACAAAATGGAAGACGTGGAAACAACAAAATGGAAGACGTGAAAACAACAAAATGGAAGACGTAGAAACAAAAAAATTCAAGACGTGGAAATAACAAAATGGAAGACGTGAAAACAACAAAATGGGAGACGCGGAAACAAAAAAATTCAAGACGTGGAAACAACAAAATTGAAGACGTGAAAACAACAAAATGGAAGACGTGGAAACAACAAAATTCAAGAACGTGGAAACAACAAAATGGAAGACGTGAAAACAACAAAATGGAAGACGTGAAAACAACAAAATGGAAGACGTAGAAACAAAAAAATCAAGACGTGGAAACAACAAAATGGAAGACGTGAAAACAACAAAATGCAAGACGTGAAAACAACTGAATGGAAGACGTAGAAACAAAAAAATTCAAGACGTAGAAACAACAAAATGGAAGACGTGAAAACATAAAAAAGGGAAGACGTAGAAACAAAAAAAATCAAGACGTGAAAACAACAAAATGGAAGACGTGTAATTAACAAAATGATAGACGTGAAAACAACAAAATAAAAGACGTGTAAACAACAAAATGAAATACGTGGAAACAACAAAATGGAATACGTGAAAACAACAAAATGGAAGACGTGAAAACAACAAAATGGAAGACGTAGAAACAACAAAATGGAAGACGTGGAAACAACAAAATGGAAGACTTGCAAATAACAAAATGCAACACGTAGAAACAATAAAAAAGCAAGACGTGGAAAAAACAAAATGCAAGACGTGGAAACAACAAAATGGAAGACGTGTAAACAACAAAATGGAAGACGTGAAAACAACAAAATGGAAGACGTGGAAAAAACAAAATGCAAGACGTGGAAACAACAAAATGGAAGACGTAGAAAAAACAAAATGGAAGACGTGAAAACAACAAAATGGAAGACGTGTAAACAACAAAATGGAAGACGTGAAAACAACAAAATGGAAGACGTGGAAAAAACAAAATGCAAGACGTGGAAACAACAAAATGGAAGACGTAGAAAAAACAAAATGGAAGACGTGAAAACAACAAAATGGAAGACGTGTAAACAACAAAATGGAAGACGTGAAAACAACAAAATGGAAGACGTGAAAACAACAAAATGGAAGACGTAGAAACAAAAAAATTCAAGACGTGGAAACAACAAAATGGAAGACGTGAAAACAACAAAATGGAAGACGTAGAAATAAAAAAAATCAAGACGTGGAAACAACAAAATGGAAGACGTGTAAATAACAAAATGTAAGACGTGAAAACAACGAAATGGAAAACGTAGAAACAAAAGATTCATGACGTGGAAACAACAAAATGGAAGACGTGAAAACAACAAAATGGAAGACGTAGAAACAAAAAAATTCAAGACGTGGAAACAACAAAATGGAAGACGTGAAAACAACAAAATGGAAGACGTAGAAACAAAAAAAATCAAGACGTGTAAACAACAAAATGAAAGACGTGGAAACAACAAAATGGAAGACGTGAAAACAACAAAATGGAAGACGTAGACAAAACAAAATGGAAGACGTGTAAACAACAAAATTCAAGGCGTGTAAACAACAAAATGGAAGACGTAGAAGAAACAAAATGGAAGATGTGGAAACAACAAAATGAAAGACGTGGAAACAACAAAATGGAAGACGTGGAAACAACAAAATGGAAGACGTGAAAACAACAAAATGGAAGACGTAGAAACAAAAAAATTCAAGACGTGGAAATAACAAAATGGAAGACGTGGAAACAACAAAATGAAGACGTGAAAACAACAAAATGGAAGACGTAGAAACAAAAAATTCAAGACGTGGAAACAACAAAATGGAAGACGTGAAAACAACAAAATTCAAGAGCGTGGAAACAACAAAATGGAAGACGTGGAAACAACAAAATGGAAGACGTGAAAACAACAAAATGGAAGACGTAGAAACAAAAAAATCTAGACGTGAAAACAACAATATGGAAGACGTGGAAACAACAAAATTCAAGAACGTGGAAACAACAAAATGGAAGACGTGAAAACAACAAAATGGAAGACGTGGAAACAACAAAATGGAAGACTAGAAAAAACAAAATGGAAGACGTGAAAACAACAAAATGGAAGACGTGTAAACAACAAAATGGAAGACGTGAAAACAACAAAATGGAAGACGTGAAAACAACAAAATGGAAGACGTAGAAACAAAAAAATTCAAGACGTGGAAACAACAAAATGGAAGACGTGAAAACAACAAAATGGAAGACGTAGAAACAAAAAAAATTAAGACGTGGAAACAACCAAATGGAAGACGTGTAAATAACAAAATGTAAGACGTGAAAACAACGAAATGGAAGACGTGAAAACAACAAAATTCAAGAGCGTGGAAACAACAAAATGGAAGACGTGGAAACAACAAAATGGAAGACGTGAAAACAACAAAATGGAAGACGTAGAAACAAAAATATCTAGACGTGAAAACAACAAAATGGAAGACGCGGAAACAACAAAATTCAAGAACGTGGAAACAACAAAATGGAAGACGTGAAAACAACAAAATGGAAGACGTGAAAACAACAAAATGGAAGACGTAGAAACAAAAAAAATCAAGACGTGGAAACAACAAAATAGAAGACGTGAAAACAACAAAATGGAAGACGTGAAAACAACAAAATGGAAGACGTAGAAACAAAAAAAATCAAGACGTGGAAACAACAAAATGGAAGACGTGAAAACAACAAAATGGAAGACGTAGAAACAAAAAAATTCAAGACGTGGAAACAACAAAATGGAAGACGTGAAAACAACAAAATGGAAGACGTAAAAACAAAAAAAATCAAGACGTGTAAACAACAAAATGAAAGACGTGGAAACAACAAAATGGAAGACGTAGAAAAAACAAAATGGAAGACGTGTAAACAACAAAATTCAAGGCGTGTAAACAACAAAATGGAAGACGTAGAAGAAACAAAAAGGAAGATGTGGAAACAACGAAATAAAAGACGTCGAAACGACAAAATGTAAGACGTGGAAACAACAAAATGGAAGACGTGAAAACGACAAAATGTAAGACGTGAAAACAACAAAATGGAAGACGTGAAAACAACAAAATGGAAGACGTAGAAACAAAAAAATTCAAGACGTGGAAATAACAAAATGGAAGACGTGAAAACAACAAAATGGAAGGCGTAGAAACAAAAAATTCAAGACGTGGAAACAACAAAATGGAAGACGTGAAAACAACAAAATTCAAGAGCGTGGAAACAACAAAATGGAAGACGTGGAAACAACAAAATGGAAGACGTGAAAACAACAAAATGGAAGACGTAGAAACAAAAAAATCTAGACGTGAAAACAACAAAATGGAAGACGCGGAAACAACAAAATTCAAGAACGTGGAAACAACAAAATGGAAGACGTGAAAACAACAAAATGGAAGACGTGAAAACAACAAAATGGAAGACGTAGAAACAAAAAAAATCAAGACGTGGAAACAACAAAATAGAAGACGTGAAAACAACAAAATGGAAGACGTGAAAACAACAAAATGGAAGACGTAGAAACAAAAAAAATCAAGACGTGGAAACAACAAAATGGAAGACGTGGAAATAACAAAATGGAAGACGTGAAAACAACAAAATGGAAGACGTAGAAACAAAAAAAATCAAGACGTGGAAACAACAAAATGGAAGACGTGAAAACAACAAAATGGAAGACGTAGAAACAAAAAAAATCAAGACGTGGAAACAACAAAATGGAAGACGTGAAAACAGCAAAATGGAAGACGTGGAAACAAAAAAATTCAAGACGTGGAAACAACAAAATGGAAGACGAGAAAACAACAAAATGGAAGACGTGAAAACAACAAAATGGAAGACGTAGAAACAAAAAATTGAAGACGTGGAAACAACAAAATGGAAGACGTGAAAACAACAAAATGTAAGACGTGGAAACAACAAAATGGAAGGCGTGAAAACGACAAAATGTAAGACGTGGAAACAACAAAATGGAAGACGTGAAAACGACAAAATGTAAGACGTGAAAACAACAAAATGGAAGACGTGAAAACAACAAAATGGAAGACGTAGAAACAAAAAAAATCAAGACGTGGAAACAACAAAATGGAAGACGTGAAAACAACAAAATGGAAGACGTAGAAACAAAGAAAATCAAGACGTGGAAACAACAAAATGGAAGGTGGAAACAACAAAATGGAAGACGTAGAAACAAAAAAAATCAAGACGTGGAAACAACAAAATGGAAGACGTGAAAACAACAGAATGGAAGACGTAGAAACATAAAAAATCAAGACGTGGAAACAACAAAATGGAAGACGTGAAAACAACAAAATGGAAGACGTGAAAACAACAAAATGGAAGACGTGGAAACAAAAAAAATCAAGACGTGAAAACAACAAAATTTAAGACGTAGAAAGAAAAAAATTCAAGACGTTGAAACAAGAAAATGGAAGACGTGAAAACAACAAAATGGAAGACGTGGAAACAACAAAATTCAAGAACGTGGAAACAACAAAATGGAATACGTGAAAACAACAAAATTGAAGACGTGGAAACAACAAAATGGAAGACGTGAAAACAACAAAATGGAAGACGTAGAAACAAAAAAAATCAAGACGTGGAAACAACAAAATGGAAGACGTGAAAACAACAAAATGGAAGACGTAGAAACAAAAAAAATCAAGACGTGGAAACAACAAAATGGAAGACGTGAAAACAGCAAAATGGAAGACGTGGAAACAAAAAAATTCAAGACGTGGAAACAACAAAATGGAAGACGAGAAAACAACAAAATGGAAGACGTGAAAACAACAAAATGGAAGACGTAGAAACAAAAAATTGAAGACGTGGAAACAACAAAATGGAAGACGTGAAAACAACAAAATGTAAGACGTGGAAACAACAAAATGGAAGGCGTGAAAACGACAAAATGTAAGACGTGGAAACAACAAAATGGAAGACGTGAAAACGACAAAATGTAAGACGTGAAAACAACAAAATGGAAGACGTGAAAACAACAAAATGGAAGACGTAGAAACAAAAAAAATCAAGACGTGGAAACAACAAAATGGAAGACGTGAAAACAACAAAATGGAAGACGTAGAAACAAAGAAAATCAAGACGTGGAAACAACAAAATGGAAGGTGGAAACAACAAAATGGAAGACGTAGAAACAAAAAAAATCAAGACGTGGAAACAACAAAATGGAAGACGTGAAAACAACAGAATGGAAGACGTAGAAACATAAAAAATCAAGACGTGGAAACAACAAAATGGAAGACGTGAAAACAACAAAATGGAAGACGTGAAAACAACAAAATGGAAGACGTGGAAACAACAAAATTCAAGAACGTGGAAACAACAAAATGGAATACGTGAAAACAACAAAATTGAAGACGTGGAAACAACAAAATGGAAGACGTGAAAACAACAAAATGGAAGACGTAGAAACAAAAAAAATCAAGACGTGGAAACAACAAAATGGAAGACGTGAAAACAACAAAATGGAAGACGTAGAAACAAAAAAAATCAAGACGTGGAAACAACAAAATGGAAGACGTGAAAACAGCAAAATGGAAGACGTGGAAACAAAAAAATTCAAGACGTGGAAACAACAAAATGGAAGACGAGAAAACAACAAAATGGAAGACGTGAAAACAACAAAATGGAAGACGTAGAAACAAAAAATTGAAGACGTGGAAACAACAAAATGGAAGACGTGAAAACAACAAAATGTAAGACGTGGAAACAACAAAATGGAAGGCGTGAAAACGACAAAATGTAAGACGTGGAAACAACAAAATGGAAGACGTGAAAACGACAAAATGTAAGACGTGAAAACAACAAAATGGAAGACGTGAAAACAACAAAATGGAAGACGTAGAAACAAAAAAAATCAAGACGTGGAAACAACAAAATGGAAGACGTGAAAACAACAAAATGGAAGACGTAGAAACAAAGAAAATCAAGACGTGGAAACAACAAAATGGAAGGTGGAAACAACAAAATGGAAGACGTAGAAACAAAAAAAATCAAGACGTGGAAACAACAAAATGGAAGACGTGAAAACAACAGAATGGAAGACGTAGAAACATAAAAAATCAAGACGTGGAAACAACAAAATTGAAGACGTGAAAACAACAAAATGGAAGACGTGAAAACAACAAAATGGAAGACGTGGAAACAAAAAAAATCAAGACGTGAAAACAACAAAATTTAAGACGTAGAAAGAAAAAAATTCAAGACGTTGAAACAAGAAAATGGAAGACGTGAAAACAACAAAATGGAAGACGTGGAAACAACAAAATTCAAGAACGTGGAAACAACAAAATGGAATACGTGAAAACAACAAAATTGAAGACGTGAAAACAACAAAATGGAAGACGTAGAAACAAAAAAATCAAGACGTGGAAACAACAAAATGGAAGACGTGAAAACAACAAAATGGAAGACGTAGTAACAACAAAATAGAAGACGTGAAAACAACAAAATAGAAGACGTGAAAACAACAAAATGGAAGACGTGAAAACAACAAAATGGAAGACGTAGAAACAAAAAAATTCAAGACGTGGAAACAACAAAATGGAAGACGTGAAAACAACAAAATGGAAGACGTAGAAACAAAAAAAATCAAGACGTGTAAACAACAAAATGAAAGTCGTGGAAACAACAAAATGGAAGACGTAGAAAAAACAAAATGGAAGACGTGTAAACAACAAAATTCAAGGCGTATAAACAACAAAATGGAAGACGTAGAAGAAACAAAATGGAAGACGTGGAAACAACAAAATGGAAGACGTGGAAACAACAAATTGGAAGACGTAGAAACAAAAAAATCAAGACGTAGAAACAAAAAAATTCAAGACGTGGAAACAACAAAATGGAAGACGTAGAAACAAAGAAAATCAAGACGTGGAAACAACAAAATGGAAGGTGGAAACAACAAAATGGAAGACGTAGAAACAAAAAAAATCAAGACTTGGAAACAACAAAATGGAAGACGTGAAAACAACAAAATGGAAGACGTAGAAACATAAAAAATCAAGACGTGGAAACAACAAAATGGAAGATGTGAAAACAGCAAAATGGAAGACGTGGAAACAAAAAAAATCAAGACGTGGAAACAACAAAATGGAAGACGTGAAAACAACAAAATGGAAGACGTGGAAACAACAAAATTCAAGACGTGGAAACAACAAAATGGAAGACGTGAAAACAACAAAATGGAAGACGTGAAAACAACAAAATGGAAGACGTGGAAACAAAAAAAATCAAGACGTGAAAACAACAAAATTTAAGACGTAGAAAGAAAAAAATTCAAGACGTTGAAACAAGAAAATGGAAGACGTGAAAACAACAAAATGGAAGACGTGAAAACAACAAAATGGAAGACGTAGTAACAACAAAATAGAAGACGTGAAAACAACAAAATAGAAGACGTGAAAACAACAAAATTGAAGACGTGAAAACAACAAAATGGAAGACGTAGAAACAAAAAAAAATCAAGACGTGGAAACAACAAAATGGAAGACGTGTAAATAACAAAATGTAAGACGTGAAAACCACAAAATGGAAGACGTAGAAACAAAAAATTCAAGACGTGGAAACAACAAAATGGAAGTCGTGAAAACAACAAAATGGAAGACGTAGAAACAAAAAAATTCAAGACGTGGAAACAACAAAATGGAAGACGTGAAAACAACAAAATGGAAGACGTAGAAACAAAAAAAATCAAGACGTGTAAACAACAAAATGAAAGTCGTGGAAACAACAAAATGGAAGACGTAGAAAAAACAAAATGGAAGACGTGTAAACAACAAAATTCAAGGCGTATAAACAACAAAATGGAAGACGTAGAAGAAACAAAATGGAAGACGTGGAAACAACAAAATGGAAGACGTGGAAACAACAAATTGGAAGACGTAGAAACAAAAAAATCAAGACGTAGAAACAAAAAAATTCAAGACGTGGAAACAACAAAATGGAAGACGTAGAAACAACAAAATTCAAGAACGTGGAAACAACAAAATGGAAGACGTGAAAACAACAAAATGGAAGACGTGAAAACAACAAAATGGAATACGTAGAAACAAAAAAATTCAAGACGTGGAAACAAAAAAATGGAAGACGTGAAAACAACAAAATGGACGACGTAGAAACAAAAAAAAATCAAGACGTGGAAACAACAAAATGGACGACGTAGAAACAAAAAAAAATCAAGACGTGGAAACAACAAAATGGAAGACGTGTAAATAATAAAATGGAAGACGTGGAAACAAAAAATTTAGTATTATTATCTGGTTGTTATGTAGTGTTGGAGAAACGAGAGACAGTAACACTGAGTAAATGTTTGTGTTTGCGGTCAAATCGAGATCAAATATGGATCGGAATCTGGCAGAATGAAGATAAACGATAACCAAAATGTATACAGTCTTTTCCGTATGTTCTTTTTTTTTATTTTTATAGATGTGTGTAATTAGTGTGTAATTAGTGTCTATTGTTTATTTAGAAAAATAGAAGAAGTGTTTGGGGTTTTCTTACCTCGAATTTTTGTTGAGTGTTAAATGATAGTCAATTATGTGCCATATGCTTAACTGACGCTTAGGCGATCATGCATCTTTCGATACATGACTGACGAGGCAGTAGATTGCTATTTCTTTCTGCGGTAGATCAGTTGCCTTCCAAAACTATTTACCCGTAGCTAGGGGGGGAGAAGACGAGGATTCATACTTTTCCCAAAGGTATTAGCATGTAATTTGAACTCGGCTTTTCGTTTCCTCAATCCGAGCCGCTATCCATTACTCCACCGGAGTTTGTGGATTTCATAATCAGGAAGTTTCTGACTTCCTTTAATTAATTCTTATTAAGAATGCTGGAACTATTAAACCAATTCTTTCAGAATGGGTTTACTTACAATTTCAAATCCGACATCATTGATATTGTCATTTTCTTTTTCGAGTAAGTGAATGTAATGGATTCGACATTCCGATTCCTCAGTCCGAGTCGCTATTTATTACTCCACCTTGCCTCCTCAATGATAAATGTTACTATTATGGCCTGAAAAAGGAAAAAGAGCCAAAATTTTCATTGATGTACTTGTTAACGACCTGTCTGTGTGAACTGCTTGTCTGATAGTGAGAATGTCACATGTTTGTATGTGTAGAGGGAAAAGTGGTTTGAATGAATGAATTAATTTTAGTTATACTTGTTATAATTATTTTATTATAATTATTTTTAACACTATAATTATTTTTTATTTATTTTTATGGATACGACACCGTGACAGTATAATCCATTTTTTATTTATTGTATTTCTTTATGGACACGACAAAGGACAACTCAAAACAATTAGAAATTTATTTCTAGTGATATGTAAAAATAATGCTTTAATATCTAAAGTATGTTTTGTAATGTTGTGTTCAAAAGAAATGTGAGCCCCCACAAAAACTGTTAAGAATTAGAAAGAATTAGCTGAATTTTTTGAGGGGACATATAATGAGAAAGAAGGTTCAGAGACCGTAATACTCACAAGGCTCATCAAAGGCAAAAAGAATGAGGAAAGCAACGACTAACTTGACATATTTAAGAAAATGGATGGAGGAACAAGTACCGCAAAAGCAAAAGAAAAAGAGCTAAAAAAGGCAGGAAACTGTGGAGAGCCATGATCGTCAACGTCCTGAAGGGACATGGCACATAGAAGAAGAAGAATGATGAAATTAGCCGTTTACTTAAAGGAAATATTTAGTCCACGAACTGTTATAGCTCTTTGTAGTATTGATGGGAGTTTTTGTTTTAAGGTATTGTCGAAAGTTAACATCTCGATTAAATAATTAGTTTTCACGCTAGTTGCATGTGCTGCCTATTTTCTGTTATTGTTGCTGTTGGAATCTGTAAGTGAGATGTGGTTTTTGTTATTTGGTTAAGCTCTTAGTCTTTTTGTAGCGCTAGTCTATGAAATCTAATGAAGGATTGTTTTCTTTAACACGTTGTCTCCCACAGTATCTACCGGAGAGTCATGATGCTATGTCTGCAAGGCCCACACGACCCTTCCGGTGGGTCGTTTTCCAATTTCTTTTCGATGAAGTTTATTAAAAGTGGGATGCTATGATTGATTACTTATGCGATCTTGGTACACCAGAACCACATTTTTCACCCCAGCTGAAATATTTTCTGATATTTTTATCTTTTATTTCGTTTTCCTTTTGAAATTTCTACTTTTGTTTTTTTGGGGCCATTCTTTTTTAAATTTTACGTACAGAAAGCTGTACCAAGCATTCGTGTGAGACGTGTAGGACTCTGGGTATGAAATGGACTCAGATATCGAACAACACACCGGTGGGTAGTGGGTAATAAATACTACTTGTGATATCCTTACTTCATATATGTAACAATGTTAAAAGAAAGTCTCTTGTACCAAAATTAATTAAGATATAGTATTGGGACCCTGAGACAACAAGGGAAATGAGGCTTGGGAAGCAACGTGTTAAGAGCGGCATTATCAATTCGCTTCAAGCCATATTTAATTATTGATCTGAGAAATGGTCGTTTATATATTTCTGAACGAGTTATTCATGGCATCTATATGAGTCACTATGACGAAGGTATTTAAAAATAGAATATAACTCAACTTCTGTCATTTTGCGATGTTGGACAAAACACAACATATCATGTGTTTAATTTCCCTATTTTATGTACTAAACTTGAACTGATCTATACGTCGAAGTGGTATGAAGTGTTTAGAATGAATTCTTCAAACTGAATTTTTATGGTGTATTCAGGGTATGTGACTTCATTTCTCTTATTCAAGATAGAATCCGTAAAGAAAAAAGTATTAACGTAAAGCAGCGAAAGGAAGGAATCGTGGAAAAAAATGTCTGGACAGGTTCTGTGTGTGTGTGCGTGTGTGTGTGTGTGTGTGTAAGAAAGAGGGAGACAAAGAAAGAGAGAGAGAGAGATAGAGATAGAGAGAGAAAATTCCCGTTTCTGAAAAGAAAATATTTTTCCACTAGCACTATGCCAAAATATGTGATCCCCTTTAAAACAGGTTCCTCTAGAAAAACACTTAAGAGAAGGAAAAGGATAGAACAATAGATAAAATTTTTGGCATAGACATAGATAGATAGATAGATAGATAGATAGATAGATAGATAGATATGGAAAAAAGTGATAAATGAATAGATAGATATGAAAAAACTGATAGATATGAAAAACAGATAGATAGATATAAAAAAAACTGATAGATAGATAGATAGATTCCTATCAAATCGTGAAATAAAGGTCGTCTTGAACGGGCTCGCTTCCAGATCCTTTCACACGAACGCGAGTGTCCCCCAGAGCTATATCCAAGTCCTACGCTGTTTCTGATCTTCATCTATGACCTTCCTGATGTTACCAGTTCCCAAGTAGGCATTTATGTAGATGACTACCATTTACTCTTATCTCCGTAGCTAATCCTTTAGAGCTGACGAAGTTAATCTGGCTGATGCTCTTGAAAAGGACCTCCAATCAGTGGTTAACTGGGGAAAGAAATGGCTTGTAAATTTTAATGCCTCCAAAACTAAACTGCTGTCATTTAACCACCATTCAGAAACTTCCCCGTTTGCTATCAGCATGGCTGATGCTTGACTCTTGGAGAGCGTCTCACTTGTTGGCCTCACTTTTTCAACTGACTTCAATTGGAACAGCTACATTGAATCAATAGCTGCATTTACTGCAAGGAAAGTTGGTTATTTGTGTTGTTTCAGAAGGTTTTTCTTATCAGAGTTCATTTTGCACGTTTACAAGTTTACTTTACAAGTTTAACATTTGTCCATGAATTGAATACTGTTGCCGTATCTGGTCCGGTGTCCCTGCTATTCTCGACTTCAGTCACTTTCTCACAGACGTAACGTGGCTTCCCTCTGTCTTTTCTACAAATATTTTCATGGCAACTGCTCTGACGAGCTTTTTTTCCCTGGTGACCCGACTACATGAATTTAAGCGTGCTACTAGATTGGCATCTAGGGCCCAGAATTTTAGTGTTGAAATAGTTAAATGTAAGCGCCAATTCTACTCCAACAGTTTCTTTTCTCGCACTTCTCGACAGTGGAACTCCATTCCGTTGTCTTGCTTCCCTAGTAGCTACAATCTTCAAAAATTTAAATGCAACGTGAATCGCCATCTTCTATTGTTTTGAACCTGGTTAATCTTTTATCCTCTCCTCAATCTTCCCTATGCCCAGTTTTTTCAGTCTTGCTTGAAGTAAAATTATTAAAGAAGGAAAAGAAAAGATAGATAGATAGTCTGGAATTTTCAGAGAAAATAAATTAGCTTTTTAGTGAACCAAGGTGAATCTGGCCAATAGATCTTTCACTGATATTGAAAACAAATATAAATCTTTTCACAATGTAAATTTGACATCTAAATACACTTTTTACTTTTTACTCGCCGACACCATTACCACTAGGATATTCATATTCCGATTTATTTGAATTAGTGGATTGAAGTATAAAGTCAATTCGTAGGTGAAATTAGGATAAACCAAAGTACGCAAGACAATAATACTTACATCAAATTTAAATAAATTTGGCCAGTAGCCATTGTTCAGTTAGTTCGTTTTTTTTGTTTTTTTTTTAGTATCGAAGTGTGATTTCGCGAGAAAAAAAAAAACCTTTATTTCATTATTCCATTACAGAGCAGCGTAATAAGATTTTCTAGGTCATAAACCACAAAACGCAAAGAAACACCTGCCGGAGGGTAATGGTTAACGAGTTTGTTTCGAAACTCAGACAGTGAGCACGTTCTGTACTGGTTATCTGGGAAATAATTTGCTGATAAAAAAAAAAAGCATTGTAAAGAAAGAGAGAATGAGAGTGAGTGAGTGAGAGAGAAAGAGAGAAAGAGAGAGAGAGAGGGGCGTGAGAAAGAAAAAAAGAGTGTGTGTGAGAGAGAGAGAGAAAGGGAAGGAGAAGAGAAAGAAGGGAGAATGGAAGCAAGGAGTAAAATTTCATAAGGAGTGGTGAAAAGAGATGTACAGAGGAGTGGGAGAGATAACCGAGACAGTGAGAAAGTGAGTGAATGTGTCCCTGAGAGAGGGGGACAGAGTGAAAGAGACAGCGAAAGAGAGTGAGAGCCAGAGAGAGAGAGAGAGAGAGAGAGAGAGAGAGAGAGAGAGAGAGTGAGCAAGAGCAAAAAGAAAACAAAGAAATAAAGGCGAGAGAAAATCCGAATATAATATAATGACTTTTAAATCAAGAAATGAATTTTATATATTTATATATATTAGGTTGGTGCAGAAATAATGTTTGATTTTTAACGTCAAAAACCGACATTATATATGCACCAACCTTATATATATATATATATATATATATATATATATATATATATATGTGTGTGTGTGTGTATGCACAATGAAATGGACTAATTTCGACAATTATTTTAATATATATTTTGTTGGCACGTTATTTTTATAGATACAAATAAACAGTATTAACAACATTTACCAGCCTGAATATCCAAGAAATTTCATAGAAAATACGTGTCCTCCGACAGGAATCGAACCTGCATCCTACACGGAACCGTAATATAGGGAGACGTGCTATACCATTTACCTGCAGAGGATGCGTCTGGTTAGCAAATGTGTATGTAAGTATGTGCATGCGCCCGTGTCCGGATGGCCAGAACATTACATTTTATGGTTGTAGCGTTTTAGTAAATGAAGACCCAAGAGCCACTCAAGGTAGTGAGTTATTGAATAAAGTTGTTGCATGAACAGGAGAGAATATGATTATGAGGATATGGAGAATCGATAACGGTTGACCTTAGATTTGAATAATTTAAGATTGTAGTAATCAGGAAAGATCCTTTCCTGATTACTACAATCTTAAATTAAACACTCGGGAGTCTGTTCCACAAAATGGCGGTTTTCAGAACTTCCTTGTTATCAATGGGAATAAGAAGTAATTGAGGGTTTGAGTATGCGTCTGTGGCATGACGGTTCATAGCTGTAAAGATCTGAGCTTGTTAAACTCAGGGTCGTAGCTTTTGAACATTTACCGTGGAAATAGCGGCAGAATTTCGTTTGTGGAAAAGATGCTGTAGAATTGAAAATAATTCATCACCCGCAAGGCCACGTAAACGCTTTTGAATTTTTGTCAATGTTGGAAAATGAGAATTAAGCATTTCCAGTCCCGATATGGTTAGTATTAATCCATTTTTATTCTGATCTCATTCTACAGGGTGTCCCACGAAAAAAGGACATTTTAGATTTACTATAAAATGAAAAGAAAAAAAAACCCAGAAAAACTAACATATAAAAAAGATAACTATATATTTTACTATATGAAGGAACTAAACAAATTACTTGACATATAATTTTTTTAACCATTTGTTGTTCCAGGATGCCGAAGTTATCAAATTTTCAACACCAGGTGATTGTTCTTATTAAGAAAAAACATCCATCTTGGGGACTGAAAAAAAAAAGAAATTTTGCCAGAGTTCTTTAGTTTGAACAGCACATCTAACATTAGTAGTTTAGTTCTAATTTAAGCTACTAAATTTCTATCCTTTGCTTTTGTTTTAAATAACGTATCATGCAACATTTGAAGACCTAATTTTGAAGCTAGTAAATGGGTATATAGTTTTGGTCAAATGCCAACAATTAAATAAACTGTACTAAATGTCCTGTTTTTTTGTGTGGCACCCTGTAGTAAAGTATTGTAACCTAGGAAAGGTTACTGAATAGAATAATCACACGAAGGTTGGTAATGAACGATAATACTTAGGACAAGAACAACACATATAAGATTCGCCAGCGGCGCGTAGAAGTAGTAGTCAACTGCTAGAAGTGAATCAATTGAATTCCACAATGAATCTCCAACTATAGGATATCTACCAACCGCCCCACGCGTTCAGATGTGGCACAAGGCCGAATTTAATGTGGGGTATCCGAGCCCGTAGGCTCGGCCAAAAATTCCCCGAAGACCCCGTATAAAACGGGGTCGGGCAGCTGTTTCCCGTGACTAGAATCTGACCTTCGACATAGCCTCGTCTGAGGATCCTCTC